>CM060934.1:564311708-564736708 GCA_030765085.1 Allium cepa | reverse complement strand
TTAGCCTGACCATTTGTTGGAAATCCAATCACCGATACGCGCCTTGTACGGTTTTATTTGTATAACCTGCCATTTACTTATGGTGGTCAGCATTGTTTAGATGGTAGCTATAGTAGGCATACAATAATGGTTGTATGCTGGCTAAGATTAATATTATACTTTCAAAATGTTTTCCACACTATGCACTAATGATAATATTAAAAAGGATTTTGCATATCAAGCATGTTTGACTATCATAAGAAGAAATCTCCTCCAATTCTACTTTTGTATTATGTGTGTGGAGGGAGGCCTTATGGTAGTTTCATTTTCTAAAAGCATAGCGAGTTTCTTTTCCTTTCTTTGTGAAAATAACTGTTTTTAAGATCTCACACCAATCCCATGACTGGCCTGGAGTTTATTGTTCCCTTTCTAAACTCTGGGTGCCCATAATTTTCCACACGGGCAGCCTAGAGTCAGGTCATCGGTTATTCGAAAGTGAAGTCAAGAAGTTGCTGTGGAGATCGGGAGTGAAGCTGGATGGCGAGACGTACCACTTATACTATGCAATGTCCGTTTCGTTGTGGTGGTGCAAGTCAAAATTTTCTATGTAAGCAATTTAAAATAACCGCCAGTGTCGTATTATGTCGTTGTAAACTCCGATAGTGTGGTATATAAACCGATGTAGTTCTTTGTCTTAAAGATTATTCACTTATCTACTATATGTTGTTCCGCTGCGATATGTGAGATTCTGTTATTGTTTTTGTTTCTTCTTCTATCTTCTTCTTCTTCTTAAACCCTAACGGTTCGGTTTCCCGGTATTCGATTGTGCGACATTTGATACTATGGACGTATTGATGTCGACTTTCGAAAGTCGAAAAATTAGGTCGTTACATTACTGATTACAATAGCAAAATTCGAGTATAATGATGAATTCGGCAGACTCTGTATGTAGAAGAACAAAATATCCCTTATCTGTAGACTATGGGATGCTATTTATAGACGTAGGCTGCAAATATCTCGCTTAGATCTCGGGAGACCTCTTCTGGCATGAGTGCGGGACCACGCGGTCGATCCCATGTGATTTTGACTCGATCTGTGATCGATACGAACAAATTTCGTATCGATCAAGATTTTGCCCGATCGAGTCGAAATTGAGCATGAACATTTTTTAGGTTGTATGTAAGCTCTAGTGAAAATTTCGTAGCATTTGAATGTAACGACACGTAAATTTTCAATAATTAAAATTGGTTAATTTAATAAGATTTTTTTTAATAAAATGTAAAAAGAAATAAAAACTTTATAAATTATAATGAAATAGTGAAAATTGTTGCACTTAGTTATAAAATTTAAAATAAGTAGATAAAAGTAAGTATTCAATTAACCAATGCAATAATATATTGATTAATAGTAACTGAATGTAAATTAAGATTAATAATTAATGGGTTGAATGAAATGCCAACTAATGAAAATATGTTATACTTGACTATAAATGGAACATAAGTGAATAAATGGAATATTGGATTTACCAAGGAAATAATAGATAGTTGATGGAAATTAGATGAAATTAGTATTATGGAAATAAATAGTAACATTGATTTGTAAGTAATAAAAGCGTATTAATGGGACTAAATGTTAACGTAACGATTATTGTATGTTACTTATTTATGTAGCTTGTTAATTTAAATTGGAAATCAGTTACAATAATTATAATTTAATATTACGTTAAGGTTAATTAAGATAATATTTGGAAATAATGTTAATGTTATTCATCTTTGGACAATTTTTTAAATTAATTAACGAAATAATACGGTGTTAATGGTAAGTAATAAACTTGTAAATGTAAGTAAAAGTAAATAGGTGACAACAAATATATGTTATTTATTTATTTAGTATGTTAAATAAAATTGGTAATCAAATGGCAATTAAAGGTAATAATGTTAATGCAAGTGAATAAATAATTAATTTAGTGCAATCCCAATTAACTGAAACCAATTGTAAGGTTATAATTGATTGTAATTAATGAATTGGGAAATAAGTTCAAAGTATAGTAATTGATGGAATAATACATAATAAATTGTAATTTGATTAAATCAATATTAGATAATGAATTGCAATAATTGTTGGTTGATAATAAAGTATGAATAGGATAATGATTGTTTGAATAATAAGAATGGGAATCAAGATTTATTTATTCATTTGAATTTAAATTATGTTAATTGGGTTTATTGCAATTAATTGAAATTAAATATTTAAATATAACGTTAATGGAGATTAAGATGAAATTTGAGAATAATAATGTAATAAACCATGAACCAATGTTAATTTTATCCATTTGGTGATAATGGATTTAATAACAAGATTTAAAATCAAATAAATGGATTTATTGGAATTTCAATTGATAATTTGTGAATTTATTTAAAATGGAAATTTAATACGATAATTGGTAAATTAATTAACTTAAAATTGATGTCTGGACGGTCTAAATTTTTTTGAATGTTTAAGAAATCAAAAATGATGAAATTTGTCAATCAAAGAATTGAAATTGAAAATTTGATTTAATTAGTTGATTATTAATTTATTTAATTTATGTAAAAATAGCCATTTTGGCAACTGACTCGGATTTCAACGAAACCAGTTTCATTGGATCTGTAACGGTGAATTATTATAAGATTTCAAGTTTCACAATGATCGGGTGTGTCGTTTGATCGTACGGGCTTGAAATGCCTCGAAATAAATTAAATTGAAATTAATTGAAATCAATTTGGAATAATTTGGTTTTTGCATAACTTCTTCATACGATGGAATTTGGACTTGAAACCTTTTCCATTGATTTTAAAATGTTCAAAAACATCTATTTTGATATATGGGTTGACCATTTCCGTTACGGAGTCGAAACGGCCTTTTTGGGCCATTTTATCGTTCAACGTGTAAATCAATCTTGTCCATCTATTTTATTCCAGCCTTGTCTATAAATAACCTGTTATAAACCCTAGCTGCTCCTCATTCTCATTTGTTTGCATGTACTTTCTTTCTCCACTCCTCATTCAATGGCAGACAAACAAATTCTAGATCCAGCTGTAAATCAAATTCAACAACAAAAATTCAAACTCTTCAAAAAAATTCGAAAAAATATATATCGAAGATCTCAACGATGCGAATCTATATCTGATGTCCATTTCGAAAATCGACGCTCGAGTCAACCAGAAAGCATGGCCAAAGCTATGGAATTTCGAAACCCTAAGCAAGATTGGGGCTTTTCGATTTAAGCTGCAATTGACGAAATCAAAATCTGGGTATTGTAGAACTCGTTGAAGGGAGTTGATTGGTGGTTGTTTGTTGGCCAAAAAGTGCTTGGATGGCCGGAATTTGGAGATTAGGGTTTGAAATTGGGCTTAACCGGGCGGAGCAAGTGAGGCTTCCGACGATCGAACCGATGGGTGATGGAGGAGGGAACCTACGCGAGTCTAGTGGCGGTAGCGCCGTGGTCAACGGCGGCGTGGAGGGCGAGCTTGAGGCAGTCACAATTGGGTGCCGCTGTGTTGTTTTCGAAGTGTTAGAGCGGGAGGGAGGAAGAACGTGACCTATTGTGTACGTTTTATATATATATATGTGTGTGTGTGTGTGTGTGTGTGTGTGTGTATATTCTTGCTTTAATTTAAATTATGTAATGTTCAAACCTTAATAACTTTCGCGTACGATATCCGATTTGCATGCAGTTTTTTTGTTAGGATCGTACTGAAATTCCTGACGTTTTCATACTAGTTTGGATGGATTCTAAGGCTATTGGAATTTTGGGTTTAAATTGAATTTTTAATTCAATTTAAATTCAAAGGTGAGTATTTTAATCCACTCACAACTTCTAAAATTTCTTATGTTTGTTAAATTGATTTCTGATGTGATTAGAAATTTATTTATTGCTGTTTGGTATATTTTTATCATCATTCCGGTTAAATTTAAATTTATTGAATTAAATTGTTACTCGATTTATTATTGCATATATACTGCCAGTTAAATTAATTTATTATCGAATATAAACTTCCAGTAAATACCTGTTATTCATTATCTATTATATATTGATGTTATTGTTTAATTGGTTGATGATTGTGACAAATGGTTGATGATTATATATTATTATAAACTGCAAGTTGATATGCATTTTATTTCATTCGGGATTACGGCTTGAATGATATATTACCATATTTTTATTTTAAATTACGGATTGAGATGATAAATATCTATATCACTTGACAATAGGATAGAAAATTTTATACAGACACCACGGTCTATATATTAAAATATTTTGAAATGATTTCTATGGCTTTGTAAAGAAATATATGATTTTATGAGATATTGATTTGGATATTTTATAAATGGTATTTTATATATAGTTAAATTCTTGGTTTTAAGCTTTGAATAAAATTGTTTAAAGTATAAAATAAGTTTAATAATAAAATTTGATTTTACTAAAATATAATACGGATAAATATTTACTTAAATTATATTTTACTATAGAGTTTATATTGATTTTATAAATCAAGGTTGAGAATATAGTTTTGAATTTGATTTGAGATTTTATTTAATTAAGAGTTATATTTAATAAGAATCCATTTGTAATTTATTGAAATTGAGATTTTAAATAAGAATATGGTTTTATAACTTAATTCGGGTTTAAGGTGATTTAAGAGAATATATCAAGTCTAAATAAACGGAAGAATATTCAGCTGTTGAAATCTGAAGTTTTATTTAAAGGATATTGGATTTATTAAGCAAATATTTCAGATTTAAATAATAGTAAAGTAAATATGGTGTGTGTGTGTGTGTGTATGAATTATAAAAATTTAGTTTCGAAATATTGAATATTCAAGCTTTGAAATATATTGAATTTGAAATGGTTTATTTTGTGGATCAAATCTGTTTCGAAATCGATAAAATTTGGAATGGTCTATTTGAAAACCGAATTGAATTGAAATTTATGATTTGGGGATTTTTTTAAATTTGAAATTTAGAAATTCGGGTTGTTTTGGAATTGAATTGTGAAATTTAAGAAGCTAGTTTATTTTATAAAATATTCTAATATTTAGACCATGTAAGGGGTGGAAGTTATGTTTCAAAGTTATAAATTTCAAAGTATTACGTTTTGGGAGTGTTATAGTTAAGGCTTTGGTTTCGAAATTTTATAACTTTGAAATACTATGATTTCAAAATGATATCATATTAATTTGGTTTTTAAGACAAAAATGATATCGTATTTATACGGTTTTGAAATGAATATTATATCCTGGTTTTGAAGTATAGTTATTTAAAATGACCGCGGTGTTATAATAACGTTTAGTTGTTAAAGAGACTAGGATCAGAAGTTGTCATACTCTCTGCCAACTCAGAAAACCACTTTAACAACCGTGTACGTGGTGGAGATTGCAGAATGAAGTAGGATGGTGGCGACGTTTCCTTTGAGGTAAATTCATGGACCCGACTCCCATGAGTTGTGATAAGGTGGCTAAAATAGGAGCGATTGACGGGCTAAGAAGGTAGCACCTTTTATCGGACACATCTCTTCAATATTATACTGACTTTGGATTGATTCGGTGGCCACTTTTTATTTTTGATTTGGGAGCGTGGCTCGAGGTGGGCGGTAGAGCTGCTACGCATTACCACCGGCCCGGAAGCGTAATTGGTACATCTACCCTGGCATTGCCTAGTTGTGCCGTGTCATCTACCCTAGCGTGCCTTGTACGAGTTTGGTTTTCTCCCGTAGCCTGTGGAGTATTTAGGGTAGTCTCCCGATCTGGAGATGCGCTGATACTGGATGGACTACTGGGACTATTACGTGTTAAGGGCTATATGGGTAACCCCTTAATGCTATTAAAAATTAAGTTTATTTTACTATTAGACATTATTATAATAGCGAAATATTACTACATAGTAAATAGTTTAACGGATCCTTAGGAGACGTGAATCCCGAGCATCTCTTAAGTTATTGCACTCACGTTTGACACTGGATAGGAGAAGCCAAATCCTGTAAACATCTTTGACGCCGTTCCACTCATATTATTTACTGTTGATTTAACTTACATAAGATCTTTTAGTTCTGACTCAAGTGTTTTGTATTTTCAATTCGCTCGGGTCGGCCTGAGCATTTCAGGATTTAGAAGACCGTATTCTGGAGGGCGAAGACAAAGATTTATTATTATTTATTATAGTATTCCACTACACAATTCTATTCCGCTGCATTGTTATCTATTATTCTTTGGTATGTGTAACTCTGATATGTATTGTATAAGTATAATCAAATGTTTTGTTAACAGCTTCATGAACTATGTTTGATTATTATATTATGTCGTTCCGCTGCAAGATTTTGTTTTGTGTTCTTTCTTTGTCTACTTTTTCTTGTTTACCCCATAACAATCCGCCCTTCTCTATGGTTTAAGTCTGACGTGTATGGTTTATCGTCGATTTAAAGCGCACAAAAAAGCGGGATGTTACATCTAGTATCAAAGATTTGGTTTAGCGATAAACCTTAGCTTTGTTGGGTCTGACTTTTTATTAATAGGGTACTAATACCCTATGATGAGTCACTGAGAGTATATATATGAGAGAGCGTATTTGTTAGTGTTATAAAAAGGTTTTGATATTGGGTTAACTTGTTTTGTTTTGTATTTATAAATTCTGGTTGGTGCATAGGACGCTATGACATCAATAGGGATTTTTAAATACTTAATAGGACAAACCGACATAATATTTTTTTTGAATATTGGTGAATGAAATAATTTTGCCTATTTTATTTTCTACATATAAAGTAATAAATTTTATAAACGATATATAATTGATTGTAATATACTGGTTGTTAGGTAGTGAAATTTATAAATATTGGTTGGAAATAAGATTCAAATTAAAACAAATAAAATTGGAAATTTAGAACTTAAGTTCCGAGGTTTTGAAAATTTCTTTTGAATGATTTTGAAATATAATAATAATATTATTAGAAGTATTTTCTGATATAAATATTTCAATATAATTTTAAAGAATTGTTTTAACGAAACTCTAGAAAGAAATAAGTTGTACTTCCCTCTCTGTCGCTGGAAAATAATTTCGGTGATGAGTGCACGCATCATCGACATTCATTTTCGAGTTTCGAAGTGGAAAGACCACTGTAGTAGTTTTACTACGGATTTATTTTGATAACCAAATATAGATTTTTAATTGTTTAAATATAATTGGATAATTAAGTTGTAAGTATATATTTATCTATTATTTTAAAATGATTTGAAATTTAACCCGGTATTTAGTTCTTAAGTTTCCGTTAATTAATAGTTCAATTATTGTAGTGAATGGAAAGTAACTAATTAATAATTGGAATCTCTAATTAAAATAAGAGTTAAGTTAATGTTTAAAGTTATTTATAAGTAAATAAGTAGAAAGATGGTTAGTAAGTAAAACATCTTGAGTTTAAATTAGTATTTGAAACCATTGATAAATAAGAGGATTAAATGCTAGGTTATAAAGGAAATTTCTAGAAAGTTGAATACGTAACCTATAAACTTAAGAGATGATTATTGAACGTTAATTATAAAATGAACTTGTATAGTTTTCAATTGCATTATTAAAAGCATATATATAACTTACCAAAAGTTTTAAAAGTTGAAATGTCTGATAAGAAAATGTAATGTATATTATACAGGTAATAAACTTGAGGAAATGAAAATATTCAGTGAAATTCTTTAATAAATAAGAATTTGATGTGTAGTGTTATAAACTTATATAACTGAAATATTATTATAATAAATTGTGATAGGAAGTAACCATTATAATAAAGTAATCTAAAAAAAACTTAAGTAAATGAATTAATATGCAAAGAAATTGAATTAAAAATGAATGCTATAAAATTAAAAAAAAATGAATGAAAACGAATATTTGTAAGTAATAAATGAAAATAAATGAAATAAACATTGAATCAATGAATAAAAGTAAAAGTTTGCAAGAAGTAAATGAAAAGGTAAAGGATGAATCATTATATAAATAAAAGGGAATGAAATAATAAATGTTATGAGATGAAATTAATAAGAATGAACATAATTTATTGTTTGAAATTATTGTTTGTTTGGTTATTGAGTTGTTTGGGTAAAAGATACTTTTAATTGCTTAGATGTATGAATAATCTATGGAGTTTATCTAAGACTTTTTAGTAAGTGGAATACTTCATAGTTGTTTGTCATTCTATACGATTTAAAGTATCTTAACCCGAACAAATCAATTGCTTGTCTTGCTTGGAAGGTTGATTGGTATTTGATGTGTATGTTGTGGTTGCAGGTGATTGTTGTTGTTTATATTGATTTGTTTGTTAGTGATTGAAAAAATTTAAATATTTCATTTATATAATTATTATTAACTCATTTTGGATTACATAGGTGAAATACAGGTTATGGAAGCAATTGCTACTGCTTTTGGTTTCATAATTTAAGCGTTGTTTGTCTGACAAATAGGTACGTTTTTGGATTACGGTTTTATAGCGCTATTATATTCATTTCCCATGTTGGGATATATTATTTTGGAAATTATATGTTATATATTATTATAATTGATATTATAATTTCTCCCGAGCCCCCCGTACAAAGGAGACTCTGCCGAAATTTTCCATAAAATTTTGGACTTAAAAAATATTTTGAAAATATTTTCCAAACTTTATTAATTTGAGTATAAAAAGATTTAGTGGTTATAAATTGGTATATTTTATTCAAATTTATAAATTTTTTAAATTTACTTGTTTATAAAGTTAGTATTTTTGAATAAGATATATTGTTTACTTAATTCCTTCTTTTTTCCTTTTCGAGGATGAAAAGTTTTGAGTGGGGGAGAGTGTAACGACCCGTAAATTTTCAATAATTAAAATTAGTTAATTTAATAAGATTTTTGTAATAAAATCTAGAAAGAAATAAAAACTTTATAAATTATAATGAAAAAGTGTAAATTGTTGCACTTAGTTATAAAAATTAAAATAAGTAAATAAAAGTAAGTATTCAATTAACCGATGAAATAATATATTGATTAATAGTAACTGAATGTAAATTAAGTTTAGTAATTAATGGGTTGAATGAAATACCAATTAATGAAAATATATTATACTTGACTATAAATGGAACATAAGCAAATAAATGGAATATTGGATTTACCAAGGAAATAATAGATAGTTGATGGAAATTAGATGAAATTAATATTATGAAAATAAATGGTAACATTGATTTGTAAGTAAAATAAGCGTATTAATGCGACTAAAGGTTAACGTAACGATTATTGTATGTTACCTATTTATGTAGCTTGTTAATTTAAATTGGAAATCAGTTACAATAATTATAATTTAATATTACGTTAAGATTAATTAAGGTAATATTTGGAAATAATGTTAATGTTATTCATCTTTGGACAATTTGTTGAATTAATTAACGAAATATACAGTGTTAATGGTAAGTAATAAACTTGTAAATTAAGTAAAAGTAAATAGGTGAGAACTAATATATGTTATTTATTTATTTAGTATGTTAAATTAAATTGGTAGTCAAATGGCAATTAAAGGTAATAATGTTAATGCAAGTGAATAAATAATTAATTTAGTGCAATCTCAATTAACTAAAACCAATTGTAAGGTTATAATTGATTGTAATTAATGAATTGGGAAATAAGTTCAAAGTATAGTAATTGATGGAATAATACGTAACAAACTGTAATTTGATAAAATCAATATTAAATAATGAATTGCAATAATTGTTGGTTGATAATAAAGTATGAATAGGATAATGATTATTTGAATAATAAGAATGGGAATCAAGATTTATTGATTTATTTGAATTTAAATTATGTTAATTGGGTTTATTGCAATTAATTGAAATTAAATATTTAAATATAACGTTAATGGAGATTAAGATGAAATTTAAGAATAATAATGTAATAAACCATGAACCAATGTTAATTTTATCCATTTGGTGATAATGGATTTAATAACAAGATTTAAAATCAAATAAATGGATTTATAGGAATTTCAATTGATAATTTGTGAATTTATTTAAAATTGAAATTTAATATGGTAATGGGTAAATTAATTAACTTAAAATTGATATCTGAACTTGTCTAAATTTTTGTGAATGTTTAAGAAATCAAAAATGATGAAATTTGGCAATTAAAGAATTGAAATTGAAAATTTGATTTAATTAGTTAATTATTAATTTATTTAATTTATGTAAAAATAGCCATTTTGGCCACTGACTCAGATTTCGACAAAACTAGTTTCATCGGATTCATAACGGTGAATTGTTGTAGGATTTCAAGTTTCATAACGATCGGGCTTGTCGTTTGATCGTACGGGCTTGAAATGCCTCGAAATAAATTATATTGAAATTACTTGAAATCAATTTTGGAATAACTTGATTTTTGCATAACTTCTTCATACTATGGAATTTGGACTTGAAACCTTTTCTATTGATTTTAAAATGTTCAAAAACATCTATTCTGATATATGGGTTGACTCATTTCCGTTCCGGAGTCGAAACGGGTTTTTTGGACCATTTTATCGTTCAACGTGTAAATCAATCTTGTCCATCTATTTGATTCTAGCCTTGTCTATAAATAACCTGTTATAAACCCTAGCCTCTCCTCATTCTCATTTGTCTGTATGTACTTTCTTTCTCCACTCCTCATTCAATGGCAGACAAACAAATTCTAGATCCAATTGCAAATCAAATTCAATAACAAAAATTCAAACTCCTCAAAAAAATTCGAAAAAATATATATCGAAGATCTCAACGATGCGAATCTGCGTCTGTTGTCCGTTTTGGCAATTGACACTCGAGTCCACCAGAAAGCTTGGTCAAAGCTATGGAATTTCGAAACCCTAAGCAAGATTAGGGCTTTTCGATTTAAGCTGCAATTGACGAAATCAAAATCTGGGTATGGTAGAACTTGTTGAGAGGAGTTGATTGGTGGTTGTTTGTTGGCCGGAAAGCGCTTGGGGTGGCCAAAATTTGGAGATTAGGGTTCGAAATTAGGCTTAACCCTGCGGGGCAAGTGAGGCTTCCGACGATCGGACCGATGGATGATGGAGGTGGGAACCTAGGCGAGTCTATTGGCGGTAGTGCCGTGGTCAACGGCGGCGTGGAGGGCAGGCTTGAGGTAGTCAAAATTGGGCGCGGCTGTGTTTTTTTCGAAGCGTTAAAGCGAGAGGGAGGAAGAACGTGACATGTTGTGTACGTTTATATATATATATATATATATATATATATATATATATATTCTTGCTTTAATTTAAATTATGTAAGGTTCAAATCTTAATAACTTTCGCGTACGATATTCGATTTACACGTAGTTTTTTTTGTTAGGACCGTATTGAAATTCTAGACGTTCCGACGCTGTTTTGGATGGGTTCTGAGGCTGTTGGAATTTTGGGTTTAAATTAAATTTTTAATTCAATTTAAATTCAAAGGTGAGTGTTTTAACCCACTCACAACTTCTAAAATTTCTTATGTTTGTTAAATTAATTTCTGATGTGATTAGAAATTTATTTATTGCTGTTTGGTATATTTTTATCATCATTCTAGTTAAATCTAAATTTATTGAATTAAATTGTTATCCAATTTATTATTGCATATAAACTGCTAGTTAAATTAATTTATTATTGAATATAAACTGCCAGTAAATACCTGTTATTTATTATCTGTTATATATTGATGTTATTGTTTAATTGGTTGATGATTGTGATAAATGGTTGATGATTGATATTGGATGAATGGATGTTGTATTATATATATTATAAACTGCAAGTTGGTATGCATTTTATTTCATTCGGGATTGTGGTTTGAAATGATATATAACTGTATTTTTATTTTAAATTGTGGATTGAAATGTTAAATATTTGTATCACTTGACCATAGGATAGAAAATTTTATACAGACATCGTGGTCTATATATTAAAATATTTTGAAATGATTTCTATGGCTTTGTAAAGAAATATATGATTTTATGAGATATTGATTTGGATATTTTATAAATGTTATTTTATATATAGTTAAATTCTTGATTTTAAGCTATGAATAAAATTGTTTAAAGTATAAAATAAGTTTAATAATAAATTTTGAAAATATTAAAATATTATATGGATAAGTATTTACTTAAATTATATTTTAATATAGAGTTTATATTGATTTTATAAATCAAGGTTGAGAAGATAGTTTTGAATTTGATTTGATATTTTATTTAATTAAGAGTTATATTTAATAAGAATCCATTTGTAATTTATTGAAATTGAGATTTTAAAAAAGAATATGGTTTTATAACTTAATTCGAGTTTAAGGTGATGTAAGAGAATATATCAAATCTAAATAAATGGAGGAATATTCCGTTATTGAAATTCGAAGTTTTATTTAAAGGATATTGGATTTATTAAGCAAATATTTCAAAACTAAATAATAGTAAAGTAAATGTGGTGTATATATATATGAATTATAAAAATTTAGTGTTGAAATATTGAATATTTAAGCTTTGAAATATATTGAATTTGAAATGGTTTATTTGGTGGATCAAAACTGTTTTGAAATCGATAAAATTTGGAATGGTCTGTTTGAAAACCAAATTGAATTGAAATTTATAATTTGGGGGTTTGTTAAATTTAAAATTTAGAAATTTGGGTTGTTTTGGAAATGATTTGTGAAATTTTATAAGCTAGTTTATTTTATAAAATATTTTAATATTTGAACCATGTAAGGGGTGGAAGTTATGTTTCAAAGTTATAAATTTCAATGTATTACGTTTTGGAAGTGTTATAGTTTTAAGGCTTTGGTTTCGAAATTTTATAACTTTGAAATACTAGGATTTTAAAATGATATCATATTGATTTGGTTTTTAAAATGAAAATGATATCGTGTTTATATGGTTTTGAAATGAATATTATATCCTAGTTTTGAAGTATAATTACTTTAAAATGACCGCGGTGTTATAATAACGTTTGGTTGTTAAAGAGACCGTGATCGGAAGTTGTCATACTCTCTGCCAACTTCGAAAACCACTTTAACAACCGTGTACACGGTGGAGATTCCAGAATGAAGTAGGATGGTGATGACATTTCCTTTGAGGTAAATATGTGGACCTGACTCCCGTGAGTTGGCATAAGGTGGCTAAAACAGGAGCGATCGACGGGCTAAGAAGGTAGCACCTTTTATCGGACACATCCCTTCGATATTATACTCTTACTTTGAATTAATTCGGTGGACACTTTTGATTTTTGATTTGGGGGTATGGCTCGAGGTAGGCGGTAGTAGCTACTACGCGTTACCACCGAACCGGAAGCATAATTGGTATATCTATCTTGGCATTGCCTAGTTGTGCCGTGTCATCTACCCTAGCGTGCCTTGTACGAGTTTGGTTTTCTCCCGTAGCCCATGGAGTATTTAGGGTAGTCTCTCGATCTGGAGATGCATTGATGCTGGATGGGCTACTGGGACTATTACGTGTTAAGGGCTATATGGGTTACCCCTTAATGCTATTAAAAAGTAAGTTTATTTTACTATTAGACATTATCATAATAGCGAAATATTACAACATAGTAAATAGTTTAACGGATCCTTAGGAGATGTGAATCTCAAGCATCTCTTAAGTTACTGCACTCACGTTTGACACTGGATAGGAGATGTCAAATCCCGTAAACATCTTTGACACCATTCCACTCGTATTATTTACTGTTGATTTAACTTACATAAGATCTTTTAGTTCAGACTCGAGTGTTTTGTCTTTTCAATTCGCTCAGGTCAGCCTGAGCAGTTTAGGATTTGGAAGACCGTATTCTGCAGGGCTAAGACGAAGATTTATTATTATTTATTATAGTATTCCACTACACCATTTTATTCCGCTGCATTATTATCCATTATTCTCTGGTATGTGTAACTCTGATATGTATTATATAAGTATAATCAAATGTTTTGTAAACAGCTTCATGAACTGTATTTGATTATTATATTTTGTCGTTCCGCTGCAAGGTTTTGTTTTGTTTTCTTTCTTTCTCTGCTTTTCCTTATTTACCCCCATAACAGTCGGCCCTTCTATATGGTTTAAGTCTGACATGTGTGGTTTATCATCGATTTAAAGCGTACAAAAAAAGCGAGATGTTACATTGGAGTTGTAGATTATGAGATATGATCGATGAAAGTTCGTGTTTTTTGAAGGCTGTCTCCTTCGTATAGATCGTTGTTGCACTGTTTGCACTCAATTTCTGCTGCACTATTCGTACTCGATTGCTGCTGCACTGTTCATACTCGATCGCTGCAGCACTGTTCGTATCGATCGCTGCTGCACTGTTTGTACTCGACCGCTGCTGCACTGTTCGTACTCGACCGCTGCTGCACTGTTCGTACTCGACCGCTGTTGCACTATTCGTACCGATCGTTGTTGCACTGTTCGTACTCGATCGCTGTTGCACTGTTCGTACTCGATCGCTATTGTACTGTTCGTATCAATCCCTGTTGCATTGATGGATATGCATAGTTGAGGCTTAATGGATATGAACAATAGGGGATTGATGGATATGAACAGTAGAGAATTGATGTATATGAACAGTAGTAGAATGATGGATACGAATAGTAGAGGATTAATGGATATGAACAGTAGAGGAATGATGGATATGTAGAGAATTGAATTGCATCAATCGTATCTTGAGCATACGAGCTCCGATTGATCTGAAATTTGAAATGTAGCCTCTCCCAGCCTTGAACATGATTCCCAATCGATCCCGTCTTGATTGGAGCCTGCTCAAATTTTGACGACATCGATCGTAGCCTTGTTTTCAATCGATCTTTGATCCTGACATCCATCCTTTCCAGCTAATTTTTTGATATCCATAGCGAAACATTGCATAACTAATCTTTGGGACGAACTGTTCTTGATTTCCAGTCAACCTTTTGGTGTCACAGCCTTGCCAAAAGGCGAGATAACACTTTCCCCCCAAAATATGCCTTGCGATAGGAAGGTGCATCTTGTAATGCCATTACTGTATGTTCATATCCTGTTGATGACCTGTAAAAGAGATTGATAGTCATACCTAATTGCGAATGATGATCGTTCGAGATCGTATGTAATTTGGGGTGGTATGTGACCCTTTGAGGTTGGATACCGTTTAAGGCAAATGGTGACCGTTCGCCGTTAGGGTGCCGTTCGAGGCGATTTTTGATCGTTCGTGATCGGGTGCCATTCATGGAGAATTGTGACCATTCACGATCGAATGTCGTCCGAGGTGAGCTGTGACCGTTTGCAGTCGGATGTCGTTCGAGGCGAGTTGTGACTGTCCGCAGTCGGATGCCATTCGAGGCAAGCTGTGACCGTTCTTGGTCGGATGCCGCTCGAGGCGAATTGTGACCGTTCAAGGTCGGGTGTCGTTTGAAGCGAGTTATGTGTGCTTAAGGGGGGAGACTTAGTATCATCAACGTCAGATTTCATGTTCGAATGAGTTTCTGAGTTGTTGGTTATGACGGTTTATCACCATCTTAGAGCATGATTGAAGACCATTCGTGATCCTTTACATGTGTAAGTGGCTTAGCCGTTATGGAATCACAAATAACATATTTACATTCAAAATAAGTCTATCAACAGAAAAATGTCTAACAAAATCAAGTCCAAACATGAGAAATAGAAAACAAAATCAAAATAGGGACGTTAAAGCGCAAACACCTACACTAATGCGATTTATATTCGTATCAGAGCATGCCTGAGGATTGTTTGTGATCCTGTACATGTGTAAAATGAATTTATCGTGTCAGTGTGGAGTTTGCCACTTATTCATCATTATTTCAATCAGTTGATGGTAAGCTGATGCCTTCATCCTGAGTCGTCCCCAGTTGGTGCAGGCGGTGGTCGTTCTTGTTCCACCATCGTGGCTCCCCTTCTCACATACCGCGATAGTAGACCATTCTGGATATGCCCCTAAACCTCATCCTCAAGTGCCTTTAATCATTCATGTTATGACCATTCAGCTCATGGAATAAGCAATATTTGTTGGATCTTCTTTCATTGCTGGTCGGATCCCTTCTCATTGGCTTTCGATAAGGAATCTGCCCTTGGTATCCTGGTAAATTCGCTCCAAACTCTCATTCAACTCTGAATGAGTGGTGAAATGCGGCTCCCTCGACGGCTGCTTTGACCTATCGTCATTATCTTCCGTTTTCTACTTCCCTTTATCCTTGCCAAAATCCTTCCTGGTTGGGTCTCCACCTTTTACTACATAAACATCAACTCCTTCTCCTTTCTCTCTTTAGCATTAGCATCCTCCTACCGTAGAAACTTTTCGGCTTCATGATGGAACTCTCCCAGGTCCACAGGTGGATCTCTAGTCAACGAATTCTTGAACTTTGTGCCATTAGCTATTCCGTATACAGCTGCCATCATAACCATGGATGGATCTGGTCCATCCACTAATGTTGCAGCTGCGTTGAATCATGTCAGAAAACTTATTAAAGATTCCCCTACCTTCTGCTTCAATGTTGTCAAACTCATCACATTCTTAGGCCTTGAAATATTAACTCTGGACTATATCATAAATTTTTAGATCAACTCGGTCCATGTTCCAATGGAACCACTCTCTAACTGCCTAAACCGTAGTGCCGCTATGTTTGTCAAATATAATGGGAAATACCGAGCCATGACCTTCTTTGATGCCCCCGTTACCTCCATATGCCCATGTATCTGGTCAGATGAACTGCAGGATATGTCCTCCCATCATATCCTTCCTAAGGTTGGATCAACATGCTTCTGGGGGGTGTCCACTAATTCAAGGGCTGCCTCTGATGGTCCCGCTCTATCTGGTTCCCAGTTTGGTCTTTCCGGTCTTGCTTTGATGGTCTGAACTCCAATAGCTCCAACTGATTCCACTTGCTAAATTCATCTAGGAATGTTCTACATCATCTCTTCTTGCCTTTTGAATAGCTCCTCATGCATGGCTCTCATCATCATCTCCATCTCATCCTTGGTGATGAAAGCTGAAGTCTGATCAGCGCCTGAGGAGGCTTCTTAACTCCCTTCATGATGACTCTTCTCCGTTCTTTGTTTCTTGCTAATTGCCTCGTCATAGTTGTCCAGATCTAAGTCTTCAAGCCTTCAAATTTGAAGTCCAATTGGTAGAATTCCTGAATGCTAGCCTTCTCGGTGAAAGCACCAAAATGTTTGCACCAAAATTGGTCACAAATACCCAATTGTCGACGAAAGCACCCGTTTATAATCACAGGTCACAGATAATAAGTATGTAGAGAATTAAAAATGAAGAAAACAGATTTTATAATGGTTCGGCGATCCGGCCTATGTCCACTTTGAATTTGATGATTTTATTGATGTATACTTGCTGGTTATGACAAGTTACAACTGATTACAATAGGAAAATTCGAGTACAATGATGAATCCAGCAGACTTTGGACATAGACGAAAAAAGTCCCTTTTCTGTAGACTCTAGGATGCTATTTATAGGCATAGGCTGCAAATATCTCGCTCAAATCTCAGGAGACTCTTCTGGCACATGTGCGGGCCCATGCGATCGATCCCATGTGATTTTGAGTCGATCCATGATCGATACGAACGAATTTCGTATCGATCAAAATTTTTCCTGATCAAGTCGAAATCATGCACGAACATTCTTTAGGTTGTACGTAAGATCCAATGAAAATTTCATAGCATTTGGACTTATAGATTATGAGATATGATCGATACAAGTTCATGTTTTTGAAAGGCGGTCTTCTTCGTATAGATTGTTGTTGCACTGTTCGCACTCGATTGCTTCTGCGTTGTTCGTACTCGACGCTGCTGCACTGTTCGTATTGATCGCTGCTGCACTGTTCGTACTCGATCGCTGCTGCACTGTTCGTATAGATTGTTGTTGCACTGTTCATTCTCGATCGCTGCTGCACTGTTCGTATCGATCGCTGTTGCACTGTTCGTACTCGATCATTGTTGCACTATTTGCACTTGATCGTTGTTGCACTGTTCGTATCGATCGCTGTTGCATTGTTCGTACTCGATCGTTGTTGTACTATTTGATTGTTGTTGCATTGTTCTTATCGATCACTGTTGCATTGATGGATACAAACAGTTGAGGCTTAATGGATACGAACAATAGATGATTGACGGATACGAACAGTAGAGAATTGATAAATACGAATAGTAGAGGAATGATGGATACGAACAGTAGAGAATTGATGGGTACGAATAGTAGAGGAATGATGGATACGAATAGTAGAGAATTGATGGATACGAATGGTAGCGAAATGATGGATGCGAACAGTAGAGGGTTGATGGATACGAACAGTAGAGGAATGATGGATACGAACAGTAGAGAATTGAATTGCATCGATTATATCTTGAGCATACGAGCTCCGATTGATCTGAAATTTGAAATATAGCCTCTCCCAGCCTTGATCGTCATTCCGAATCGATCTCATCTTGATTGGAGCCCGATCAAATTTTGACGACATCGATCATAGCCAAGTTTTCCATCAATCTTTGATCCTGGCATCCATCCTTTCTAGCTAATTTTTTGATATCCATAGCGAAACAGTGCATAACCAATCATTGGGATGAACTATTCTTGATTTCCAGTCAACTTTTTGGTGTCACGGCCTTGCCAAATCATTAACTTTGGAAATACCAAATAATTATCATTAGTCATATTGGAAAACCTTATTGAGTAAAAAAGGGTCGATAGAAATTATACCAATTCTACTCAATAATAATTTCTTTGTAAGGACCCATCTTTTTGGACGGCTTAAATGAATAATAAAACATAGATGTCTAACTTTAACCGTTCGAAAAGGAGGATTGTCAATAGGGTAAATAAGAAAATAAGAGAAAAGAAGGAAAAACAAAACACAGAATCTCACAATGGAATGACAAAAATATAAAAATCAAATAAACAGTTCATGAAGCTGTTTTATAATATACATTTAATTACACTTTTACAATACAATCAGAGTTATACATAGAACATGTATAAAAGGATTATGCAGTGGAACAACATGATGTAGTGGAATATATATAGTAAATAGTATACCGATGTTCGTTTGCATCCTCCAAAAATAAAATGGTCTTCCACTAACTGGAAAGCTCAGACTGACCCAAGCGTAATGAAAAGACAAAGCACTCGAGTCAGAACTAAAAGATCTTATGTAAGTTAAATCAAAAACAAGTAAATATGAGTGTGATAGCTTAAGAGATGTTTATAGGATATTACATCTTCTGTCCAGTGCATAATGTGCAAGCAATAACTTAAAAGATGTTACGGGATTTTCCATCTCTTAAGGATCCGTTAAACTATCAATATATAGTAAAATACTCTATATATGTATGGTCTATCAGTAAAGTAAAGTATTAAAATAGAACTAAGGCATTACCCATTTCCCCCTTAACACATTTTTATATAAGCACCGTAGTCTATACAATACCGTAGGCTCCATCGTAAACTGATGGGATACTCAGGGAGCACTCCATAGGTATGACACAAACAAAAGTTGTAGTGGGCTCGATCAGGATAAATATGACAAGGCAAGTGAGGCAATGCCTAAGGTAGGATTCTACCGTTTCGCATTTTCGGACTGATGGTAACACATAGTAGCTACTATCTCCCACCTCGAGACACACTACTACAATCAAAATCGAGGGTGGCCATCAATCAATCACAAAGTAACAGATATGGTGTCGAAGAAGTGTGTTCGATAGGGGGAGCGACCTCACTTGGCTCGGTGTAGCTTCTGTTTTAGTCATTTTAATTCTCACTCGAAAGTCAAAGTTATCCATTATCGTTCTCTTTTTTCAAATCCAACAAATGCCTCTAATTCAACCACTTCATTCTTGATAACATCCACTGTATACACAGTTATTAAAGTGGTTCCAATATTGACTGAGAGGATGGCAATAAGAGGTCCCGGTCTCTTTAACAACCAAATGTAATTTTTCAAAACCAATTCATATTTGATATCGAAATATCATATTCAGATTAAAAATATCCTACATTTCAAAACTATCATTTTTACTCAAAATATGCCATTTCACTAGAAAATATCATTTTAAATTCCAACGTAGGTTATAACTTCATTTAACCACATTCGCATTTAAATCAACGATTTAAATATAAAAATTCCAACTTTACATAGTTTGAAATTCTAGAAAATATTTTTAATAGATGTAAATAGTTTAAAATAGTTAATATAGTTTAGAGATTTAAAATATTTAATATAGTTTAGAGATTTAAAATAGTTAATATAGTTAAATAATTTGAATATTGAAAATAATAGATTTTAAACATTTATATCAAAAATAATTTATTTTGAAAATAATATCAGATCAAACTATTTCTTTTTCATTTCAAATTTCTAGACCCATGTCCAAGTTCGAATCAACAACTAATTTCCAAAATTAAAGTCGTATATCAATTACAATGTCACATTTCTAACTCAACTCTTTAAAACAATTTCCATTTTACCAATTTCAGCTTCAACATTTCAAAGCTTGAATTAGAAATTAATCCAATTCATATAAATCCAAAATTCTATCCCTTTAAAACAATATCACTTAATCAAAATCCAAATGTTTAAGATTTTCAAAACCATTTAATTTAACCAATCTGGTATCCGTATATAATTTTATATCTTATGGCTTAATGATCAGTTATTTCAATTTTAAGTTCAGGGATGGATATATCGTTTCAATCCAAATCAAAGTATCATAGGTATATATCATTTCAACCTATTTCTTATTCGAAATAATTCAAATAACAGTTTATGTGCTTTCAATTAATATGCAGGGTAATAGCAGGGGCACGCATAAATAAATAAACATCAAATCATCCATAATGTCAACAAATAGACATCCATCACAGTCAACATCCAAATCAGCCAATCAATCATAACAATTAACTGGTTATCAATATCAGGCATCTATTATAAATTCAATTAAATTAATATAAATGTCAAGTTAATTCAATATAAATTCAAATTAAATTTAAATGACAATTTTAATTACTAAATAGCAATCGATAAAATTCTAATCACTTCGTACATTTAATTCAACAAACATAGGAAGATTTAGTATTGCGTGAGTGGGTTAAAACACTCACTTTAATTTCTAGTCGATTTAAAATCCAAATAAAACCCAAAATTTGAACAGTCTTAAAATGTAGCAAAACCAGTTCCATGTTGTCCGGGATTTTGATACGATGGAAAAGGAGGAAACCGCGTCCAAATTCGAATCCATATGCAAAAGTTATGATGATTAGAAGTTTGAAAATTTAAAATTAAATAAAAATAAAACAAGGGCATTTTTGTAATTATCAATACCTCTACCAAACCCTACAGCAAACATCGATCACGAACCCCCCTTCAGCCGCCACCCTAAACCCACCAACCGCTGCCGCTACGGCCACCTGCACCAAGGTCCACGATCGCCCTTGAAAACCCCAAGCCTGGCCACCCCTTTCGTCCACTTGCGGCCACCTCTGGCTTGCCATCGAGCCGCCGCCGCTGCCCTTTGTGGCCAATTCCTGGCAATTTCAAACACCTGGGTCCCAAACCAATCCCATAGATCTACTCTGCAAGCCTATACCTTTTGATCATCGTATAGTCAACGATCCACCATCGAATCAACAACCCTAGTTTCATCGAGACTATTTCACCTAATTCTGGACAAACAAAGACTCCATTTAAAAAACGAATTGCATATGTAAATTACATTCGTCGAGAGCTTTCTAATAGTATATAATTTGATATAGTTTGGATAGATTAAATTTTCAGATTTGATTTGGAATTTGAATTAAGGTTTAGGTTCTCTACCATTGAGAAGGAGAAGATGAGAAAGAAATGTACGTACGGACAATAGAAAATAAAAGGCTGCTAGGGTTTATAACAGCCTACATATAGGCAGAGATGGTTAAGAATGAATGGACAGATCGAATTGGGTCGAAACGATAACAACGACCCAAAAAGCCAGTTTCATTCTCGAAACGAAGATAGGTCATCCTATATATCGAAATATAGGTTTTCAATATTTTTAAACTCAATGAAACTAATTTCAAATCCTAATTCAAATGTATATAGAAGTTAGCATTTAAAATTATATTATATTAATTTAAATTCATTAATTGATTTCTACGCATTTCGAGCTCGCACAATCAAATGATAAGTCCGACCGCAACAAAACTTAAAATGGTATAATAATCCATTGTTACGGATCCGATGAAACTGGTTTTGTCGAAATTCAAGACAGCAACCAAAAAGGCTAATTTTTCACGTTAATTCAATGAATTATTAATATAAAAATAAATTTAATCACATTTAAATTCAAATTTAATAGCTTAAATCATCATTTTGATTAAACTAAAATTAAAAATCTTTTAAAATTAAATTTCCATATTACATCCAGTATCTAAATATTACATTAATCTCAACACTAAATTAGAATAGAAATAAGTTTATTATAATTTAATTCCCAACATATTCTTCTATTTTGATTTACATCTCATTAAATCAGCCTTATTAAATTATATTCTGATAATTTTTCCTATTTATAAATCATAAATTTTAATTTCTCACAGTATTAAACTCTAAAAATCTTATTAAATCTAATATTTTTAATTATCTAAAATACGTGTCGTTACACTCTGCGCCACTAAAAACTTTTTGTCCATGGAAAGGAAAGACAAGGAATTTAGAAACCGATAATTTTATTCAAAATATTCAATTTATAACACTTTAAACTTACAAAATTAAGTATTTTAGATAAACTATATCAATTTATAAACAATTAAATCTTTCATATTCAAGTTTAATAAAAGTTTATAAATATTTCACTTTCACAAAATTTACCGTGTCTTAAATTTTTGGAAAAAACTCGGCAGGGTCTCCTTTGCGCGGTTAGGTCCAAAATAATAATAATATTAATAACTTCAATATATATATATATATATATATCATATTTGGGTAATATGGCCTTCCAAACCATTGGAAAAACAATAAAATATCGCTCCAAAACCGTAATCCGAAAACGTACTTATTTGTCGGGCAAACAACTTATTTATGAAACCAAAAGTAGTACCTATTGCTTCCATAAACCTATATTTCACTTTTATAATCCAAAAAAGTTAAAATTTATGCAAAAGAGTAATATATTAGTTGTTCTAATCCATAATACAAACAACACAACATAACAATAATCATATGCAAACATAACAGTACAACCGTTATATGCAATCAAAGTATCCATCATACATCCATAGTAATCAAAACTAATGGTTTGTTTAATTTAAGAAACTTCTCATCGTTCAAGGGTGATAAATAAACTATCAAGTGTATCTTACGCTCAACAGCCTTAGATAATTACTTAATAAACTAATCATACATCCTTAATCAATTTGAAGTATCATTTCTAAACTTCCCATCAACCAAGACAACAAAGAATTAAGTATTATTTAAATTTGCACGATGTACATAGATCTTTTATACACAATATCAATTCTAATCGCCTGCTTGAATACACACATTCCACTTTCGAGCTAGTACTCACTATAAGAAATCGTGCTTTTAGTTGCATTATATAGCAGCGTTTGAATGCTAAATGCATCTATTTCTTTGGCCAACTGTACTAGCAGCGTTTCAGTTGTAGGAGGCTGGCTTTTTTTTCATTCTCGCTTCCCATCTACTTTTCATTTTCGGCTACCGCCAAAACAAAACCTAAAATTTCTCAAGTCTCAATGCAACTTCTCAAATCCCTATGTGACAATCCTGACTCGACCATCGAAAATCGACATCAAAATACAACACCCGTATTCGAATGCCGCATATTTAAACGTTGAGTCTGGTTCGCCGGAGCTAATAACAATATTAGGTGATAACAACACAGCAGAAAAAGAAGAATAATTTAATACAACATGATACAATATGAAGTGATCAACAATATCAGAGATAGATAAATAGTGTAAAAACAAAGCAGTAGAAGACAAATAGCCACATCAGCGGAAGGATAACATCTCCATTCCAAAGCTCCAAAGCTTCAAACCAAAAAGCTCGAACCACCATCATGCTGAACTTGTAGCAAATCCGGTGCACAAATGTGATCGCCAAACCAAAGACTCCAAAGATTGCCAACAGCTACACTTACTAGCTGACTATCTGATAACCTGACTCTAGGCTGCCAGTGTGGAAAATTGTGGGCACCTAGAGTTTAGAAAGGGAACAATAAACTCCAGGCCAGCCATGGGACTGGTGTGAGCAAACAAAAATAGTTGTTTGTATCAAAAGAAACGACACAAAGAAATAAAAGAAATTCGCTATGCTTTTTGAAAAATGAAACTACCATAAGGCCTCCCGCCACACACACAATGCAATCGCACAATTGAAGGAGATTTCTCATTATGATAGTCAAACATGCTTGATAAATCCTTTTGATATTATTATTACTGCATAGTGCAGAAACATTTCGAAAGTATAGTATTAATCTTAGCCAGCATACTACCATTATAGTATACCTACTATAACTACCATGTTTTATGGCAGGTTACCACTATGCTGCATGGCAGGTTATACAACTAAAACCGTACATTGCTCGTATTGTTTTGTTTGGATTTCCAACAAATGGTCAGGCTAAGGAACTTCCTTTATCCGAATAGGTACGCCTCTGGAGGGACGCCTCGAGAACCTAACCGGATCTCTGCCAACACAAGGTCGGGTCACATTTGTAACTAGGTAACTAACTGTAACGAGTATGCCATCCCTCAGTCGTCATCGACCTTTATCCTGGGATTCGCCAACAAATTTCAACAACCACATAAGTTAAATATCCGGTCTCCATTCCATGATACCACTTTTTATCCAGAAGGAAATGCACATACCCTAAAGGGAGCGACCCTCATAATCTTGCTGCATCCTTCCTGTTTCGACCATTTCCGGAGTGTGAGGTTCGATGAAGTATCGTCCCACAAAGCTACCTTTTCACAAAAGCCATGCTTCGATCAACCAATGATCACCACTTAGCATGCCATATTACCGAATTAGGAATATATCACTAGTAACCATCTACTACACAACCTCTGAGCTCGTACGTCTTAAAGAAGGGTGTTAAGCTAAGAGAATAAATTCTCCGCTACTAAACAGAAATGTATGTGATAGAAACCAGCTTTACATCTCAAAGTGTAACATCAGACATACGTCCATACAAGTCCATCCTAGGTTTGAATGGAACCGAAGGCACTTCAAAAGAAGCCCTTGCAAATTCAGATCTTCCCTAATTACGTCCGGGCTCCCCATCACATAGGGTAATCAAAATCTGTATACCAGGGCCATTCAGTGCAGAGACATTCGACAGGTAATCCTTTCGCTTTTGAAAATATCAGGTCTTCAACTATTGTCTTCAAATGCTATCCATTTCGTTGTATCATTATTCGGAATTGGTTTTATGACATAAAGTCCTCTCCCGGCTAAACCGAATAATAAGCGCTTATTTTTGAAAAAAAACATATGGGTATATTGGGATCTTAGTTGAGTCACAACTTTTAGCCCTTGATTTCCAAAACCTTTCCTTTTGAATGGTCTAAACAAATTCCCACTTTAACCTTTTAAAACAAAAGTTTCACTTTGAAGATCTTCTTTATTTTGAAAACAATGTTCACCAAATCTTTAACAAAGATTTATTTATAGCTTTTAAAACTATTTTCAATTTGATTCACCCATAACTTGAAATCCTTTCAACAAAAACTAGAAAAAAAATTCTTTATATGAAAGCAGTTATTATTTGAAAACAAAGATTTTCATTTCGAGAAAATCCAATTAAATTTGCTCAAGTTATAGCCTTTTAAAGTAAAATCGGAAAATAATCGAATTGCCATATCTTCGACAAGTTCTATTTGGGTTAAACTTAAATTCCCAAAATAATTCATTTAAAATGCTTAAATGGTTTATAATCCATATATATAAATTATATAACCTATACATCCTTTATAAACCCCAGTTTCCGAGATCTCAAATTATAAACATATACATATAGAATTCAACTTCAAAATCTTAAATTCAACTTCAAATTAAACAATTTTTAATTTCAAAACATTATCAAGACATATTATATTCAAACTAAATTTTAATTTCAAAACTTTCTTTGCAAAATCTTTTCATATTCAACTCAGTTTCACTTCAAAATCATTTGGATCCCAAATTCAACTTTTAAACTTTTCACCATTTTGAATAAAATAAATTTTAAATTCAAAATACCCGTGACTTAACCAATTCCCACGAAATCCATATTTTTGTATATGTAAATTCATCACAGATAAACAAATCATAGTTCACAGCTCAATCCACACAATTCATATCACAGAATATCACACATAAAAGATATCAAACAATTTAAAGCATTTAATACAATCCAAACATCTATAAGAAGGGTTAAATTAATCACCTGATTATAATTAATTTAATTATCTCAAAATAAATTAATCACCTAAACCTGATTAATTAACATTAATTAATTACCAACCGTTTGTTATTAATTTAATTAATTAATGAAAATTAATTAATCATCCTTAATCATCCATCTTATTTAATTATCCTTAATTAATTAATTATTCCTTAATTAATCACATAAATAAATTTACCTTAAGTTAATTACATAACTAATTAACCCTCAATTAATTTCATAAATTAATCATCCTTTGATTGATTAATTAACCTTTTATTTTTAAGTGATTAACCCTTAATTATTAATTAACCTTTAATTAATTAATTTTTAGTTACAAATTATCTTTTACTTAATTATACTTTAATCACTTGATAAATCAACCTTTAATCCTTGATTAATTACCCTTAATTACTTTCATTAATTAATCTTAATTAATTAATTAATTATCCTTTAATGTAATTACACAAAGTAATTGCCCCTTAATAAAATTAAGTAATAATCTTTTATTAATTACATTAAGTAATTATACTTAATAAATTTTTATTAAGTAATCATCCTTTAATTATTTGATTATCCTCCAAGTAATGACATTAAGTAATTAACCTTTAATCACTTACATTAATTAATGATCCTTTAATTACTCAAGACCTTAATAAATCAAAGATAAGCCATTAGCTTAATTTATTTCTTAATTATCATTCAAATCTTTATTAAATAAACCTTGAAAATAAATTATCATTAACATATAATTTAACTTAAAACCTTTGCATTAATTAATAATCAAAAACATTATTTAAGATAAGCCTTGGTAATAAATCACTATTGACAAATAAATTGACTTAAGTCACTTAAGTTAATTGATAATTGAAATCATTTCATTTCCTTAACTTGCAATTCAATTTCAATATTAAATTTATTTAAAATAAACTTTAAAATAAAGGTATATATATAAAACACTTTAAAACTTAATTAATTTGAAATAATTTCTTTAAAGACTTGTTTTAAATTTAAATTGGAAAAAACTTGTTTAATTAAAAATTAACTCAGACCTAAGATTACTTTGGGTATCAACCCGAGTCAAATTCGAAAATCCCCAAGTACGACTTTGAGTCACACTCTTCTTCTCCAACCTGACAGTAACAAATCGACCCACTGATATATCCTGACATTCGTGCATGTGCGCCGGGCCCCGGAGCCACGACGATCACCCATGACCATGTCGCCAAGTTGTCGACAACCCACTCAGGCCTCATGACCACCCAGCTCCACGAGTTCGACTAAAAATCAAAATTGAGATCCTCGAACACCACCTGAAACTAACTCAGTCACCAAAAACTCCCTTGCTATGCCACCTCCGACCACCGAATGCCACGCGATCACGACCTGAGCTACCCCGATGACCCACGCGATGATTCCCCATGGTGCGATCACTCCCGATCCATCATCGGCTAGGAAATTGCCCCGTAAACGATCGTCGACCAAGCCGGCTTCGAAACCCTATTTCCACGACGTAAGGCCACCACGACGAACTAGAAATTCCATCACCATTTTTCCATTGATCCCCACTCTTCCCTCTACCTTCAGTAAAAATCATGACCAACATCACTTCGTCGTTCGTCGAAAATTGACGAATAAGCAAAATCCAATCATATCAAGAATTCTCGACACTCACAATGCTAAAAATCATAATTTCTCTATCTAAATTCATTCTTTTACAATACGATTCTGTTTAAATAATCAAAGCCTGGAATTATGAACATTGATTTTCGACATATATTTTTTTTACTATAATTTCTTATTTTTCTAGAAAACTTTAACCAATTATATTTGAAAAGATTTTTAAAACTTAGATTATGTTAAATCAAACATCTTTTGTTTGAACAGCAAAGCCTGAAAAGTATTTGGGAATGAGATTTTAAAATTTTGAACTTAATTTTCAAACTTGTAAACTGAAAAAAAGGCACATTTTCTTGCACACAGATATTACTACATATCTTTATATACATGCAAGCGTATTTGTATCTATACAAACATCTTTTTCAACATGCTTCAAGTATCAATCACAGACAATCAAGATCTGTAAACAAATTTAATTAGTTTGCTCACTTGGAACTGAAGAACAGAGAGGCTATGAAAGTCTGGAATGTTTGTTTTGATTTAATCTGAAACTTTATTTGCTTTGATCTGGAATTGAGTTGAATCTGCTACTTAGTTGTTGAGTTGCATTAGATCTTGAATTTGCTATCTCAGGTTGAAGTTGTAGTTTGATTGATTGTTTGCTTTAATCTTTGATTTAATTTTCTGGTTTGTAATTTCTCGGCTTTTTTGTGACGGCCCTGACTCAACCTTCGAAAATCGGCACCGAATACGACACTCATATTCAAATGCCGCAGATCCAAACGTCGAATCTGGTTCACCGGATCTTATAACACCATTAAGTACAACACAGCGGAAGAAAAAGAACATCAATATATATAACATTGATACAATGACAGATCCAATATCTGATATAATATGATACACAGAATGATACAATAGATATCAATGCTATCAGAGACGCAAGACACAACAGAAAGAATATCTTCAATAGAATGCCTCCCCAAATCCAATGCTCCAATCCAAAGCTAGCTCGAACCAACATCATGTGTCACTTAGATAAGCAAGTCTCGTCCAAATCCAATGACTGGACTAACTCTAGATAATCTACTAAGTCCGACTATCTGAAAACCTAACTCTAGACTGCCCGTGTGGAAAATTGTGGGCACCCAGAGTTCAGGAAAGGAACAATAAACTCCGAGTCAGTCATGGGACTGGTGTGAGTAACAAAAATAGTTTGGTCCTTTAAAACAGACAACAAAAGGATTTAAAATAAATCTGCGATGCTTTTCAGCAAACGAAACTACCATAAGGGCTCCCGCCACACACACATTGCAAACGCAGAATTGGAGGAGATTTCTCCTTATGATAGTCAAACATGCTTACTACGCAAAATTCATCTTTTATATTATTATTAGTGCATAGTGGAAAACATTTTGAAAGTATAATATTAATCTTAGCCATCATAGGTACCATTATATTATGCCTGCTATAGCTACCTCCTGAGGAGGCAGGTTATACAACTGCAATCGTAAAGGGCTCGTATTGTTTTGATTGGATTTCCATCAAATGGTCGGGCAAAGGAACTTCCCACTGTCCATGGGTACGCCTCTGGTGGGACGTCCCGAGAACCTAACCAGATCTCTACCAACACAAGGCCGGTTTACCTCTGTAACTAGGTAACTACTACTCGAGCATGCCACCCCCCGGTCCTTTGGGACCTTTACCCGAGGCGCCTCTAAACCACAAAGCAACTACCATACAGTAAATGAGATTGAAGCCCACCACATAGGTAAATATCTGGGCTCCATGCCATTATACCACCCTTTACCAGAAGGGAATGACACACTCTAGAGGGCGCGACCCCCATAACATTGCCGCATCTTTCCTGTTTCGACCATTTCCGGGGTGTGAGGTCATGATGCAATCTCATCCACAAAGCTACGCTTTACACGAAAGCCATGCTTTGATCACAAATGATCAACAAATAATCATCAACACACAACAACACTTAGCATGTCACACTACCAAATTGGTGATATTGCTGATAAGCTTCAACTACATAACCTTCGAGCTCGTACGTCTCAGAGAAGGGTGTTAAGCTAAGAGGATAAATTCTCCGCCACCAACAGATATGTATTTGAAAGAAATCTACTTTATATCTCAAAGTGTAGTGTCAGACATACAACCACACAAGTCTGTACCGAGTTCGAATAGAACCGAAGGCACTTCAATAGAAGCCCTTGCAAATCCGGGTATCCACAATCCCGATCGGACTTCCCATCACTTAGGGAATCTTTATACCGTAGCTACTCGGTGCAGAGAAAATCGATAGGTTATCCTATCATTCTCACAAATTCCCGATCTTCACCACCGGTCTTCAATGCAATCTATAACGTCGTATCATTATTCGGAATGGGTTATATGACACAAAGTCCTCTCCTGGCTAAACCGAATAATGAGCGCAATATTTAAAAACATATGGATATGGGATTTCAGTTAAGTCACGACTTATTGTCCAACTTTTCTCTCTAATGGTTTAATAGATTACCATTTTAAATCTTTTTAAATAAAAAGATTTATTTCACAAAGTTCACCCAGTTTCACAAAGATTTACGGCTTTTAAAACAATTTCCATTTCAGGAATAACTATCCAATCTTTCAATTAAAGATTTAATTTATAGCTTTCAAACCGTTTCCATAACTTGGAAATCATTTTCATTTCAAACTAGAAATCCTTTTAATACAAATTGGGAGTTCATTTCTTATGTGAAAGCTATTATTATTTGAAAACAATATAGTTCTCATTCCGAAACAATCCAATTATAATTGCACGAGTTAAAGCCTTTGAATTTAAATTCAAATTCTCAAATCAATACATTTAAAATGGTTTAACCCATACATAACCGGTATAACATCTTTAGTTCCTAGTTTCAAATCATGGAATTCAGTTTCAAATTTAAATTTAAATCAAATTATTTAAATTTAAATCAAATTATTTAAATTTCAAGGCGTAATCAAGTTGTTCAAAAATAATTTTATCTTTGAAATTCCTTTTCAAAAACTTTTTACTTTAAACCCAATCCATTTTCAAAACCATTTGGATTCAAAAAATCAAATTCAAACTATTTCAAAAATCTGTGACTTAACCAATTTCCATGTGCATTCCATATTGGTGTGTGTATAAGTGTTCCAGGGGTTCAACACAATAGTGCAACATCATAAATCATCACATCACATATTTAAGCACATCGATATTGATAAGTGGTATAATCGATAACGCTTATCGTTCATTCACAGATTCATAGATAAATAATATAAATTTATCACAGATAAATAAATCAGATTCATCACAGATCACACCAAAACAATTCACAGCACAAAGTACAACATATCAGAAATATCAGACAGTTCAACAGTCAATAGGATTCAAAACATCCATAAGTGAACTCAATAAATTATCTGATTTAATTACATCAGATGGGTCGTCAATCACGGTTAATTAACTCTAATTGATTTCAAATCATTTAATTAATTGTCCTTTAATCATTTATTAGTTAATTTTTAATTATTAACTCATCATCCTTAATTAATGAGTCAATTAACCTTTATTTATTGAATTAATCTTTAAATTATTCAATTAATCTTAATTAATCACATTTATTAATTAATTCTTAATTAAGTATCATTTGATTTATTATCCTTAATTAATCATAATAAGTAACTAACCCTAATTACTTAATTAATCAATTATTAATTCGTAATTGATTTCTTGAATAGTTAGTCCTTAATCATACTTTGGAAATCATTCCTTTCAAATTTACTGCTTGAATTTCATTTTAATGTCAAAATACAAACGGAATATCACTTTATCTTATACAAAGTTAAAACTAGATTTAACATTTAAATTACATAAAACTTAATTTCATTTCAAAATCCAGGATTCGAATTTAGATTTAAAGTCCAGGTTTCAAATTTAATTTTGTTTAAATTCTTCATAACAATTTCAAAATCCATTTTAAATTCAATTCTTTTAAATCCACTTAGTGGCTTAAAACTTTTTAAGTTATTAACAATTTAATTTAAAAACTTTATTTATTTCCAAATTAAGTTTAAACTAACTTGAGTTCTAATTAAATTCTGATTTAAAAACTTATTTTAACTTTGTTTTACAAACTAAAATTTAAATTTCTGAATTGCAAACAAACAGGTTTTAAACCTGTACAACATACTACCCGAGCCAGGCTATATTGGCTTCGAGCCAGGCGCTGAACATTTTCGAGTAAACTACTCGAATTTCTCGAGTCAACTCGAGTTTTCACCCCTGCTTCCACCCAGCTATACAAATTACAGATCACCAGTGCTTTGATTTCAACACCCCTCTGTTTTGAGCAAAACTGCAAAATGCTTCGAGAAATTCATGAACCAACTCGAGTAAATACTCGAGTACATGTGCGTTGCTCCATTCGTCTTCATTAGGAAACAAAACTGCCGTGCATGTGCATCCGTTGAGCTTTTATTGTTGTTGTCATACTTCTTTGTTTTGTTTGTGGATATTTATTTTATCTTACTTTTATTTTCTTCCACAACTTGTCATGTTTTGCTTTAGTATTTATGTTTTATTTCTTTGTTTTAAAATTTAACTACCAAACCTTTAATTCATATTGATATATTTTACAATTATATTTTATACTTGTATTTTGTATTGATAAAATTTATTCTATTATAAATACATTTTCTTACTCAATATTATATACACATAATTTTAAAGAAAATGTTATTTAAACTAATTACCCATTAATTACTTTAAATAATATTTTCAAACCCAAATTGTTGTTTTAAATCATTTATTTAAATTTAAATTCAAATAAAATTTCTATATTCAAATTCAAATTATCAGGTCAAACTCAAATTTACTCATATATATATATATATATATATATATATATATATATATCAAATTCAGATTAGTTCCGAAATTTCTTCCAGAATTTACATAACCTATTAATTTAAATTTAATTCAAAACTGGGATCGTTACATTTTTAACTTTTTTTTGAAATGTTTCATAGAAAAATGAAACCTAGTTCTTCTCTAACGTATGTTATTATATAATTTAAATTAAAAGAAAATTTTACTTGCCACTTGTTAATGCATATTGTAATTTTTTTTACAAGTGTCAATACATGTATTCTATAATTTGCAAATGTTTATACATGAATTTATAAATTTACAAATTTTTAAACCTTTAGTTATTTTCTTACAAATGTCATAAACATGAATTTTATGTTTAAACTCTTATTTCATTTATTACTTACTCATGTTTTTATATATTTATTTTCTTTTACATTCAAAACTAAATTTATTTCAAGTAAAATGTATTAAATCTTTTTATCAACTTCTATTTAAACTTAAGCTATTATGCTTATTACCAAATGTTTATTTTTATTGATCTATGTATATATAATATATATGCATATTTTATATTTTCATTCATACATTTTCTATTGTTTATACTTATATAACTTTTTAAAGAAAAATGATTTAAAAAAATTATACCAATAAATGTTACACACACACACACACACACACACACACACACACATATATATATTAGTTTCTTAAATCCCATTTGTTCTTAATATATTTATTCTTGAATTTAAAATCAAATTCTATTTATAATCAACTTATATACATATAGATATAAATAAACAAACAAATGTCTTATTTAATATAGAAAAATTCAAATTAATTCACAATTTAATCCAAATTACTAATTTAAATCTGACTTAAAAACGTGATCGTTACAGGTTCCCCCTTAAGAAAATTTCGTTCCCGAAATTTGCTAGACAGGGAGACAACCAAAGAACAGATAAAAAAATATTTTACCAGATCAAGTTGAATATCTATTTTATATTTGGCTTACCAAGTCATAATATCATCAATAATTATGAGAACAAACTCATTCTATACTTTACGAAATACTCGGGTCATTAGATCTACGAAATATACAGAGGCATTGGTTAGTCTGAAGGAATAACTAATTATTCGTAGAAAATATCTAGACCCCAAAAATAGACGAAAGGATACAATCTAATTTGGCTTTATATATTGTTAACCAATTTATTTCAAATAAAATTTCAAATTCTTTAAAGTTGAAAACGAAAAGCTAATAGGAAACTTATGATTACGAATTAGGAACCTTCTATAACGTAAACAAAGATTCGTAGGGCCACCACCACAGCAAAGCTTCTTCTTGTAGCTGTCAGGAAGCCATAAAAGAACTGAAATGGGATAATGATCAAAAGAGATTGATGAGAAAAGATTGTTCCTTGTTGTTATAGGGTATTAACCATTTGTAGTGGTACTCCCCTGTCCCCTATATCATCCTCTTCTTACACTCATTCTTACTATCAGTGGATAGTAACAGAATTTACTGAGGCATATAGACGAGATATCTTAAGGAAACTCATTCTAGGGTATTTACAACCCTATCTCTAATGAGTCACCTAATGTTTTATACTCTAAAGCTAAAGTTCTTACTCAACCTTAAGCTCTTATACCAAATGTGACGACCCTGACTCGACCTTTGAAAATTGACATCCAAATACATCACCTATATTCGAATGTCGTAGATTCAAACGTTGAGTCTGGTTCGCCAGAGCTTATAGCAACATTTGGTGATAACAACACAGCATAAACAGAAGAATAATTTTATTGATACACAACAATTGATGCAACATGATACAATATGAAGTGATCAACAATATCAAAGATTGATACAATAGCGGAAAAACAAAGCAGCAGAAGACAAACAACCACAGCAGCGGAAAGATAACATCTCCATTTCAAAGCTCCAATGCTTCAAACCAAAAATCTCGAACCACCATCATGCTGAACTTGTAGAAAATTCGGTGCACAAATGCCATCGCCAAACCAAAGACTTCAATAATTTCCAAAAGCTACACCTACTATCTGACTATCTGATAACCTGACTGTAGGCTGCCCGTGTGAAAAATTGTGGGCACCCAGAGTTTAGAAAGGAAAAAATAAACTCCAGGTCAGTCATGGGACTCGTGTGAGCAAACAAAAACAGTTGTTTGTATAAAAAGAAACAACACAATGAAATAAAAGAAATTCACAATGCTTTTTGGAAAATGAAACTACTTAAGGCCTCCCGTTACACACACAATGCAATCGGACAATTGGAGGAGATTTCTCCTTATGATAGTCAAACATGCTTGATATGTGAAAATCCTTTTGATATTATTATTAGTGCATAGTGTAGAAAACATTTCGAAAGTATAATATTAATCTTAGCCAGCATACTACCATTATAGTATACCTACTATAGCTACCAAGTTTTATGGCAGGTTACCACCATGCGGCATGGCAGGTTATACAACTAAAATCATACATGGCTCGTATTGTATTATTTGGATTTCCGACAAAATGGCCAAGCTAAGGAACTTCCTTTATCCGAATGGGTACGGCTCTAGAGGGACGCCCCGAGAACCTAACCGGATCTCTGCCAACACAAGGTTAGGTTACCTTTGTAACTAGGTAACTAACTGTCACGAGTATGCCATCCCCCAGTCGTCAGTGACCTTTATCCCGGGATTCACTAACAAATTCCAACAACCACATAAGTTAAATATATGGGCTCCATACCATGATACCACTTTTATCCAGAAAAAAATGCACATACTGTAAAGGGCGCGACCCTCATAGCCTTACTGCATTTTTCCTGTTTCGACCATTTTCCGGGGTGTGAGGTTCGACGAAGTCTCGTCCCACCAAGCTACGCTGCCATGCTTCGATCAACAAAAGATCAACACTAGCATGCCACATTACCAAGTTGGGAATATATCACTAGTAACCATCAACTACATAACCTCTGGGTTCGTACATCTCAGAGAAGGGTGTTAAGCTAAGAGAATAAATTCTCCACCACCAAACAGAAATGTATTTGATAGAAACCAGCTTTACATCTCAAAGTGTAACGTCAGACTTATGTCCATACAAGTCCATTGTAACATCCTGATATTTTCAACCATTCGTATCCACACATGCCGGATTTGAATTGCTCAAAGTACCAGATTGTTAATTTATATTTGGCAAAACTCATCATATACAGTAAATAAATAAATCACACAATCAAAGACATAGAGTAATATACAATATGCAGCGGAAACAAGAGAATAGTAGTTCATGAAGCTATTATATACAACAGAGTTAAATAAGTTACAATAGGAGTTTCAAATACAATAGTCAAATACAAGATCAGAATACATCACTCGAATCAACTAAATAACTACAAGCTTAAAAGATGTAGATGGATCTCCTAACGAAGCTCCAACTCCGAAGGTGAGTCTCAGAAGATGTATTGCTCAGTCTGACCCAAGCGTAAAGCAAAACACAAAACACTCGAGTCAGGATTAACATTCTTATATTAATAAATCCAACTCAAGTGAAATAACGACTGAAATACAAGTAACTCAAAGGATTTTTGGTATGACCATCCTCGAAGGATCCGTTAAACTATTTACTATGTAGTAATATACACTATTATAATAATGTCTAAAGTAAAATAAACTTACTTAAAAATAGCGTTAAGGCTTTATATTTTCCACCTTAACACATATATAGTGCCAATAGTCTATACAATATCGTAGTACCTCCAGATCGGGAGGCTGCCAGAGGATACTCCATAGGTACGACACAAATCAAACTCATAGAAGGCGTGCTAGGGTAGGTGACAATGCACAATTAGGCAATGCCAGGGTAGATATACCAAATACGCATATGGACTGGTGGTAACGCATAGCAGCCACTACCGCCCACCTCAAGCCACACTCGCAAAAATCAAAGGTGCACCTAATCAATCACAAAGTAATAGAATGGTATCAAAGAAGCGTGTCCGATCAAATGGGCTACCTCATTGGCCCGGAATCGCTCCTGTTTTAGCCACCTTATGCCAACTCACGGGAGTCGAGTCAACGGATATACCTCGATAAATATCGCCACCATCCTACTTCTTTCTGGAATCTCCACCGCGTACACGGTTGTTAAAGTGGTTTTCGGAGTTGGCAGAGAGTATGACAACTTCCGATCTCGGTCTCTTTAACAACCAGACGTTATTATAACACCGTGGTCATTTTCAAAATAGTATATACTTCAAACCAAAATATCATTGCCATTTCGAAACCATATCAATACGATATCATTTCCATTTAAAAACCAAATAAGATATCATTTTAATTTCAAATATATCCATTTTCAAAATCATAGCATTTTCAAAGTTATAACATTTTCGAAACCAAACACTAGAAGTTATAACACTTTTAAAACGCAATACTTTGAAATTCATAGCTTTGAAAACATAACTTGCACCACTTAAACAATTTAGGTATTGAAATAATATAAAAAATAGAATAGTTTTAAATTTAACATTACTTTATAAAATAAAATAATTTCTTCAAACTTCTCAAATTGATTCAAATCAATTTGAATCCATAAATTCAATTTAAATCAAATCTCAATTCATAAATTCCAACTCAATTCAGTTCTCAATAAACCATTTCAATTTCAATGTATTTCAAACCTATCGGTATTCAACAATTTCAAAACTAAATTTAATAATTTCATATTTATATATATCCAATTCAATTTACTATTATCTAGTTTTGAAATATTTACTTAATAAATCCAATATCAATTAAATAAACTTCAAATTACAAATAACTGAATATTACTTCAATTTATTTAAACTTGATATCTTCATTTAATCAACTTGATATATTTATTTAAATCACTTTAAACCAAAATCAAGTTATAAAAATCATATCGTTAAAACCTTAAATTCAATAAGTTCCAAATCGATTTTTAATTAAATATAATTCTTAATTAAATACAATTTCAAATCAATTTCAAATCCATCTTCTCAACCTAATTTATTAAAACCATTATACTCTATATTAAAATATAATTTAAAATAAATACTTAACCATATTTTATTTTAATAAAATCAAACTTTATTTTAAACTTATTTTATAATAAACAATTTATACATAGCTTAAAATCAAGAATTTAACTATATAAAAAAACAACATTTATACAATATCTGAAATCAATATTTATATATAACCATATATTTCTTTCCAAAACCATAGAAATCATTTCAAAATATATATATAGAGACCACGGTGTCTGTATATAATTTTCTATCCTACGGTCAAGTGATACGGATATTTATCATTTCAATCCGAAATTTATATATATATATATATATATATATATATATATATATATATATATATGGGTGTATGTCATTTCAACCCGTAATCCCAAATTCAATTAAATGAAAATCGCTTGGGTCTATCATTTCAACCATAATGATTGTCTCCTATTCTACAGATCGTTCGGGTATGTATCATTTCAATCCATAGTGAATTCTATACTAACAGGGAACTTGCAGAGTGATAACAGATATGATAACAATAATATAATAGGCATATATCAACAATATAAATAACAGATAATGGTGTCAGGTGTCACAGGTGAACATATAGCATACATATAGCAATGTAAATAACTAACAGCAGCATATTTCAATTATTGTTTCAACTGAAATCAAATTTAATAAATATAAGAACGTTAATTGTGAGTGATTGCGCACTTTTCGAGGCTAGAGAAATTTGACACAGAAATGATTTACGAATCCAGAGCAAAGCTAGATTGAACGCGAATTTGACAACCAAGGCTGACAATAGAAATTGATGAAATCAAATCAGAAGTGGATCGATGATGAAATTGGGTATAAGTGAATACACACACACATATATATAACTATGTACACACAAAAATAATGTTTTATATTCGAACCCATTATAAAATTCAAATATATATATATATATGTATGTATGTATATTTTTCAAAAATCCTTGTTAGATTAAACTCATATATTAAAGTCAAATATAATATATGTTGAAATAACTATTTATGAAATCATATTCTCAATTCAAATCATTTTCAATTTGAATATACATATGTATCTTAAGATCATTGGTTTAAATAAACACATAAAACAAGGTATATTCACATAATATAATTTGAAATAAACACATATATACTAAAAAAATGCAAAATACTTACATATATGAAGTATATTTAATGAATCTAAATAGATTTTTAAAAAAAATCAAATATATATAACATGTAACAACTCTGTATTTTTGATTTATTTTAATTGTATATTTTAATTATTTTAATTGAATTGCTGATTTAAAACTTTATTTTATTTATTGAAATGAATAGATTTTGTTGTTTTAATTATAAATTTTGATTTTTGTGTGGATTATAGTTCCAAACCTGAATAAATAGAATATTTCCAGAAAATGTGTATTTTGGTCAATATAGTCAAACTTTGACTTTTAAATTTAAAATTTAAATACATGAATTTTTGAATTTTATCCTTTATTATGAAAATAAATTAAATTTCAAGAACACTGCTTTTGTTTCATTGAAATCCGATTTATATTATGAAAGTTATGCTTTTTTACAATATTGTACGTAAATTGATTTATTAATAAGATTGTTTCTTTTAATTTATATAAATAATATTTTATTTGTCATATCATGTTCTATTATGTGTTATATGACATGTTATGTATAGATTTTATTTTTAAAACATTTTTAAAGTATAGTTATAAATTTTAAATGTTTATTATATATTGTTTTCAATTTTTAAATTCTAATTTCAATTTAAGCTATTTTCTTTATTTATTTTCTATTTTTCCTTAAAATAATTATTTATTTTCTTTTTCACTTTATTTTTTTTTCAGATTTGTATTTATTTTACATAGTTTTCATTTTCGTTTATTTGAATAAAGAAGAGGGAAATTCCAAAGGACTAAACTCTTCATTTCTTTTGACTTTTCATCAACACACCTTTCATTTTGGGCCGACCTTTCCCAAAGCCTATAGCCGTGAGTTTCTTTTTGTTATTCATGTAAAAAAACCTCTTCACATTTCATCATTCATGCAAGTTCAGATCTGAGGAAAAAAAACTTTGGTAATGTCTTCTTCTTTTCCTACTTTTACTTTTCATTTTTATTGATTTTTCTATTGAAATTGCCTTGCCTTTTCTTGTATATGTTCGCCCATAGCCTCCATCGCCTCCTCCGTCCAATTCCACCACCCGTCCATGGCCACCTCACCCTCCTTCCCCTCTGTCCAATCAAGGCCATGACCTTGCTTATGATGGTTGCACCATAAAAACTCCACAAACACAACAATATTGCCTAACCAAGCCTTATGTTGTCACCACCTCTTCATTTTTCACCTTGGCCACCTCCATAGCCGCCACTGCCTGCACCTCCACCACCTCTGGCCACAACTCCAGCACCACCTGACCTTTATCTTGCATGGCCGAGCCCACATTCCCTCAGGTCGAACCAAAGTTTGCACAAAAAGCCACTTCTTTTGCCTACCCCTTGATCTTCTTGCATGTTGTAACTTCCACCACTTCAACTACTTACTAGCTGTGCCTATATGAACCTATACCAAACCCAAAACACCACTATGGATGAGCATATTAGACCTCATGGCCGAGCATATGATGGTTGAGGCAATGGTCAAATCAATTTGTCCGTCGTTGCTTTTATTTTTAATTGTTTCAATATGTATATTCGGGTTGAAATTGTATTTATACTTGTCTTGTCTATGTGTTGTGTACAAGATCACTAGCTTGGTTCCCTTTCCACTCAAGTCAAAAAGTCATGTTATCGTGCTTTCGGGATTCATTTGTGTGCTTAGTCTTGCTATCTCCAGCTTGAAACAAGTGAGTAATCATACTTGACATATTTACTTATATAAACTGTGAAGTGACACCAAGTGAATTTGTAAACTGTTATATCATGTTATGCCTGCCTGTGATATGATTTATATGATGATCACCCTGTTAATAAACCTGTCATGTCATCTGTTACTGCCATATGTTGCTATGCTGTTATTTATATCTGTTTATCACACTGCAAGTTCCCTATGGAGTAGAATCACTATGGGTTGAAATGGTACATGCCCGAACGGACTTTAGAATAGGGAAAAAATCGTTATGGGCTGAAATGATAGGCCTGAGCTATTTTTATTGTACTTTGTTTAACTTTGGCTTGCGGGTTTGAAATGATAGAACCCGGATTTTTCTTTGTAAATTACGGACTGAAATGATATATTTTCTATATCATTTAACCTAGGTTAGAAAATATTATACAGACCCATGATTTATATATTTTCTGGAAATTTTAAAGTATTTGAAAATGTTAATTTATGTTAATTTAATTTAAATTTAAATTTAAATGATTTTTATAAAGTGTTAATGATTTTTTTATAGAAGTTAAAATGTGAAATAAATAAATGGTTAAGTTGAAATTTGAAATATAACTTAAATTTGAAATTTGAGAATTTTGTTTAAAAGTGAATTTTAGATTAAGTAAAATAAAATGAAAAATCTAGTTTATATTTTGAAATGGTAGTTAAAACCTAATTATTAAGTAAAATTTTAAAATGCAAACAGTGGAAAATTTGTATGCTTGAATTTAATAAGTGAATTATTTAAAGTTTGATTTTATGTATAAAGTTTTCTTTATAAAAAAATAAAATTAAAGGGTATTTTAAATGACCATTTAAAAGTGGGGAAATATGCAATTTTATAAGTTAAAAATGGTTTTAATTGGAATTTTATTATTTCTGAAATTGTATTGAAAATCTGGAAATTTAATTTACAACACTTTAGAAATGCTATTGTTTCTGAAGTTAACTTAAAATCTATTGTAAAGGATACGACAGCTCTATGTAAGTGATGTAGTTTATACAAATGAATTAAAAGACTAAAATGAACTAAGGGCTATTACAGCACTTTGTAAGTGCTGTAGTTGTAGAAACTAAACTCGAACACTATTACAGCAGTTTTAAATGCTGTCTTTGTTTAATTGAATTGTTTTCAAATGTAACTTATCTTAGCATTTTCTAAATGTTGTGAAAGCTGAAATTTCAACGTTTTAATAAATTTAAGTGAATAAATGAAGTCTGAAAAGGCTAAATTTTTGGGAATTGAATATATGATTTTTAGAATATAATAATTTCATTTTAATTGGTTTAAATGGAATATTTGATTTGAGATATAAATCATTTTGAAATGTGATTTGGAATGGTATTTAAATTAAATAAAAATGAATGAGGTTTTGGAAGGATATGATATTTTCATATTTTAAAATGAATTTGAATTGATATTGAATTTTTGAAATGATATTTGATTTTGAAGTATAAAATACCATTTTGGAAATTTAACCATGGGTACACTTCTCTGTATGCCTTGTGGTTTTGGATGTACACCTTTAATTTGAGAGTGTGACTAGAGGTGAGCGATTGTTGTAGCTCTACACTACCTTATCCACATTAACACTGTTATTTGCATAGTTTACTTTAATATAGACTTTCTATGATAGCGTTATTACTGTTAACTTGATGGTCTAACTGATCCTTAGAGGATGGGCGATCCCAGGCATCCTTTAAGTTATTGTGCATTACTACTACAGTTCACTTGAGCTGGTTTACATTATATAAGTATGTATGTCCTAACTCGAGTGTTTTGTGTTTTACTTTACGCTCGGGTCAGCCTGAGCATTCACAGCTTAGCTTTGGATTTCTCTTTTTGGAGCCAGGAATCGCTGAAGATTTTGCTTATCTAGTTATCTATTTAGTTGTTCTATTTCAGCGCTTGTATTTATAAACTTCTATGTATTTGGGATTCCTATTGTATATGTTTTCAAATTGATATTATACATTTTTTTTTGATATTTTCTTATAGTAGCTTCATGAACTACTTTGTACTTTATTTCCGCTACGAGTTATTCTGATATTTGTGTCTGCGATTCTACGATTGCTTTTATTTGCTCCAAATTTTATTACAACGCGGTATTTTGAGCAATTCAAGTCCGACATGTGCGGATGCGAATGGTTGAAAATATCGGGTTGTTACAGTTGGTATCAGAGCTTTGGTTTTAGGCAAACCATAGCATGCGAAGCAAAAACTCATTAGAGATGGGGTAGAAATACCCTAGAATGAGTGAAAATAATTTCAGAATCATTTCTTTGTGAGAGAATGTATTTTCGCAGTATAAAATGATTTCCAAATGATTTTAAAGGATTTTCAAAGATTATGTTGGTATAAAATATTTTCTTATTTTGAAATTAAGATTTTCTAAACTTCATCCTTTCTGTATCCACCTTGTCAGTAATCTTTTGGTTAGGATTCTTATCGATTTGGATTCCATTGAACTTTGGAACACTCCCACTTATTCTGAAATCCAATCTAGTCTTCCCTATTTTATCCTTTTGATTTTAGGGCATTCCATAACTCCGCTTTGGAATGACCTCTATAAAGATCAGTGATTCCTCAAATCTATGAACGATTTGTAAAGAGGAGAAACTCCTTTACAATTGGCATTGTTTCATTGGAGGTTTCTGTATCCTCGGTTTACGATGCTATCTACCTTCTGCTATATCTGGATTCTATCTTCGACGATCGAATGTCGATTTGCTTTAGATTTCCGCATTGATTATATTCCTGAAGTCACGGTTGATCGGTTAAGGTTGCCCGTGATTTATATAGGCTTATCTTCCCCTATTTGGTAATTAAATTATCTCATCTTCGTTCGAGCTTATCTTCGAACCAGAATTCTATTTGATTAGATTTCCTCTAAATTTGAATCTCTGCTAGTTTGAAATCCATCCTTGAATCATCCCTTGGATATTTGTGTTTGGTTGTATTTTGAAATTGTGCATACATCGAAATTATTATTTTAATAAGGATGACCACATTTTATACATAAAAGTGAAAAAATTTCGATAAGGACTATATACCTTGTAAAAATGAAATTTTGAAATTTTGAAAGGATTTGAAATTTTGAAAATTTTATAAGAATTTGATTTATATAAAAATGATTTATAACTGAAGGGTTTTAAATTTGAATTTCGAGGAATCGAACTCCGGTGTTTTGAAATCGATTTTAAGATTTTGAAAAATATATAATAATAATATGATTAAAGATATTTTTTGAATAAGAAATGTTTCAAATGTATTCGAACAAATTCCAATGATTTCAAAGAGATTTCAAAGAAGTTTCAAGAAAATAGAAGTCCAGAACTCACTTGTGTCGCTGGAAAATAATTTCGATGATGGTGCACGCGTCATCGACATTGTTTGAAAGGCCACTTTAGTAGCTTTGCTATGCGAGTGATTTTGTGAAACCAAATTTTGATTTCAAATTTCGAAGGATGATTTGATTTTCGAAAGATACATGTGTATATATATTTGAAATGATTTAAAGTAAGCCAGTGTTCAGTCCTCGAGTTTCAGATTTGTTTTGGTATAACCTTGTCCATTGGAATTGATTTACTGATTCATTGCTGATTTCCATCTCTTGGATTCGGAAAATTTGGTTTCTTCGACTCTTTTAAAGTTCGAGCACTTCCAAATCAAGGTTTAAATTTTTAAAGCTAAGTAATTTTCAAAAGGTAAAATTGGATTTTCCATATATGGAAATAAGTAGTTTAAAGGTTTTAAAGGGATAGTTATAAACTTGGAAATCATTTCGGGTATAATTGATTTTGAGAAAATATTTGGTTTGGAAAATAGATTGAAATTTAAATCCTATATTTACATGATGACTTTAGAAATGGATTTGTTTGACCTAAATTTTGTTGATTTGGAAATTTGGATTATTTTTCTAAACTTATTGTTTTAAGAAACTTTGAAAATAAATATATTAAATTTGGAAGAAATGATTTGGCGAAATCATATATGATTTTGAAACTGAAATGTTATTGAAAGGAATCGAAATTGAGAATCTTGTTTTACTAAATACTTGATTTGGGAGTTATCAAACTTATATAAAATTGTAACAACCCGCATATTTATCGATTTTATATTTAAATATTTTATCGTTCATCGGATTTTGGTCCGAAAAGCTACTTTTTGCAAACAGTCGAATTGGGACTCGAGACCACCCACATTGAGTTTGAAATGATGTTTGCGACCTTTTTGAGTATAAACTTCGACATGTTTAGGGTTAGTAGAATTTTGCTACTTTTCACTTAGGGCCTTTGGTTGGGTTTCAGCCCATTAACCCCATTTATCAACCTAGCTCCAACCCTCTTCTCTTCATTCCTTCATAATTTCCTAATACATTCAAGTTTCATCAAAAATGGGGGAAGAGAAAAAGAATTAGGAAATCCTAAGCCCTAGTTCCTCTTGCTAGCTCAAGTTCTTGCTCCAAAATCAAAGAGAACCCATTAGTAAGCATCTCCTTCTTCTTCTCCAACTCATTCTCTCTTTGGTTTCAGAAATTCCTAAACCTAATTTAGGAAATGTTTCTCTTTTAAGCTTAGATTGAAGCTACTTGAGTTGTTATTGAAGAGGAATTGATCTTAGCTTGTCTTAAAGCTTCTCCTTCATTGATTTGGGTTCAAAGGTGGGTTTTTTTATCTCACATCTATGTCTATAACTATCTTTGATTGTTGGGTATGAATACCTAACACTTATTTATGTTCACTTGCTTTTGATTGGATTGAATTGGTGAATATTCTAAGTTTTGGTGTTTTGTAGTTAAATCTTTAAAAATCCAATCTTTGATGTTTGAACATGTTTTTGGTGATGCATCGAAGAGCCTATAGTGCTGGGTTGTCGATTGGCATAAATCCTTAGCATCCATCGCTCGTTCGATCGCATTTCGGTTTGGATTTGCCATTTTTGGTCTAGGCTATTTTTTTTGCCTAGCAGAAGATTTCAGACGTCTGAAATTAATTTCAGACGTCTGAAACCAAATCCAGACGTCTGGTTGAAAAATCCAGACGTCTGGAAAGGGGTCTGCAAAAGGCAGAGCCTAAATCCAGACGTCTGGTTGAAAATTTCAGACGTCTGAAATGGCCCAGGAATTAAAAATAGAAGGGAGAAAACGCATATACTTCCAGATACTAGGGCCAGACGTCTGGGAACACCTACCAGACGTCTGGAACTGTTTAATTTGCCTATTTTGGCTATTTTTGAGTATATTTCCAACTTTAATCGATTTGTGTTGATTTCCTTTTTGTTGTTATCATTTATTATGGACTTTGATGACATTTTCATCGTGATTTTTGGGAATATCCATTTTGATGGATTCGGTATCGATTTCTTTGGATTTTATTCACGTCTTCGAATGTGAATTTTTATGATTGATTGTTTCTACAATCAATTCTATGATTTGTCACTTTAAAATATAAAGGTTTTCTATACTAGTAGTAAATACCAAAACTCTTTCCTCAAAATGATTTCAACTCTATTTTCAATACCAAACTCGTTTATAAAACCATTTTCCAATCTATTAGTATATACAAACCTTTACCTCACTCGTATGAGAAATCTAATTAAACGACTTAGTAAAACGAGTGGTATGAAACGCTTGCGTTTACTTCATTGGTTAATTCTTGGACTTGTTCGATTGAAACTCTTGTGACAATTTTCTAGCGGAGATCTACAATTTGTTCTCAAATATTTAAGTTAAGCTAGTGGTTATGGGACATGATGCTAAACTCATATATTTACTAGCTTATTATAATTGACACTTCTTGATGATCGATGATGATCATTTTATGGTTTAGACTAGCAATGTGCGATGTCTCTTTGTTTATGTGGAGGGCTGATCCTCATTTTATTGAGCTTCGTCTCATTTCTTGCATGAGTCGTACCTATTTAGGTGCGCCGATGTTTGTTTACACATGGTTTGTACCTTTTTAGGTGTGTCGATGTTTATTATGCATGGGGTGTACCTTTTTAGGTGCATCGATGTTTGTTTACACATAGGTCGTACCTTTTTAGGTGCGTCGATGTTTATTATGCATGGGATGTACCTTTTTAGGTGCATCGATGTTTGTTTACTTCGTGGAGCAATCGGCTCAATAAGTTGGGACATGGGGCATATCGTTCTAGTTGCGTCGATGTTCGTCTATGCATGGGGCGTATCATTCTAGGTGCGTCGATGTTCGACTTTGCATGGGGTGTATCTTTCTAGGTGCATCGATGTTAGACATTACACGGGCTGTATCTTTCTAGGTGCATCGATGTTTATTTATGCATGGGATGTATCTTTCTAGGTGCATTGATGTTTATTTGTGCATGGGGCGTATCTTTCTAGGTGCGTCGATGCTAGAGCATGGGGCGTATCTTTCTAGGTGCGTCGATGTTCGATTGTGCATGGGACGTGTCTTTCTAGTTGCGTCGATGTCCAATTTATGGGATTGGCCATCCTTTTATTGTGATTTCTGGATTTCTATTTGATGATTTCTGGAATTTATGTTTCACCACCTTTCTCAGTTGGCATTGATATGTATGTCATTTATTGTGGCTTGGTGAATTAAATAAAGAATATGATATTCTTTTTGATGCTATGAGATTCTTGAGATTTTGTATGACTTTCGTGATTTTCTAATGTATACTTGTTGAAGTATGACATTTTTAGTTATCATACGTTTTAATATTATATCTCTTCTTATATCTCATTTATATCTGATAATTATAGCTAGACTGATCCGTTTATTATTTTCTTCTTAAATAATACTCGGGTCAGACTGAGATTTTTCAGGTGCTTCCTCTTGACTCCTTATCGGACCATCATCTGATCTTTTGGCTAGCTACTCTAGTTTGGTAGTTTTTGTTGTATACATTTAAGATATAGGCTCCTTGATGTATACATATTTTTGTCTAGCACTTGTATCTATTCTTTTGTGATGTTGTGGATCTTATTTGACCACTACTCTGATGAACACTTTCATGTGTTATATTCATATCTATTTCCGCCTTTGTGATATGAATTATCTGTGACTGATTTGTGTTATGTTTATTTCTATATTTGTTTTTGAAGACCTTTATAGCCACTGTGTAGTAGCTTTGAGTTTGTGTCGGTATGTCGGATTTCCTCTTGAGATGAAAAGTTGTATTTTTATCTGGCATATCGGTACTCGCACAAAGCAATTATACAGATGGTCGCTCCTCAACAGCCTTATTCTCCATGCTAGTCGACAGCATTACTCCGTAGTGTTCTTGGCTAGCGTGGGTATAGAGGTGGGGCTTCACAGCTTGGTATCAGAGCCAAACTTCGGAACAATGTAGAATAATTTAGCAAGGATCATGTCCTAAGTCTTTCTTAGGAGTTGTGCCTTAGGATTTATTCGAGTCTTCGTACCGTTCTATCCTACTTTCTTTTATGATTTCTTGTTTTATCTATCAAGATTGCTTGATATTTATTTTGAGAATAACTTTTTCCTCTTCTTTCTTTCTTTCTTAAAGAAGAGAAATGGTTAGATCAGGCCGTCCCAGCACCGGTCAATCTAGTGCTACTTCCCAGGATGGAGTATTTATGTCTGCCCAGCAGCTTCTTGATCTTGTAAAGAACGCTCAAGCAGCCGGTCCCAATCAAGAGCCTACTCATCCTAGATCCGGTTTTGCACGCTTGTGCAGAGACTACACCGATTTGGGTGGAAGGCCATTCAGGGGATCCGAGAGTGTTATAGAAATTCAAGCTTGGCTCAAATCATGCGATCGCATCTCTTCTCGCATGAACCTTATTGATCTACATCGAGTCCAAGTGGCTTCTAGCATGCTCCAAGAAAGAGCATTAGATTGGTATGAGCTTTTAATTTCTGAAATCATTGAAGCGGATCTCACTTGGGAGAAATTCCGAGAAAGGTTCGAATTGAAATTTGTGCCAGAGGCCGAAAAAGTAACTTTGGCCCGGCGTTTTATTGACCTTGTTCAAGGTGAATCTTCTATGACAGACTATGTCACATCTTTCGAATCTCTTTCCAAATACGGGGTTGAATACATTAATACCCCATTGAAGAAAAATCAGAGATTTGTCTATGGCTTGAATAAGAATCTTAAGAAGCCATTACTTCTGAAACTTGAGGTTTCATTTGATCAGCTTATTGATATCGCTCTTCGTCTTGAAGAGGCCGATAGAGAAAGTGATGTCGAGGTTGGGAGTGCCAAACCGAGCGCCAACAATAACAAGAAGAGGCATCCCTTTATTAGTTCGAAAGTCTTAATCCTAACAAGAGGGCGAAGCAAGAGACTTCTATAGCAAATACTCCCATCCCTAATCGTGGAGAATGCTACAATTGTAATTCTAAGGAACACTATGCGAATATGTGTCCAAAACCCCATTCTTGTCGCTATTGCAAGAAACCGGGTCATCTTTTATCTGCATGTCCCAAACTTTTGAACAAGGACATGAGAAAGTTAAATATTGTGAAAGCACTAGCAACTCTACTCTCAGTCAAGGTATTTTACATTCAATCCTTGATGGCATTATTTATTTCGTGACCTTCTTATTCGAGTTCTTTTTGATATGGGTTTCATTTCATTATTTTTATATCAAAAGAACTTGTCGATTCTTTTTCTTTGAATATTTTGGGCTTGATGATTTCTTTGAGGATTGTGAATCCGGATGGTAGATCCGCAACACTCATTTGTCTTTATTGATGTCGAAATTATTTTATGTGATTTCTCATGTCCGAGCCGATTTTTACTTAGGCTTCGGAATTTACTTTTGTAAGGATTGGCTTAATTATTATGAGGCCATATCCTTTGTCCCGTGTGGACTATTCATCTTCGACATTTTCAATCTATTAAGCAGATTTCTATTTTTCCTTTATGGTTTTGATTCCAACTTGATGGCATCATTTTATTCCTTAAGCCCACTTATAAGGGAAGTGTTATTTCTCTCATTCATGTAGTTTGAGAAATTTTGCGGTATTTTTGAGCTTGTCTTAGGATTATCACCTAAGTAATCTTTTGTGTGGTGCTAAGATCTTTTTAGTTTGACCTTACCACCGATTTTCATTTGCTACGAGTTGCGGAAGTTAGCATTCCACTTACCGCATTCCGCACTTGTTATGATTCCTATGAATGAATTATTATGTCATTCAGTTTGTCCAGCTTATTTCATCCATTTTAGGTATCGAGCATTCTATTGAATATCTCGATGATTCCATTTTTGCATTTATTGATTTTGGATGAAAATAGCAATTTAAAATTTTGAAAATCTTTTTCATAAGATTTATTTAGAAGTATGACTAGATTTTTGTTCTTAAAACGAACAAAGAATATTCTTAGAAGTTTTTGAGAAACTTACTTATCCTATAGAATATGATTTTGTAATTGTATTGCCAATTTAGTGTTTTAAGAATTCTGGTCGATGCGCTTGATCAACGTTATCGATAAGAATCTCCTAAACGCTTTGATGAGACAGTCAGACACGATATATTGACTTGTAAAAATGTAAATTTTTGTAGAAAGATTATTACATAAAAATAAAAATGTAATTTTGAAAGTTTTAGCTTTTCGGGAAAGAGGATTATTTAAAAGAACTCTTCCTTTCGATCCTCTTATTCTTGTGATTCCTGAAGGGGAACCAAGACTTTGCTATTTGTACCGATACTAGTCGTATTGGTTTGGATGCCATTCTCTTGCAAAGGAGAACGTGCTATCACTTGTGCTTCTAAATCATTATAGCTTATCGAGACTAGATATGCCACTCATGATCTAGTGCTCGCGGCTATTGTTTTTACTTTTGGAATTTGGCATCATCATATTTAGATGAGAAATTTGTTCTCTACCTCAATCATAAATCTTTGGAATATTTATTTTCTCATAAGGAACTTCATGTTGACTCGAGTTCCTAGCATCTTATGATCTGGATATTCTTTCTATTCCCGAAGGGAAAATCGTGTTGCCAACGTGCTTTGTCGTAGCCAACAAGTTGTTGATTCTTTGATGTTGTCTGAATGGAATTATCTTTTTATCAAGTTCGTCGAAAATTTTGATATACTTCGTTTTATTGAGCTTTATCTCATTTTTTTTACGGACTAGCGTTCGATGTTCTTTTATGGTGTTCGGTTCATCAGATGTACTGTTATTATACTACATCGATGTTCCGTCTTATCTGGATCAATGGATGTACCATTATTATACTACATCGTTGTTCCGGTTTATCGGTTCATTGGACGTACCGTTTTTGTACTACGCCGGTGTTCCGAAATTATTCGTTCTTTGGTTCATTGGGCGTACCGTTTTTGTACTATGCTGATGTCCCAAATTATTTGAGTTTCTAGTTTCTCGGGCGTACTGTTATTATAATACGTCGTTGCACCAGCTCAATTTTCTGCTATTCTTGACGTTCTCCACGTCTTTTATCTAGGGTAATGCCTTAGGGATTCCGGTTTTTATTCTTGTGCCCGGTGATATTGTGGAAATTGAAGTTTCACCAGATTTGATTTATGAGCAACATTCCATTCGCATCATTGCTTCGGAGGTTTAGCGCCTTCGATATAAAGATATTCTTTTTGGTAAAAGTTTAATGGTTCTCAAATCCTAAGGATTGCTCTTGAGAAATCTTGAGAATTCATCGAACGAAAACTTTCGGATTTACTCCTTCGTGCTCTTTATGGTGGATTTCTTGATTCAAATTTTCTTTTGTGTTGATATGCTTCCATGGTTGTTACTTCTTATTTTCCTCTTAATTATTGCGAGGACGCAATTTCTTTAAGGAGGGGACTCTGTAACAACCCGCATATTTATCGATTTTATAGTTAAATATTTTATTTAAATATTTTATCGTTCGTCGGATTTTGGTCCGAAAAGCTACTTTTTGCAAACAGTCGAATTGGGACTCGAGACCACCCCCATTGAGTTCAAAATGACGTTTGCGACCTTTTTGAATATAAACTTCGATATGTTTAGAGTTAGTAGAATTTCGCTACTTTTCACTTAGGGCCTTTGGTTGGGTTTCAGCCCATTAACCCCATTTATCAACCTAGCTCCAACCCTCTTCTCTTCATTCCTTCATAATTTCCTAATACATTCAAGCTTCATCAAAAATGGGGGAAAGAAAAAGAATTAGGAAATCCTAAGCCCTAGTTCCTCTTGCTAGCTCAAGTTCTTGCTCCAAAATCAAAGAGAACCCATTAGTAAGCATCTCCTTCTTCTTCTCCAACTCATTCTCTCTTTGGTTTCAGAAATTCCTAAACCTAATTTAGGAAATGTTTCTCTTTTAAGCTTAGATTGAAGCTTCTTGAGTTGTTATTGAAGAGGAATTGATCTTAGCTTGTCTTAAAGCTTCTCCTTCATTGATTCGGGTTCAAAGGTGGGTTTTTTATCTCACATCGATGTCTATAACTATCTTTGATTGTTGGGTATGAATTCCTAACACTTATTTATGTTCATTTGCTTTTGATTTGGATTGAATTGGTGAATATTCTAATTTTTGGTGTTTTGTAGTTAAATCTTTAAAAATCCAATCTTTGATGTTTGAACATGTTTTTGGTGACGCATCGAAGAGCCTATAGTGCTGGGTTGTCGATTGGCATAAATCCTTAGCATCCATCGCTCGTTCGATCGCATTTCGGTTTGGATTTGCCATTTTTGGTCTAGGCGGTTTTTTTGCCTAGTAGAAGATTTCAGACGTCTGAAATTAATTTCAGACGTCTGAAACCAAATCCAGACGTCTGGTTGAAAAATCCAGACGTCTGGAAAGGGGTCTGCAAAAGGCAGAGCCTAAATCCAGACGTCTGGTTGAAAATTTCAGACGTTTGAAATGGCCCAGGAATTGAAAATAGAAGGGAGAAACGCATATACTTCCAGATACTAGGGCCAGACGTCTGGGAACACCTACCAGACGTCTGGAACTATTTAATTTAACTATTTAGGCTATTTTTGAGTATATTTCCAACTTTAATCGATTCGTGTTGATTTCCTTTTTGTTGTTATCATTTATTATGGACTTTGATGACATTTTCATCGTGATTTTTGGGAATATCCATTTTGATGGATTCGGTATCGATTTCTTTGGATTTTATTCACGTCTTCGAATGTGAATTTTTATGATTGATTGTTTCTACAATCAATTCTATGATTTGTCACTTTAAAATATAAAGGTTTTCTATACTAGTAGTAAATATCAAAACTCTTTCCTCAAAACGATTTCAACTCTATTTTCAATACCAAACTCGTTTATAAAACCATTTTCCAATCTATTAGTATATACAAACCTTTACCTCACTCGTATGAGAAATCTAATTAAACGACTTAGTAAAACGAGTGGTATGAAACGCTTGCGTTTACTTTGTTGGTTAATTCTTGGACTTGTTCGATTGAAATTCTTGTGACAATTTTCTAGGGGAGATCTATAATTTGTTCGCAAATATTTAAGTTAAGCTAGTGGTTATGGGACATGATGCTAAACTCATATATTTACTAGATTATTGTAATTGACACTTCTTGATGATCGATGATGATCATTTTATGGTTTAGACTAGTAATGTGCAATGTCTCTTTGTCTATGTGGAGGACGGATCCTCATTTTATTGCGCTTCGTCTCATTTCTTGCATGGGTCGTACCTATTTAGGTGCGTCGATGTTTGTTTACACATGGGTCGTACCTTTTTAGGTGCGTCGATGTTTATTTTGCATGGGGTGTACCTTTTTAGGTGCATCGATGTTTGTTTACACATGGTCGTACCTTTTTAGGTGCGTCGATGTTTATTATGCATGGGGTGTACCTTTTTAGGTGCATCGATGTTTGTTTACTTCGTGGAGCGATCGGCTCAATAAGTTGGGACATGGGGCGTATCTTTCTAGTTGCGTCGATGTTCGTCTATGCATGGGGCGTATCTTTCTAGGTGCGTCGATGTTCGACTTTGCATGGGGTGTATCTTTCTAGGTGCATCGATGTTAGACATTACATGAGGTGTATCTTTCTAGGTGCATCGATGTTAGACATTACACGGGGTGTATCTTTCTAGGTGCATCGATGTTTATTTATGCATGGGATGTATCTTTCTAGGTGCATCGATGTTTATTTGTGCATGGGGCGTATCTTTCTAGGTGCGTCGATGCTAGAGCATGGGGCGTATCTTTCTAGGTGCGTCGATGTTCGACTGTGCATGGGGCGTGTCTTTCTAGGTGCGTCGATGTCCAGTTTATGGGATTGGCCATCCTTTTATTGTGATTTCTGGATTTCTATTTGATGATTTCTGGAATTTATGCTTCACCACCTTTCTCGGTTGGCATTGATATGTATGTCATTTATTGTGGCTTGGTGAATTAAATAAAGAATATGATATTCTTTTTGATGCTATGAGATTCTTGAGATTTTGTATGACTTTCGTGATTTTCTAATGTATACTTGTTGAAGTATGACATTTTTAGTTATCATACGTTTTAATATTATATCTCTTCTTATATCTCATTTATATCTGATAATTATAGCTAGACTGATCCGTTTATTATTTTCTTCTTAAATAATACTCGGGTCAGACTGAGATTTTTCAGGTGCTTCTTCTCGACTCCTTGTCGGACCATTATCTGATCTTTTGGCTAGCTACTCTAGTTTGGTAGTTTTTGTTGTATACATTTAAGATATAGACTCCTTGATGTATACATATTTTTGTCTAGCACTTGTATCTATTCTTTTGTGATGTTGTGGATCTTATTTGACCACTACTCTGATGAACACTTTCATGTGTTATATTCATATCTATTTCCGCCTTTGTGATATGAATTATCTGTGACTGATTTGTGTTATGTTTATTTCTATATTTGTTTCCGAAGACCTTTATAGCCACTGTGTAGTAGCTTTGAGTTTGTGTCGGTATGTCGGATTTCCTCTTGAGATGAAAAGTTATATTTTTATCTGGCATATCGGTACTCGCACAAAGCAATTATACAGATGGTCGCTCCTCAACAGCCTTATTCTTCGTGCTGGTCGACATCATTACTCTGTAGTGTTCTTGGCTAGCGTGGGTATAGAGGTGGGGCGTCACAAAAATGGATTTGTATAGGTATGAAGTTGATTTGAAAACTGTTGATTTCGAAAGGGTACTTAATTTGGAAAGTGAAATCTTATGTAATCGAAGCCTATATGTATATGATTTGATATACTATTGATTTTGGAAAGCATTTGATTTGAAAATGGAATCTTATATGATGGACTTTATATAAGTATGATATTTGAATGTGATTTGAAAGGTACTATATGATACATATTTTTGAAGTAAGGATACGGAAAGTGCTTTCTGCTTGATATCCGCTTTGTGGCCATATTATGGATTCATTTTATCGATATTATTCTCTCTGATTTGGGTTTTTCGGATATGATACTCGAGTGTCCATCGAATTCCATGGCGATCTCCATGGTCTTACGAGCATGACTGCATAGCGTAATTCGCCTGGCTGAGAGGGCTTGAAGGTACGGATGTTTCTTGGGTGATCCAGGCGTAACCATTGTTTATCTGCGATTTATGCAGGTCGTGTTTAGTAGCGAAATCTGCAGGCTGAGATAGCTTAAGGGTATGGATGTTTCCTGGGGAATCCACGCATAACCATTGGGTATCTACGGTCTACTACTCATCATGGCGTAATTTGCAGGCTGAGATAGCTTACAAGTACGGATGTTTCCTGGGGGATCCAGGCGTAACCATTGTGTATCTGCGATCCATGGTTAGACAAATGTTTTGGTTTGGTTGATTTGTTTGGATTTCACTTTCCATATCTGTTTTTTTACTAGTTTTCCAGTATTTTCACTAGGTGTTGAAACAAGTCTGCTTAGTACCCGTAGAATTCTAGATTTGCGTCTGATCAACGCATGGCCATAGTTTGCCGGAACGAGAGTAAACTTGTTAAGACATCGAATTATAAATAGTATTTTGATAAAGTATCATATAAAGGATATTTTGATCATTTATTTTACTTTTCTAAATAATTTAAAATGTTTTAAATATTGTTCACTTCGAACAAACAAATTTGAATCAAACGACTATTCATCATATTGTAAAATGTTTAAAATGTTATAAAAAAATTAATTGAAATTTATATAGTTTTAAAAATATGGTTAATTCTTGTCTTTCAACCTATTTTCCCTTTTAGATATTCCTACCTTCTTCCCCTTCGAGGGTCCTTTCCGCATTTGTGGAAAAAGTTGGTTCTTTGGCTTATCGTTTGGATTTGCTCGAGAAGCTTTCTGGAATGCATGATGTATTCCATGTCTCATATCTTCGTTGGTATCTTCATGACCCATCTCTTTTTGTTCAGCCTTCTGCTCTTGATAGTTTGGATATTGAGCCTAATCTGACTATCGAGAGGAAGTCACTTCATATTGTCAATAGAGGTAGAAGCAGCTAAGAAGGTGATCTATTAGCCTGATCAAAGTACAATGGAGTACTAATGATCAAGATTGTACCTGGAGACGGAGGAAAGCATTCATGCCTCGAATCCAGAATTGTATTTTATTCAGGTACTATTTTCCTTGTCTATCTTGCTTTTCCTTATTTTCCTTGTTTATTCTTTTTCGGAGATGAAAAGATTTGAGTGGTGGAGAGTGTAACAACCCTTATTTTTTTGATTCATTTTAATTGTATATTTTAATTATTTTAATTAAATTGCTGATTTAAGACTTTATTTTATTTATTAAAATGAACAAAAAAAATTATTTTAATTATAAATTTTGATTTTTGTGTGAATTATAATTCTAAACTTGAATAAATAGAATATTTCCACAAAATGTGAATTTTGGTCAATATATTCAAACTTTGACTTTAAAATTTAAATATTTGAATTTTTGAATATTATCTTTTATTATGAAAATAAATTAATTTCAAGAATACTGCTTTTTGTTTCTTTGAAATCCGATTTATATTGTGAAAGTTGTGTTTTTTACAATATTGTATGTAAATAGATTTATTTAATAAAATTGTTTGTTTTAATTTATATAAATAATATGTTATTTGTCATATCATGTTCTAATATGTGTTATATGACATTTTATGTGTAGATTTTATTTTTAAAACATTTTTCAAGTATAGTTATAAATTTTAAATGTTTATTATATATTGTTTTCAATTTTTAAATTCTAGTTTCAATTTAAGCTATTTTCTTTATTTATTTTCTATTTTTCCGTATAATTATTTATTTTCTTTTTCATTTTATTTTTTTTCGGATTTGTATTTATTTTACATAGTTTTCATTTTAGTTTATTTGAATAAAGAAGAGGGAAATTCCAAAGGACTAAACTCTTCATTTCTTTTGACTTTCATCTACACAACTTACATTTTGGGCCGACCTTTCCCAAAACCTATAGCCGTGAGTTTCCTTTTGTTATTCATGTAGAAACACCTCTTCTCATTTCATCATTCACACAAGTTCAGATCGGAGAAAAAAAAAACTTCGGTAATGTCTTCTTCTTTTTCTACGTTTTCTTTTCATTTTTATTGATTTTTCTATTGAAATTGCCTTGCCTTTTTTTGTATGTGTTTGGCTATATCCTCCACCACCTCCTCCGACCAACTCCACCACCATCCACGGCTACCTCACCATCCTCCCCCTCTATCCAGTCAAGGTCGTGACCTTGTTTATGATGGTTGCACCATAAAAACTCCACAAACACAACAATATTGCCTAACCGAGCCTTATGTTGTCACCACCTCTTCATTTTTCACCTTGGCCACCTCCATAGCCGCCGCCGCCCGCTCTTCCACCACCTCTGGCCGCAACTCCAAACACCACCTGACCTTCACCTTGCATGGCCAAGCCCACATTCCCTCAGGCCGAACCAAAGTTTGCACAAAAACCCATTTCTTTTGCCTACCCCTTGATCTTCTTGCATGTTGTAACTTCCACCACTTCAACTACTTGCTAGCCGTGCCTATATGAACCTATACCCGACGCAAATCACCACTATGGCCGAACACATTAGGCCCCTTAGCCGAGCATATGATGGTTGAGGCAATGGTCAAATCAATTTTTTCATTGTTGCTTTTATTTTTAATTGTTTCAATATGCATATTTGGGTTGAAATTGTATTTATATTTGTCTTGTCTACGTGTTGTGTACAAGATCACTAGCTTGATTCTCTTCCCACTCAAGTCAAAAGTCGTGTTATCGTGCTTTCGGGATTCGTTTGTGTGCTTAGTCTTGCTATCTCCAGCTTGAAACAAGTGAATAATCACACTTGACATATTTACTTATATAAACTGTGAAGTGACACCAAGTGAATTTGTAAACTGTTATGTCATGTTATACCTGCTTGTGATATGATTTATATGATGATCACCCTGTTAATAAACTATCATATCATATGTTACTGCCATATGTTGCTATGCTATTATTTATATCTGTTTATCATACTGCAAGTTCCATGTAGAATAGAATCACTATGGTTTGAAATGATACATACCCGAACGGACATTAGAAAAGGGAAAAAATCGTGATGGTCTGAAATGATAGGCCTAAATGGTTTTTATTGTATTTCATTTAACATGGGATTGTGGGTTTGAAATGATAGAACTCAGATTTTTCTTTGTAAATTATGGATTGAAATGATATATTATCCGTATCACTTGACCTAGGTTAGAAAATATTATGCAGACCCGTGGTTTATATATTTTCTAGAAATTTTAAAGTATTTTAAAATGTAAATTTATGTTAATTTAATTTAAATTTGAATTTGAATGATTTTTATAAAGTGTTAATGATTTTTTTGTACAAGTTAAAATGTGAAATAAATAAATGGTTAAGTTGAAATCTGAAATATAACTTAGATTTGAAATTTGAGAATTTTGTTTGAAAGTGAATTTTAGATTAAGTAAAATAAAATGAAAATTTTAGTTTATATTTTGAAATGGTAGTTAAAACTTAATTACTAAGTAAAATTGTAAAATGCAAAGAATGGAAAATTTGTATGCTTGAATTAATAAGAGAATTATTTATAATTTGATTTATGTATAAGTTTTTCTTTATAAAAAAGAAATCAAAATTCAAGGGTATTTTAAATGACCATTTAAAAGTGGGAAAATATGAAATTTTATAAGTTAAAAATGGTTTTAATTGGAATTTTATTATTGCTGAAATTGTATTGAAAATATGGAAAATTAATTTACAGCACTTCAAGAATGCTATTGTTTCTGAAGTTAACTTAAAACTATTATAAAGGATATGACAACACTTTGTAAGTGTTGTAGTTGATACAAATGAATTAAAAGGCTAAAATAAATTAAGGGCTATTACAGCACTTTATAAGTGCTGTAGTTGTAGAAACTAAACTTGAACACTATTACAGTAGTTTTAAATGCTGTCTTTGTTTAATTGAATTGTTTTCAAATGTAACTTACCGTAGCATTTTCTAAATACTGTGAAAGCTGAAATTTCACCGTTTTAATAAATTTAAGTGAATAAATAAAGTCTGAAAAGACTTAATTTTTGGGAATTGAATATTTGATTTTTAAAGTATAATAACTTCATTTTAATTTGTTTAAATGGAATATTTGATTTGAAATACAAACCATTTTGAAATGTGATTTGGAATGGTATTTAAATTAAAGAGAAATGAATGAGGTTTTGGAAGGATATGATATTTTGATATTTTAAAATGAATTTGAAAATATATTGAATTTTTGAAATGATATTTTATTTTGAAGTATAAAATACCATTTTGGGAATTTAACCACGGGTACACTTCTCTGTATGCCTTGTGATTTTGGATGTACACCTTCAATTTAGGAGGTGACTAGAGGTGAGCGATTGTTGCAGCTCTACGCTACCTTAGCCACATTAACACTATTATTTGCATAGTTTACTTTAATATAGACATTTCTATGATAGCGTTATTACTATAAAATTGATTGTCTAACCGATCCTTAGAGGATGGCCGATCCCAAGCATCCTTTAGCTATAGTGCATTACTACTACAGTTCACTTGAGTTGGTTTACATTGTATAAGTATGTATGTCCTGACTCGAGTGTTTTGTGTTTTACCTTATGCTCGGGTCAGCCTGAGTATTCACAGCTTAGCTTTGGATTGCTCTTTCTGGAGCAAGGAATCACTGGAGATTTTGCTTATTTAGTTATCTATCCATTTCAATTTCAGTTGTTCTATTTCATCTCTTATATTTATAAACTTCTATGTATTTGAGATTTCTATTGTATATGTTTTCAGACTGATATAATGTATTTTGTTTTGAGATTTTGTTATAGTAGCTTCATGAACTACTATGGTACTTTATTTCCACAGTTATTCTGATATTTCTATGGTTGTGATTCTGTGATTGCTTTTATTTGCTCCAAATTTTATTACAACGCGGTATTTTGAGCAATTCAAGTCCGACATGTGCGGATGCGAATGGTTGGAAATATCGGGTTGTTACGTAAAAGGACGGTAAAATCCAACACCATGAGTCACTGAACAAAATATATAAGTACTAGCGTAAATAAAATATAAATATATCTTGCAGACTATACTATATCATAAAAATCTGGAAGCTGCTTATAATTTACACTTGAACCAGTATTATATTTACAAGATACTTAAAACAGTAACCATTATTTATATATGAATTCATATATTAAAACTGTAAATGAAATTATAAACCAAGGTCAAAGCCTATATAAAATACCATACTTTATCTCAAATATAACATATACATTGCAGCAACAGATAATACTAACAAAAATATACATATACACGAACCATAATTTTGCAATATGTATAAATTTATAATATGAACTCAACAAATCTCACGTATAAAACAAATACACACACACACACATCATATATATAACAAGAATTCATATCTCCAAAATACTTATGCAGACTTCCAAAAAAATGATGAGCAGAATACTTCAGAGCCAAATATATAAGCTATATATATTATATCAAGAATCTTATATATAAACAACAACGAGATATAATATATAACCAGTAAAATATTTAAGTACAGCTAACTTATTATATATATAACTTAGAAAACAATATATTATATATATGTATAACAAAGAATATATATATACAATATATAACTGACAGTAACACATATATATAACTAACTGAAAAACATAGTTTAAACACATATATAATACTGTTAAATATTAACAACTAAAACAAAGAATCAATAATAAATTTTTAAATAAAGAGTCATAGCATGTAAACAAAGGGAAATCCAATATCTGCAAATCAATCTTTCTTAAAAATCGATATACGTTTCAGAATAAAGAAAACATATTATGAAATACTTTGGGCAATATATATACACGTTTATAAAATAGAAAAATAATAAATCAAGGAGATGAATCAGCAAGGACGAGCACGGCTACCTCGAGTTGTGGTGTGAATCATCAAGGACGAGCACGGCTTTGGGTTGAGAATGGAGGGGATCGACAATCTTAGCGCTGTTGATTTGGTGGCCGAGAAGTGAGAGGTGGGGCTTGGATGAGATTTTGCTTGGTGCGTTCGAAATGAAGGATGGAGGAAAAAGAATGCGTGCATTTGTTTCAAGTAGATGGGTAGGTGAAAAAAAACAAAAAAAAAGAATGTGGGAAGGAAGAGGAGAGATGTGAGAAAAAGTGACAGGCAATATAAAAATCAACTAGAAGAGGCCAGGTGATCCAACTCAAATATGCTGGAATGTTGATAAGCCTGATGATGGAAGAATGAAGTGAAGGGTCACAAAGAAAATATAACGCACCATCAAAATAAACATTGGAACAAGTGGAAAGAAAGAGGTCAAGCATGGGAATTCAGGAGATATAAATGCAAACATCTGTTGGTATTGTATGGTGAATAAATGAAGAGTCACAAAACCCAACAGGCACAAACCCGATACTGATATGGTTGTCGTTTACGCGGATTCCATTGCGTACTGGACTTCAAAATATAAAATTGAATATACCATAGAGATCAGCACGACGAGACGATTAAAACAGTATACAGATATCAGTGGTACGATCATCCGGTCAAAAGTCAATAATCGGTACCTATATAGATTGCTATTCCATACGGAAAAACCTAAATGGAGCTAGAAACGTCCGAATTTCGTGAAACGAATTACGCATTCTGATTCAGAGTGTTCTAAATAAATTTTCTCATGTTTACTTTTAGGTTTCGGAATACTTTTAAATTCCACTATTATTAACTGATTTAAATGGAAACAAAATTACACAATAAAGTAAACTTCAATATTATCAGATGAAAATTTACCAGTTGCTATGTTAAAATAGACGTATACCAAATATTAAATTTTTATTTCAAAATATTATTATTTGAAATTTCTCAAAAATTCAATTAAATATGTTATAAAAATTATTAAAATTTACGGGTTGTTACACTCTCCCACACTCTTTCCTTTTCGTCCCCGAAAAGGAAAGATGTAAGAGAATAGAAACAAGCAGATATAAAATTAGATTGAAAAACAAAGTGAAACACTTAATTTAAACCAAATAAATTTCAATTTAAATTAATTTATATTCAATAATTGATTTTATATTCAAAAATTTATAAATTCCTTCATACAAAATTTATTTAATTTATCTCATTTATTTATCCAATTAAGTCATTATTCTATTTATCTCTATTAACTTTTTATAACTAAAATCTAAGCGTATAACATTTGTCATAATCACTCGAATTTTATTTATAAAATCATTAATCATCATTTTACATTGTAAATTATTCAATTACATATTCAACTTCTGAATGATTTAGGTAAGTTATATTGGAATGTAATTGAGTATTATACAAGTAATTTTTTTGTTTCAATTCAATTATTTCAAGTTTAAATATTTATTCAAAATTTTGTTTTCATTTTATAATTGAAATCACCTTTAACATAGATTTAAGAATTACATTTCCGATTAACTTTAAATCGTCTAGAGATAAATATATACATATATACATATATTATATATCTAAATAATTAGATATCAATATATATTATAAATTAAGACATACTTTAGAAATGTAAATCAATTAAATTTTCCAACACAAAAGTGTAGCAAAGCTATGGAATGGTCTCTTCATTTCGAAGCTCAGAAATAAATGTCGATGATGTTATAGGCATCACCAAAATTATTTTCCAGCGATAAAGAAAAGAGCACTGATTTAAACTTTAATATTCTTTAGAAACAATTTCTATTCGAAAATACTTAATATTCATTTTAAAACTTTTAAAACCAAAGTTTGAAAATTTTGGAAATTGAATTATCAAATTCCTACTTTGTATTCATTTAAATTTCTAAATAAATCTATAAACCAAGTTTTATAATTCCCTTTATTTATATGATGGTAAATTAATGGTTTACAAAATAATAAATGAAAACCAAATAATATCATTTTTGACAACCAATTCATTTAACAATTCAATTTCAGAAAATTATACATATATATAATATAATCATAAAAAAATCTATTTCATTTACTAATTTGAAGATAATATTATGTCAGTTTGCTCTGTTAAAGTGTTTTGAAAATTCTATCGATAGCGTTGATCAGACGAATCGATCGAAAACCCAAATCAACATCAACAACTCAAACAACACAATATATAAAACATTTTTAATATTAATTACAAATACACTCCTCACTCAAAACACAGAATGAATTTCAAAACAAGGATAGAGATTCAAATTTGATGGACTTAAATCAAATAGAATTTTGATTCGAAGATAGGTTTGAAACGAGGATAAGATAATTAAATAACAAAACAGGGAGATGGATAAGTTTATTAAATCACGGGCAACCTTAACTGGGTCACCGTGACTTCAAGAATGAAATCAGTGCAAAATTCCAAGGCAATCGGCATCAGATCTCAAGGGATAAAATTCAGGCATAGTAGGAGATAGATAGCATCATAAAATAAGGATACAGAAATCTCCGATAAATCAATGCTTATTGTAAAGGAGTTCCACCCCTTTACAGATCATTCGTAGATTGGCGAGGCCGCCGAGTTATTATAGAGATCATTCGAAGTGGAGTTATGTGGTACTCCAGAATCAAAAAGAATTTAGATTTGGGAAGACAAGAGTGGATTTGAATGAATAGGGGAGTTCCAAAATTCCAAGGAAACCGAATCAAAGAGGAAGGGATTCAGGTTCGAATGAAAATAATTCTATAATTAACTTTACCCTATATGTTGAGTTTTGCCTAAAACCTCGCTCTGATACCAACTGTAACATTCTAATATTTTCAACCATTCGCATCCACACATGCCGGATTTGAATTGCTCAAAATACCAGATTGTTAATTTATACTTGGCAAAACTCAGCATATACAATAAATAAATAAATCACAGAATCACAGAGTAATATACAATATGCAACGGAAATAAGAGATTAGTAGTTCATGAAGCTACTATATATATAACAGAGTTAAATAAGTTACAATTGGAGTTTCAAATACAAGATCAGAATACATCACTGGAATCAACTGAATAACTGCAAGCTGAAAAGATGTAGATGGATCTCGAAACGAAGCTCCAACTCCAAAGGTGAGTCTCAGAAGCTGTATCATTCAGTCTGACCCGAGCATAAAGCAAAACACAAAACACTCGAGTCGGGATTAACATTCTTATATCAATAAATCCAATTCAAGTGAAATATCGACTGAAATACAAGTAACTCAATGGATTTTTGGGATAACCATCCTCTAAGGATTCGTTAAAATATTTACTATGAAGTAATATACGCTATTATAATTATGTCTAAAGTAAAGTAAACTTACTTAAAAATAGCGTTAAGGCTTTACATTTTCCACCTTAACACATATATAGTGCGAATAGTCTATACAGTACCGCAGTACCTCCAGATCGGGAGGCTACCAGAGGATACTCCGTAGGTACGACACAAATCAAACTCGTAGAAGGCACACTAGGGTAGGTGACACGGCACGACTAGGCAATGCCAGGGTAGATATACCAATTACGCATCCAGACTGGTGGTAACGCATAGCAGCCACTACCGCACACCCGAGCCACACTCCCAAAACTCAAAGGTGCGCCCAATCAATCAAAAAGTAGTAGAATGGTATCGAAAAAGTGTGTCCGATCAGAGGAGCTACCTCATTGGCTCGGAATCGCTCATGTATTAGCCACCTTATGCCAATTCATAGGAGTCGGGTCCACGTATATACCTCGATAGGACGTCGCCACCATCCTACTTCATTCTGGAATCTCCATCGCGTACACGGTTGTTAAAGTGGTTTTCGAAGTTGGTAGCGAGTATGACAACTTCCGATCCCGGTCTCTTTAACAACCAAACGTTATTATAACACCGTGGCCATTTTCAAAATAGTATATACTTAAAACCAAAATATCATTGCCATTTCAAAACCATATCAATACGATATCATTTCCATTTCAAAATCAAATAAGATATCATTTCCATTTCAAATATATCCATTTCCAAAATCATAGCATTTTCAAAGTTATAACATTTTCGAAACCAAACAATAGAAGTTATAACACTTTTAAAACGTAATACTTTGAAATTCATAACTTTGAAAACATAACTTTCACCACTTATATAGTTTAGGTATTGAAATAGTATATAAAATAAAATAGTTTATATTTAAAACTACTTTATAAATTAAAATAATTTCCTCAAACTTCAAAAATTGATTCAAATCAACTTGAATCCAAAAATTCAATTTAAATCAAATCTCAATTCATAAATTTCAACTCAATTCAGTTCTCAATAAACCATTTCAATTTCAATGCATTTCAAAGCCATCAGTATTCAACAATTTCAAAACTAAATTTAATAATTTCATATCTATATATATAAATTCAATTTACTATTATCTAGTTTTGAAATATTTACTTAATAAATCCGATATCAATTAAATAAACTTCAAATTACAAATAACTGAATATTACTTCAATTTATTTAAACTTGATATCTTCATTTAAATGAACTTGATATATTTATTTAAATCACTTTAAACAAAAATCATGTTATAAAAATCATATCCTTAAAATCTCAAATTCAATAAGTTCCAAATTGATTTTTAATTGAATATAACTCTTAATTAAATACAATTCCGAATCAATTTCAAATCCATCTTCTCAACCTTAATTTATTAAAATCATTATAAAGTCTGTGGCAAAATATAATTTAAAATAAATACTTAACCATATTTTATTTTAATAAAATAAAACATTATTTTAAACTTATTTTATAATAAACAATTTATACATAGCTTAAAATCAAGAATTTAACTATATAAAAAAATAACATTCATATAATATACGAAATCAATATTTATATAAAACCATATATTTCTTTCCAAAACAATAGAAATCATTTCAAATATATATATATATACACACATACATATACCATAGTGTTTGTATACAATTTTCTATCCTATAGTCAAGTGATACAGATATTTATCATTTCAATCCAAAATTTAATACGTATAAGAGTATATATCATTTCAACCCGCAATCCAAAATTCAATTAAATGAAAATCACTTGGGTCTATCATTTCAACCCATAATGATTTTCTCCTATTCTATAGATCATTCGGGTATGTATCATTTCAACCCATAGTGAATTATATACTAACAGGGAACTTGCAGAGTGATAACATATATGATAATAATAATATACATATATCAACAATATAAATAACAGATAATGGTGTCAGGTGTCACAGGTGAACAGATAGCATATATATATCAATGTAAATAACTAACATCGGCATATTTCAATTGTCGTTTCAATTGAAATCAAATTTAATAAATATAAGAACATTAATCATGAGTGATTGCTCACCTTTCGAGGCTAGAGAAATTTGACCCAGAAATGAGTTACGAATCTACAACAAAGCTAGTTTGAACGCGAATTTAACAAGCAAAGCTGACAATAGAAATTGACAAAATCAAATCAAAATTGGATCAATGATAAAAATTGGGTATAAGTGAATATATATACATATAACTATGTACAAAAAAAATCATGTTGTATATCCAAACCCATTTTAAAATTTAAATATATACATATGTATATATATTTCAAAAATCCTTGTTTAAATTAAACACATGTATTAAAGTCAAATATAATATATGTTGAAATAACTATTTATGAAATTATATTCTCAATTCAATTCATTTTAAATTTGAATATACATATGTATCTTAAGATCATTGGTTTAAATAAACACATAAAACAAGATATATTCACATAATATAATTTGAAATAAATACATATTTATACTAAAAAATTGCAAAATACTTACATATATGAAGTATGTTTAATAGAATCTAAACAAGTTTTTAAAAAAAATCAAATATATATATAACAGGACAGCAAAATCCAACACCATGAGTCACTGAACAAAATATATACAAGTACCACCATAAATAAAATATAAATATATCTGGCACACTATACTATATCATAAAAATTTGGAAGCTGCTAATAATTTACACTTGAACCAGTATTATATTTACAAGAAACTTAAAACAGTAACCATTATTTATATGTGAATTCATATATTAAAACTGTAAATGAAATTATAAACCAAGGTCAAAACCATATATAAAATACCCTACTTTATCTCAAATATAACTTTTATATATATCGTAATAACAGATAATACTAACTAAAATATACATATACACGAACCATAATTTTGCAACAAGTATAAACATATAATATAAACTCAACAAATCTCACGTATAAAACAAAAATATATATTTATACATCACATATATAACAAGAATTCATATCTCCAAATTACTTATGCAGATTTAAAAAAAAAAATGATGAGCATAATACTTCATAGCCAAATATATGAGCTATATATATTATTATATCAAGAATCTTATATATAAACAACAACGAGATATAGTATATAACCAGTGAAATATTTAAGTACAGCTAACTTATTATGCATATATATATATATATATGTATAACTTAGAAAACTATTTATTATATACATATATAACGGTGAATATATATGAAATATATAACTGACAGTAACACATATATAACTAACTGAAAAACATAGTTTAAACACATATATAATAATGTTAAATATAAACAACTAAAACAAAGAATCGATACTTAACTATTAAACAAAGAATCATAGCATTTAAACAAAGGGAAATCCAATATCTCCAAATCAATATTTCTTAAAAATTGATATACATTTCAGAATAAAGAAAACATATTATGAAATACTTTGGGAAATATATATATACACACACACACATTTATAAAATAGAAAAATAATAAATAAAGGAGATGAATCAGCAAGGACGAGCACGGCTACCTCGAGTTGTGGTGTGAATCATCAAGGACGAGCATGGCTTCGGGTTGAGAACGGAGGGGATCGACGATCTTGGCGCTGTTGATTTGGTGGCCGAGAAGTGAGAGGTAGGGCTTGGATGAGATGTTGCTTGGTGCATATGAAATGAAGGATGGAGGAAAAAATGCATGCATTTGTTTCAAGTAGATGGGCAGGTGAAAGAAAACAAAACGAATGTGGAAAGGGAGAGGAGAGCGTGAGAAAAAGTGACAGGCAATATAAAAATCAACTAGAAGAAGCCAGGTGATCCAACTCAAATATGTTGGAATGTTGATAAGCTTGATGGTGGAAGAATGAAGTGAAGGGTCACAGAGAAAATATAACGCACCATCAAAATAAACGTTGAAACCAGTGGAAAACAAAAGGTCAAGCACGGGAATTTAGGAGATACAAATGCAAACATCTGTTGGTATTGTACGGTGAATAAATGAAGAGTCACAAAACCCAACAAGCGCAAACCCGGTACTGATACGGTTATTGTTTACACGAATTCATTGCGTACCAGACTTCAAAACATATAATTGAATATACCGCAGAGATTAGCACGACGAGATGATCAAAACGGTATACAGATATTAGTGGTACGATCATCCGGTCAAAATTATATAATCGGTACCGATATATGTTGTTATTCCGTATGGAAAAATCCAAACGGAGCTAGAAACGTCCAAATTTCACGAAACAAATTTCGCAGTCTGATTTAAATTTAACCCAAATAGAACTTGCCGAGGATACGGGAGTTCGTTGATTTTCTGATTTTACTTTAAAAGGCTATAACTTGAGCAAATTTAATTAGATTTTCCCGAAATGAAAACCTTTACTTTCAAATAATAACAGCTTTCATATAAAGTAAGAATTTTCCGTTTTTTGTTGAAAGGATTTCAAGTTATGGCTAAATCAAATTGAAAATATTTTTGAAAGATATAAATAAATCTTTATCAATGATTTGGTTAACATTGTTTTCAAATTGAAGAAGATCTTCAAGGTGAATCTTTTGTTTTAAAAGGTCATATGACGCAGCAAATGAAGCAAAACGATGGAACGATACAAAGATTAATTGGTGAATTGATGATACCAAATGCCCAAATCCATTGATCTCTCGAGATACTGGATTCTAGCTATCTTCAACACGTTGATCGCGCACGATGCCGCGTTAGAAGATCTACGATTCTTCGACGTTGATCTCGCGCACGAGATTCCGTGAATCAGCTTCAAATTCGTTGATTCGAGCGCACTCGAATAACCGAAAATGGAGAAAGGAGCTCACACTCAACTTCCAATTTTTAAAGAGGCACAAAGCTCTCAACAAAATTTTATTCAAAATCAACCACCTTTTACAAACGACCAACACCCCTATTTATAGAGATTTTACAACACACACCTGCGACTTAGCAACAGTACAAACGACCTACGACTTAGCAACAGTACAAACGACCTACGACTTAACATCACAGGTGACACACGACTTAACCGATCAACACGACTTATGACCTAAGCACAAACGACCTAAGAGATTACAGCAACATGTTATAACATTACGTGACATTAGTACAACGACATATGACTTAAGAAATTACAACATATAAGCGACTCAACACAATAGCTTGAGCTTCTTCAAGTAAGCGACTTAACATCAGGAGCGACTTATGACAAAAGCTTCACGTGACCTAAGAAATCAGCGGCTTAAGCTTCAGGAGCGACCTAAAATGAAATGAGCGACTTAAGGTCAACGACCTATCATGGTGAACGACTTAAAGCAATCAGCGACTTAAGTGAGTCCGCGCGGCAAAATTGAACGTCTTAACTCGCTAGGTCGTAGCTCGCTAGTGAGCGACCTAAGGCATAGCTCGCATAACTTGCTGGCGGTATCTGAAGGCAGGGACGATTCAAGGCTTAGGTCGCTACGACGTAGCTCGCTAGTGAGCGACCTAAGGCTTAAGGTATGGTGCGCTGCGTCATCCTCCCTTGGTTGCCAAGAATTCGTCTCCGAATTCACACCTTCCTCTTCTTCGACACACTTATCCCTATGATATGGAATCAAGTGTTTGACGTTGAAAACGTCAGCGGTGTGGATATGATCCGGCAATCTCAATTGATACGCATTCTCATTAATCTTCTTCACAATCTCCAAAGGACCAATCTTCCTAGCAGCCAATTTGTTATAAGAACCAACAGGAAATCGATCCTTACTCAATACTGCATATACAAAATCACCCTCTTTGAAGTCCACACTCCTTCGCTTCTTATCTGCCAGTTGCTTATACTTCTCATTTGACTTAAGCAGTCGATCATGAACAATCCTGCGACACTCCAGCAACTCATTCACGAAATCACAAACTCTTTTAACAACCCCTTTCTGAAGTGGAACTGTCGACAAATCCAACGGTCTCTTCGGAATGGCTGAATATGCTACTTGAAATGGACTGAATCCAGTACTTCGATTAACGGAACGATTATGTGTGAATTCTGCCTGACACAAGTTCACATCCCAGCTCTTCAAATTATCCTTCACAAGACATCTCAACAAGTTTCCTAAAGATCTGTTCACCACTTCCGTTTGCCCATCCGTTTGTGGATGATAGGCGCTACTAAAATTCAGCTTAGTCCCAACCATCTTCCACAGACTCAACTAAAAATGACTTAGAAATCGAGTATCCTGGTCAAAAACAATGGTCTCAGGTAGCCCATGTAGTCGATAAACCTCTTTAAAGAACAATTGAGCAACACGGACTGCATCGGCGGTCTTTTTACAAGCTATGAAATGTGCCATCTTCGAAAATCTATCCACCATAACATATATAGAATCATTCCCTCGTTGAGTTCTTGGCAAACCCAAAACAAAATCCATGCTAACATCAACCCATGGTCTAATAGGCACGGGCAATGGCATATACAATCCTGCATTCGTAGCTGTCCCTTTGGAAACTTGACATATGTGACATCTCTGCACAAATCTTTCAACTTCTTTCCTCATGGAAGTCCAAAAATATGATTGAGAAATCAACTGCAAGGTACGATCTCTTCCCACATGACCTTCTTCATGCAATTCCTTCACAATTTTCATTCGCAAACTGCACTCTGGTATACACAACCGATTTCCTTTGAATAGAAAACCATCTACCAACACATACTCATCCATCTTCCCTTTCTCGACTTCATCTACAATCTTAGCAAAGTAAGGATCCTCAACAAACAATTCTGGAAATACATCAAACCCCGTCACTTCAACTCTCATCGTAGTCAACAAATGATTTCTTCTACTCAATGCGTCTGCCACACGATTTGTAACTCCCGACTTATGCTTTACAACAAATGTAAACAGTTGCAAGTATGCGATCCATGAAGCATGTCTGGCTGCAACCTTATCCTGTCTCTGCAAATGTTTCAATGCTTGATTGTCAGTATACAACACAAACTCTTTATAAAACAAGTAGTGTCTCCAATTCTTTATGGCTTGGACAATAGCATAGAACTCCAAGTCATAGGTACTGTATCTTGTCTTGGCTCCAGAAAGTTTCTCGCTAAAATAAGCAATTGGACGACCCTTTTGACTTAACACTCCACCAATTCCAACTTTAGATGCATCAATATTCAGCTCAAAGAGTAACTGAAAGTCCGGGTATCTAAGAATCGGCGTTGTAGTCAAAAGCGTATTGATCTGTTGGAAAGCAGAATCAGCCTCTTCAGTCCACACAAACTGCTTTCCTTTCATACAATCTGTCACTGGTGCCATCACGCTACTGAAATGTGGAATAAACCTTCGGTAGAATGATGCTAAACCATGGAAACTTCTCACTTCAGTTACAGTCCTGGGTTATGGCCAATCCTTGATTGCTTCAACTTTACCTTGCTCCACATGAATACCTTCCTTGGACAACACATGTCCCAAGAACAAAATACTGTGTGTCGTGAACATGCACTTTTTTGTTGCCGCGTAAAATTGTTCCTGACGAAGTATCATCAACACTTCCTGCAAGTGTTGTAGATGTTCTTCTGTGCTTCCACTGTATATCAATATATCATCAAAGTATACCACCACGAACTTTCCAATAAATGGTCGAAAGATCTGATTCATCACTCACATAAAAGTACTAGGTGCATTCGAAAGACCAAATGGCATGACCAGCCATTCATACAACCCCCACCCCCGTGTCCTGAAGGTTGTCTTCCATTCATCCCCTGGTCGAATTCGAATCTGATGGTACACACTCTTTAGATCAATCTTTGAAAAGATAGCAGCTCCACTCAACTGATCTAACAAGTCGTCCAATCTTGGCATCGGAAATCTGTATCTCACTGTAATCTTGTTTAATGCTCGACTATATGTACACATTCTCCAAGTTCCATCCTTCTTCGGCACTAACAAGGCAGGTACCGCACAAGGACTTAAACTTTCTTGTACGCGCCCTTGTTCAAGTAACTCCTCCACCTGCCTTCTCAACTCTTCGTGCTCCTTTGGACTCATTCTATAATGTGGTCTATGTGGTAACACAGCTCCCGGAACAAGATCAATCTGATGTTGTATGTCTCTCAACGGTGGTAACTCTTTTGGTAATTCTTCAGGAAATAATCTTCAAATTCCTTCAACACTGGCTTAAATTCCTCAGGAATTTCAATCGTTTCACTACTTTCACGTCCAATCAATAGAAATACTTCAGGTCCATCCTCTACTTCTTTGACAAACTCCTTCAAAGATAACAGATTCTTTAGTTCCTCGATTTCCTCCAACTTGCTTTCACTTTGTTGTCGCTTTTTAGGAACTAAAGTGATTCTAGTGCCATTGAACATGAAACTATAGCAGTTAGTCCTACCATGTGTTGCACGGCTCTATCAAATTGCCACGGTTTTCCCAACAACAAATGACGTACATCCATATCCACCACGTTACACCAAATTTCATCATTATACTTCTTTCTGATGGAAAAAGTTACATAAGCTCTTCGACTAACCTTCACTTCCACACCTTTCCTTAGCTAAGCCAATTTGTAGTGTTTGGCATGCTTCTCTGTCTTTAACGCTAACTTCTTTACAGCTTCTGTAGAGATGATGTTATCACAACTTCCTGCATCGATAACAAACTTACAAACCTTTCCCAAAATAGTGCACGTCGACTGAAAAATATTACTCCTCAACCAGCTAGTCTCCTCATCCTGCTTTGGCGTCAAGCAAGATCTCCTCATCGTTAAAGAATATCCCTCGTCTCCCGTCAGTAATTCTTCTTCCTCCTCAACTTGTGGTGAATTGGTACATTCTATTTCTGCATCCTCATCCTCAAGCTCAGCAACCATCGCTCGCTTCTTAGGCCTCGGGCACTCATTGCTCTTATGACCAAACTCTTGACAGTTATAACACTTGAAATAGTTGTTGACCTTGGTCTTAGAAACTTTATTGACAACCGGTTTACTAACAGCCTTGGAAACATTAGTATTCCTACTAGCCCCTTTCACCTGATTGATCGAACTTGTAAGCGCACCACCTCCTCTTCTACCTTGTTTCTCCCAAGCTAGAGCCTTTTGGTGTGCTTCAACAATGGATCTTGGATCAAACATATTTACTATATATTGAATTCGCATTCTCAATCCTCCAACAAATCTAGATGTCAACTATTCCTCCGTTTCCATGATATCATTTCTAACAATCAGTTGATAAAACTCATCTGCATAATCATTTACCGACTTTGTCCCTTGTCTCAAATTCTGTAAGCACTGATATATAAGAGACTGATAATTATAAGGCAAGAAAGTAGCCTTCATCAACTTCTTCATCTATTCCCGTGAAACAATCTTCGACTTTCACATTCTTTCCTGTGTAAGTTTAGTTTGTTGCCACCATGTCATAGCTCTTCCCCTCAATTGTGTAGCAACCAACTTAACTCTACGATGCTCGGGTACTTCCTTAAAGTCAAAATTTTCTTCAACATTGGATAACCAATCCAGAAATTCTTCCGCTATCATTCCCTCTTTGAATTCTGAAATCTCTGTTTTCATCCCCGACTCCCATCGACGATCATCTTCGAAATCTCTATTTCGACTTCGTCCTTGGCCATGGTTTCGACAAAAACTACTATCACCATCACTGGATTCCTCCAAATCTGACGTATGTCGATGTTGATTCTGACCATCAACATTTCTGCTACCACGCACGTCTATTTCTCCCGAAACTGAAGGTGAAACTTTGTTTCTACTATAGTGCGAAACTGATGAAGTTCTCCTTTGACTTTGATTCATGTATCTCATCAACTTCTCTAACTTTCCAATACCTTCATCGAACTTTTCATTGATACGCTGCTCCATCTGCTCAGCTTCTTGTCTTCTATATACATCTTCAACATTTTGAAATCGATTAGCACGTCTCGGAGGCATGATCTTCAAACAATCTCTTTTCCGATCTAACTTTGATATAGTTCGACGTAACTCGACTTAGCTCGGCTCGGCCTAACTTAGCTCGGCTTCGACTTAACTCGGCCTTGATCTCAATTAGCTTCAACTTTGCTCTTCAAGCTCTTCAAGCTATGATACCAAATTGACGCAGTGGATAATAACAAATGAAGCAAAACGATGGAACGATACAAAGATTAATTGATGAATTGATGATACCAAATGCCCAAATCCATTGATCTCTCGAGATAGCAGATTCTAGCTATCTTTAACACGTTGATCGCGCAAGATGCCGTGTTAGAAAATCTACGATTATTCGACGCCTCAAATTCGTTGTTTCGAGCGCACTCGAGTAACCGAAAATGGAGAAAGAAGCTCACACTCAACTTTCAATTTTTAAAGAGGCGCAAAGCTCTCAACAAAATTTTATTCAAAATCAACCAACTTTTACAAATGACCAACACCCCTATTTATAGAGATTTTACAACACACACCTGCGACTTAGCAACAGTACAAACGACCTACGACTTAACATCACAGGTGACACGCGACTTAACCGATCAACACGACTTACGACCTAAGCACAAACGACCTAAGAGATTACAGCAGCATGTTACAACATTACGCGACATAAGTACAATGACATACGACTTAAGAAATTACAACATATAAGCGACTCAACACAACAGCTTGAGCTTCATCAAGTAAGCGACTTAACATCAGGAGCGACTTACGACATAAGCTTCACGTGACCTAAGAAATCAGAGGCTTAAGCTTCAGGAGCGACCTAAAATGAAATGAGCGACTTAAGTGATGAGCGACTTAAGGTCAGCGACCTATCATGGTGAACGACTTAAAGCAATCAGCGACTTAAGTGAGACCGCGCGGCATAATTGAACGTCTTAACTCGCTAGGTCGTAGCTCGCTAGTGAGCGACCTAAGGCATAGCTCGCATAACTCGCTGGCGGTATCTGAAGGCAGACGCGATTCAAGGCTTAGGTCGCTACGTCGTAGCTCGCTGGTGAGCGACCTAAGGCTTAAGGTATGGTGCGCTGCATCATTATAGTGGGAATTTGTTAAAACCATTCAAAAGGAAAGGTTTTGGGAATCAAGGGCTATAAGTTGTGACTTAACTAAGATCCCATTATATTCATATGTTTTTTTTTTTAAATAAGAGCTCATTATTCGGTTTAGCCAAGAGAGGACTTTATGTCATAAAACCTATTCCGAATAATGATACGACGAAATGGATAACATTTGAAGATGATGGTTGAAGATCGGGTATTTTCAAAAGCGAAAGGATTACTTGTCGAATATCTTTGCACCGAATGGCTCCGGTATAGAGATTTTGATTACCCTATGTGATGGGGAGTCCAGACGTAATTAGGAAATATTTGGATTTGCAAGGGCTTCTTTTGAAGTGCCTTCGGTTCCATTCAGACCCAGGATAGATGTAACGACCCGTAAATTTTAATAAATTTTATAACGTATTTAATTGAATTTTTGAGAAATTTTAAATAATTATATTTTGAAATAAAAATATAATATTTGGTATACGTCTATTTTAACATAGCAACTAGTAAATTTTCATCTGATAATATTGAAGTTTATTTTATTGTGTAATTTTATTTCCATTCAAATCGGTTAATAATAGTGGAATTTAAAAGTATTCCGAAACCTAAATATGTCAACATGAGAAAATTTGTTTAGAACACTCTGAATTCCCAGAATAATTCAATTGAAATACTTAAATGGTTTACAATCCATATATATACATTATATAACCTGTATATCCTTTTTAAACCACGGTTTCCAAATCTCAAATTATAAACATATACATATAGAATTCAACTTCAAAATATTAAATTCAACTTCAAATTAAACTATTTTTAATTTCAAAACTTTATCAAGACATATTATATTCAAACTAAATTTTAATTTCAAAACTTCCTTTTCAAAAACTTTTCATATTCAACTCAGTTTCACTTCCAAATCATTTGGATTCAAAATTCAACTTTTAAACTTTTCACCATTTTGAATAAAATAAATTTTAAATTCAAAATACCCATGACTTGACCAATTCCCCATGAAATCCATATTTGTGTATGTGTGGTGGTAGTACAGGGATTTTGCACACAACAATAAAATATTACAGCCATCGTCAATTCAAGTATAACAATATCGATAAGCGGTATAATTCTATAATGCTTATCCTTTATTCATAGATAAATATGTAAATTCATCACAGATAGATAAATCACAGCTCACAGCTTAATCCACATAATTCATATCACAGAACATCACACATAAGAGATATCAAACAATTTCAAAGCATTTAATAAAATCCAAACATCTATAAGCAAGATTAAATTAATCACCTGACTATAATTAATTTAACTATCTCAAAATAAGTTAATCACCTAAAACTGATTAATTAACATCAATTAATTACCAACCATTTGTTATTAATTTAATTAATTAATAAAAATTAATTAATTATCCTTAATCATCCATCTTAATTAATTATCCTTAATTAATTATCCTTAATTAATTTATTCCTTAATTAATCACATAAATAAATTTACCTTAAGTTAATTACATAATTAATTAACCCTCAATTAATTTCATAAATTAATCATACTCTGATTAATTAATTAACCGTTTGTTTTAAGTTATTAACACTTAATTATTAATTAACTTTTAATTAATTAATTTTTAAGTACAAATTATCTTTTGGTTAATTATTCTTTAATCACTTGATAAGTCAATCTTTAATCATTAATTAATTATCCTTAATTACTTTCATTAATTAATCTTAATTAATTAATTATTCTTTAATGTAATTAAACAAAGTAATTATCCCTTAATTACATTAAGTAATAATCTTTTATTAATTACACTAAGTAATTGCACTTAATAAATTTTTATTAAGTAATCATCCTTTAATTATTTGATTATCCTCTAAATAATCACATTACGTAATTAACCTTTAATCACTTACATTAATTAATGATCCTTTAATAACTCAAGACCTTGATAAATCAAAGATAAGTCATTACCTTAATTTATTTCTTAATTATCATTCAATTATTAAATAAACATTGAAAATAAATTATCATTAACATATAATTTAACTTAAACCCTTAAATTAATTAATGATCAAAAACATTATTCAAGATAAACCTTGGTAATAAATCACCATTGACAAATAAATTAACTTAAGTCACTTAAGTTTATTGATAATCGAAAGCATTTCATTTCCTTAATTAGCTATTCAATTTCAATATTAAATTTATTTAAAATAACTTTAAAATAAAGGTTATATATATATAAACACTTTAAAACTTAATTAATTTGAAATAATTTATTTAAAAACTTTAACTAATTCCAAAATTAGAATAAAACATTTATTATTTTAAAAGAATTAAAAAGGAGGTGTTTAAACTTGTTTTAAATTTAAATTGGAAAAAAACTTGTTTAATTCAAAATTCAAAATATCAAACCCGAGATTACTTCGGGTATAAACTTGACTCAAATTCGAAAATCCTTGAGTACGACTTCGAGTTACACCCTTCTTCTCCAACCTGACATTAACAAATCAACCCACTGATATATCTTGACATTCGTGCACGTGCACCAGGCGCCGGAGCCACGGCGATCACACATGACCATGTCGCTAAGTCGCCGACAACCCACTCAGGCCTCACGACCACCCAACTCCATGATTTGACTGAAAATCAAAATCGAGATCCTCGAACACCACCTGGAACTAACTTAGTCACCAAAAAACCCCTCGCTACGCCACCTCCGACCACCGAACGCCATGCGATCACGACCCAAGCTACCCCGATGACCCATGCGACGATTCCCCTTGGTGCGATCGCTCTCGATCCACCATCGATGACAAATTGCCCCGGAAACGATCTTCGACCAAACTGGCATCGAAACCCTATTTCCACACCACGATGAACCAAAAATTCCTTCACCATTTTTCCATTGATCCCCATGCTTCCCTTTACCTTCAACAAAAATCATGACCAACGTCACTTCGTCGTTTGTCGGAAATTGACGAATAAGCAAAATCTGGTCATCTAAGGGATTCTCGACACTCACAATACTAAAAATCATAATTTCTCTATCTAAATTCATCCTTTTACAATACGATTCTGTTTAGATAATCAAAGCCTAGAATTATGAACATTGATTTTCGACATATATTTATTTTTATTGTAATTTCTTATTTTTCTAGAAAACTTTAACCAATTATATTTGAAAAGATTTTTAAAACTTAGATTATGTTAAATCAAACATCTTTTGTTTGAACAACAAAGCCTGAAAAGGATTTGGGAATGAGATTTAAATTTTTAACTTAATTTTCAAACTTGTAAACTGAAACAAGGCACATTTTCCTGTACACATATATTACTTCATATCTTTATATACATGCAAGCATATTTGTATCTATACAAACATCTTTTTCAACACACTTCAAGTATCAATCACAGACAATCAAGATTTGTAAACAAATTTAATTAGTTTGCTCATCTTGAATTGAAGAACAGAGAAGCTATGAAAGTCTGGAATGTTTGTTTTGATTTAATCCGAAACTTTATTTGCTTTGATCTGGAATTGAGTTGAATCTGCTATTTGGTTTTTGAGTTGCATTTGATCTTGAATTTGCTATCTCAAGTTGAAGTTGTAGTTTAATTGATTGTTTGCTTTAATCTTTGATTTAATTTTCTGGTTTGTAGTTTCTAAGATTTCTAACTTTTTTTGAAATATTTCAAAGAAAAATGAAACCCGGTTCTTCTCTAATCTATGTTATTATATAATTTAAATTAAAAGATAAATTTACTTGCCACTTGTTAATGCATGTTGTAATTTTTTTACAAGTGTTTATACATGTATTCTATAATTTACAAATGTTTATACATGAATTTATAAATTTACAAATGTTTAAACCTTTAATTATTTTCTTACAAATGTCATAAACATGAATTTTATGTTTAAACCCTTATTACATTTATTACTTACTCGTGTTTTTTTATACATTCAAAACTAAATTTATTTCAAGTAAAATGTATAAAACCTTTTTATCAACTTCTATTTAAACTTAAGCTATTATGCTTATTACTAAATGTTTATTTTTATTGATCTATGTATATATAATTATTATATTATATTTCTAATTTTAATTATTTATATATACACATATTTTATATTTTCATTCATACATTGTCTATTGTTTATCTTATATAACTTTTTAAAGAAAAATGATTTAAAAAAAATTATACCAATAAATGTTACATATATATATTAGTTTCTTAAATCCAATTTGTTTTAAATATATTTATTCTTGAATTTCAAATCAAATTCTATTTATAATCAATATATATATACATACATATATATATATATATATATATATATATATATATATATAATATATATATATATAAACAAACAAACAAAAGTCTTGTTTAATTTGATAAAATTCAAATTAATTCACAATTTTATCCAAAATTACTAATTTAAATCTGACTTAAAAAGGGATCGTTACACTCTAATACAAAATAAAGCCTAATATTTTCATTCTTGAATTTCTAAAACTAATTTGACCCATCCTAAAGCTTCTTCTTTGTCTGAATCGTCGCCTCTCATCGTCAATTTTGAGACGATGATGTTCCTGAGATCTTATGACTGGGTCATGTTTTTTAAAGTCGTTTTCTCGTTTCATCCTTCATTTTCACTTCTTTCTTTTTTGCGGTATGAGATCTAACTGTAATTTGTTCCTTAAACTTATTTTGCAATGAAAATGAGAAGACTGGATTTATCAACCTTGTTTCTCATTATTTGAAGTAGATCGAGATTGGTTGTCAGTTTTACTTTCGCTGATCTGATTATTTTATGCTCTTAGTGTTTTGGTTTTGTTATAACTTTGTAGTGGAGAAGCACAACAAATAGATTGGAGAAAAATCAAGACACCTATTGAAGAAGTTGTTGTGCCTTATAATGCACTCGCACAACCTCCTGAAGTTTTGATACCCATTGAATTTCTGTTTTTATTATTTTGTTTCAACGTTTAAGATCTGATGAAAGTTGGTGGGGATGTGCAGATCTTGAAGCGATAAAGAAATTGCTTAACAAGCTTGCTGTTTTAAAGCTTAACGGAGTTCTGGGGACTACAATGGGATGCACTTGTCCTACGTAAGTTGACCTCTTGGATATGATTGTAGGACTAAGATTAGTGTTTAGTTATAATACTGTGCAAATTTGAATTGTTAATGCTACTTGCATAGTATAATATTGGATGTCAGATTCAATTGTCTTGCATTACAAGATAGTTTAGATCACATTCGAATACATTAAAGCTTCAGTATGACTACTAAAATGATTAAGTTATAACATTCTTCGTGAATCGTGACACTGGAAATTGTTATAAGCTTTACATTGGCAAACACTGCATTGGATGTTGTTTAGGATAGATTCTTATTGTTTGCTGTGAACTCTTCCAGTTCTCCCATCTGAATAAAGCATACTGCTTCAAAGGATGATCCAATTATTTTCTTTGTAGCTTTATAGGTCTATGTTTTTTTCCCTTAGTAAGTTAATGAGATAAAAAGATATGTGGTATTTTGGAGCATATTATATAACTTTTATCATTGTGTCAAAGAATCCTGAATATACGAGAGTTATTCACTTGTATGTTGTTTTTCTTTTTTCTAACAACATGCAGGTCCATAGAATGACTATAAATGCATGAATAAATTCTAAATAAATGTTTGGTCTACTTGATACCATGAAAAGAATACCTTTTGATCAAGGGTAGGAGAACTTTACCGCTTTTAATTTATGAACACGATGATGATACAGTAAAATGAATACGTCGATCCTTGCTGAATTAGTTGTACTTGGTTCATAGTCCGCAAAAAATGTACAGCTGTGGCTTTAGTTATGATTCTTGAAAAATATCAGATTTTAACAAGTTATAATTCTTGGATTTAATGCCTATTGTAATTTCCCCTGCTATACAAACTAATAATCTCAGAATTTTATCAAACAATAGATTAGTTATGTCAACACTAATGTAGTGCATGTTCAAAAAATCCCTCAACCTTTTATTAAATGATTCACCGATAAATAAGTAATGGATTTGTTTGGTTGTAATGTTGCATCTTGCACCAACACTAACATTAAATCCATCTTGTCATGTTCATATTTTAGCAATGTCTAAATGATACGGTAATGAAAATTCTCACCTAGAATATGGAAACTGCAGTATACTCGGTAAATAAATGTACATAATTTTTTTACTTGTTGGAGATGACAGAAAATAATTCTTTATTCCTAAAAGGAAAGCATGCACATATCATGTGAAGTGGTACAGAAAATTTTATTTTGAAGATTATGTACTATACATTGTGTATGTAGAGATGAGTAGTAAATGTAATATTGATGTGCTACTTTCACTTACATCAACAAATAATTTGTGCAACCCAAGTGTAGATAAACATGAACAGAAATACTTGTTACATGAACAAATAATTTGCAGTAGAGGACTAAATTATGTATTGATATCAATTTCTTCATTTTCAACCTAATTTTCTTTGGCATGACCTTTCAATTTTTAGCTATACCGTTTTGTTCATTTTATTAACTGATGCATGTACATAAATGTTTGCTGATTCGTTATAGGCGATGAATAAGGTGCTAGAGAATTCTGATATGGTATTTATATTATATGAATGATATAGTAACCGACTATTTATGCTCTTGAGATCCTAAGTAGGAGTTTCTATTATGCTTCTGATATGGTATTTATATTATATATTCGTTGTTTACAAATGAATATTGGAATCTACTTTAAATTTTTTGTGGTATTTATAACTAGACATGTTATATTATGAATGTTAGTGGTCCATTTAGTGAAGAAGATAAAACTGTCCTTATTAGTATCTCGAGTCTTGGTAAACATGTGAACTACTTAATCTGTTCTAAAATTACGTTGATCAAAATTGTAGAAATCCATCTTTATTAATAACAACGTACCCAAGCTACTGCATTTTCCCACCTTTAAATCCTAACTCCTTATGAGGAAGCGTTAGTTGTTAAGATTGTAATGTGGTTCATAAAATTTATGAGTATTATATACTAATGATATTATGTATGCATAGGTGAATTAAAAATGATGGAGCTTGCAGAAAATCAGAAAATGTGAAAGAGGTTAGTTATACTCTTATGTTTTACTCAAATATAAGTGTGCCTATTTGTAAACCACTCCTCCATTGTCGTTATTTACATTGATTGATAGCTCTAATACACAATATAAGGATAGCTAAGTTTCACTAAGTTCGGTTAAGCAATAGATTGTCAGAATTCTATTATAGCCACCACATTCTCGCTCTTTGATGTCACAGAAAGAAAAGACGTTATTCCTTGTGGAATCGCCGCAACTACCAGGATCTGGTCAGACAATAGCCCGACTGCGTCCCAGTTTCGGTCTTACGCAGTGTGTATGTTACAAGTTTTAGAAAATGTTGGTAGGCTCGGTACCAACAGTTTAATACCCAATGCAACCATGTCTTACAGTACCAAACCACCTTCTAAATCAAGATCCATCAAGATTGCCGTTGGATCTGCTTACGCCGCCCTTTCCTCTGTGGTTGCCATTATTTCTTGGCTCTTGCCATTAAGATAGGTAAACAATTAAAACCAGTTGACGATATGGATGATGATGAACAACATGCAATGGAGTCTCCATTGCCAACAGACGGTCTATACATGTTCACCAAATCGAAACTGGATAGTGCGACAAATGGCTACTCGGACGACTTAGTTCTAGGCGACTTAGTTCTAGGCGAAGGTGAGGCTGGAAAAGTAAGGCGGGCAGCAAGTTGCAGTCAAAAGAATAAGATTAAAGAAAAAAGTAGTTGAGTTCTACAGAGAAGTGGAAATCCTATCAAGGCTGCAACACAAGAATCTGATAATGTTGTTGGGATACTGAATGGGGAAAGAAGAGCATGTGCTTGTGTACGAGTACATGGGACGAGGAAACATGGCAAGAGCACTATACATGGGGAACCTGACATGGCATGAGAGGGTGAGGATAGCGGTGGATGTGACTGAAGAATTGGTGTACCTGCACGATCTGATAGAGGGGGCGGTGGTGCATGGGGACGTGAAGCCACCAAACGGATGTGTTGCAAGCGAATCTGTCGGATTTTGTGGTGTCAAGAGCGATGCCATTGGAGGGAAGCCATGTGTCGACGGAGTTGAGAGGGACGATGGAGTACATGGACCTAGATAGCTTTTCGTCTGGCCATGTTTCGGAGTCGACGGACATGTGTAGTTTCAGGGTAGTGCTGCTGGAACTGGTGGCCCGGGATAAAGACCGTGGTGGCCACGCCTTCATGTGGGGTTGAGTCAATTGTGCATATTGTGCGTGGGGTGGTTGAGGGTGAAGGTAGAGACGATGATTGGCTGTCTGTAGTGGATAGGACATTAGGGGAGGATCTGGAAATGATAAATGCTTCATTAGAGCACTTCCAATGGTACTTTGTTCACTTCAGTTTATGCCAATAGATAGGTTACGAAACACTTATATATGATTTGTTCATCTACTTGAAGTAGTCACAAAAATGAGCTGTGGCTGCTCAACTAGTTTACTGCACTGGTTAATAAAACAAACAGCTTGTCATTCTATGTCAAAGTAGAAATGTTTTATTTAAAATTGGATGAAGTAGCAGGAACTTTAACAATAAAACGATGATTTTTTAACATACAACGGCAAGCATAATTCCATCTTATTCGTTTGATGCCTTTATTAAATGAAGTAATTCTTTTTTTGGATTGATTTGGTAGCTGTTTTTATGCTTTTAGAGGTAGAGGTGAATTTATTGCTATAATAGTAATAAATTAAGTAAATTTTTTAAAATATTAAATGAGTGTATAAAAATTAACTAGGTATTATAATTTAGCTAAGTTAACTAAGCTTTTTAAAAACTAACAAGTTAATAATGATAATAGTATTATTACTATTGTTAAAACACTAAGTTAATAAAAATTAACAAAATTTATAATAATAATATAAAATATAATTTGATAAAATCACACTTAACACTGACATGATAACAATGTATTCCATTTCTTTTAACAATCCATTCGCTAATTTGGACATCTAATACAATCAGTCTTTTTTATTTAATTGGTACATGTCTTTGAGGTTTGTAAATTGTTTTTCTTATTTTTTAACTTTTATTTGGTGTTAAACATTTTTTCTTCACTTAGGTTTTAAAATGAGTCGTATATAGATCAACTCACTGTCACATATATTTGTCTAGAGTATATGTCGTGCCTCAACAGATATTTGATTGTGCGAATGCTCGAGTTTTAATAGTAAAAGCAAAACTCAGTCTGTTGTTTGATTTAGTATACACATATATTAACCAAATCTCCATCAAAGTAGTGTCGTTGGTTCATTCCATAAGTTTGTGATGTAGGACCATCTACACCAAAATTAAATATGTTTATAAAAATTAACCATATTATAAAAATTAACCAATTAACAACAACAACAATAAATTAAGTTTGATATAAATTAACTAAGTTTGTAATAATTATGATAATAATAACAAAATACATTTCGATAAACTTAACTAAGTTTATAATAATAATAATAAAAATAAAAATAATAAATTAACTAAGTCAACTAAGTTTTATATTTAAGGATAAGAATAATAACAATAACAAATTAACAACAACAACTAAGTTTATTAAAATTGATTAAGTTAACTAAGTTTTATAAAAATTAAATAAGTGTATGCATATAACCTAAGTATACAATAATAATATATTAACCAAGTTTATGAAAAAAATTAAGTTTAAGATAATTTATAATAATTGACTAAGGTAATTAAGTTTAAGCTTGAGATAAGTTATAAGCTTAAGTTAAATAAAATATAAGTTATGACATTTTATGTTTTAACATTTGTGATAATTTATAAGTTTGAGTTAATATAAATAAAGTAATGAATAAGTTAACCGAGATTTATAAAAATTTAACTATTTTTTACAAAAATAAACCACATTTTTAAAAATTAACTAATTTTTATTTAATTTTTATAAAAACTAAATAAATCTGTACAAATTAATAAGTTTTATTATAATTTAATTAAGTTATCTAAGTTTGATAAAGTATTAACTATGTTTTATAAAAAGTATTTAAATTTAATAATAGTTTAACTAAGGATGTTTGACAGCCTTAATTATGTAAAACACTTTCATAATCATTTTTTGATTGTTAAATCTATTTATAGGTAATTAGCTTTCTCGGTGCAAAATCATTTTTTCATAATCATTTTTTGATTATCGTGGGTTTGCAGGATCGTACCCTTTCGGGTATCCTGGCATGCTCTTCCTCTTCTTTGTCTTAGCTTTTTTAACTTCATCAAAAGCTTCCATCCTCTCTACACATATATTTTCAACTTGGTTTGCTCCACGAGTTTTCTCTAAATTCTGTAGATTGATCCCTTTCAAACCAGGCAATGCCTTCAGCTTCTTTTGATACATTTCAGCCTTCTTGAGATCAATCTGTGCTACAATAGTTACTAGACCCACTAAAGTTTCAATGCTTCCTTCATCTTTGACAAGTTGTTCATAAAGTTGAGATGCTTCTTGTTTAAAACCACGGTTTAGTTTGGACGGTGCTGCTTCTTGCATGATTAAGCTGAGTTTGTTATCTTCTACCATCGAGTTTTTCCACTATTTGATAGCATAATCTAAAACTTAAGCAGCACATGTTATGACTCCTATACGTTCTTTTAGAGAGACTAGAGTGGCAATGATACGAGGTATGTGTCCGATATCGGTTACTTTGGACAGAATATCTGCTGCTATTCGGTAATAAATTGTTATCTCTAAAGTACAGTCTTATTTCATGCTAGCCAAACTTTCTTTCTTAATTTACCAATTTGAATCTAAATATTGTCAGTTAAATGCAAGGACAAATTCAATATTAAATGATGCGCATGATCATTTTAAGTACTTTAGTTTTTTTCTATTGATTTTGGCCATCAAACATTTAACATTCATGACCATGTTTATATGCTTTGCTTTTTGCTGCCAAAATGGATTTAAGTAGGAAGCTGACATGTATTTGATGAATTTTTTAATAATTGATTCTGATAATTGATTAATTTAATTCATGGAAGGGTTCAAAAATTAAAGTTTATTTCTATGTCTATTTTGTGTGATAATGGAGTAAGTAAAATTTTGTTTTCCAAACATAAATACATAGTACAAAGTTGTTGTCTATCATAAGGTATATCTTGTTGCATAGGCAAAAACTAAAATGGTGCATATTTCTGAAAAGTTGCACAGGATATAAGGGCTAGTTTGGCAAGGCAGTAACTCTACCAATGAGTTAAAATTTGTCTCTTCATTCTAACACCCCAATTTGTTAATGGAGTTAGTTGACCGTGTCCTTTCACATTTGTAATGCATCACTCGTTGACGCATTTAACATTGATATACCGATAGTAAGTTTAATTGCTAATAAATTTTTTTTTTTGAAGTTTCACCCTTACTAAAGTTCTAAATTCATATATAGTACATAAATGAAACACTCGGTCGGTATAAGATTTCATGGTTAACAAACACACCCCAAATCGATCAACATTTAGCACTCAAACTCATTCTGAACAAGCTCAACCTTATGTCTCGGTTTTGTTACTTTGTTTTAAATGATTTTCTTAATTTTTTTTCTCGTTTTTGTACTTCTTCATCTACTAAGATGTAAATGCTATGAACTTCTACAAGTAACTGGAAAATGAGAAATTGATCTAAGAATACTTATCCTCGTGTTGGCATCTTTAGGTACATAGTATAACCTATGTAGCATCAACAAGTGACCGCCTTTCGGGATAATCAATAAAGGTATTAGCACAATAAGTAATTAAAGAAAGAGAACCCCAATTTTCATGAACATTACAAGAAAAAAAATTCTTCTGACTTGCCTATAAAACCACTTGGCTGTCGGTGCAGGCTACTTATACATTGATAATTATTGCTCAAGTGAACATCTATATTCATTTAAGTTACTCATTTAAGTGTCTCAAATTAGAGAACTACAAATACTAAAATATGGTTCATCTTCCTCTTAAAATAGGCTAAGCTATTTGAGATCACTTGGATATATGAATTAGGATCGCCTACTTTTGGATCACTTGCAGTGAATTCTTTCAGAGAAATTGTGTAATGACCCAGAATTTCTGTAAATTAAAATTCTTATATTTAATTGATTCTAAATATTAATAAGTGAAATTAAACAGTCAAATAAATTTTATTTCGAATATCTGGATTTAATTGGATAATTAAATCGATAATTTAATATTTGAAAATACAGAAATAATTAGAAATTGGGTTTAATATGATTAAAAAATGATTCATAAAAATTTATTTAATCTTATTGGAGTTAGAATGATGTTATAGAACTTTTAAAATTGAACTAAAAGTTAATTTGCGAAAATTTAATATTTTAATATTTAATTGACGAGTTAAAATAGCCATTTTTCAAACAGTCTTGGATTTTGACGAAACTAGTTTCATCAGATTCGTAATGTGACATTATTGTAAGATTTCAAATTTCGTGTCAATCGGATTTACCGTTTGTCCGGAGCAAGCCAAAACGCATAGAAATTTGTTTAATCGATTTAATTTAAATTTGATCGTTTATTTCTGTAACTCGCACATATGATGGAATTAGCCTCCGAAACACGTTCCATTGTGTTTGGAACGCGGGTAAACCCTAGTAACGTCAGCCGGCACGCTTCGTTTGGAGTTTAGAAAATTTCGGATGAATAGTAATTTGGCAATTTTCTATAAAAGGACCCCATTATTTCATTTTGCAAACAAATTAGGGTTTCAACCCTAGCCGCCACTAATGATTTTAATGGCTGAAAATTCGTCTTCTTCTTCCTCTAATATCTTCAAATCCATCAACAATTAGAGAAAGTTATCAACTACAAAAACGTAGAGCTTCACGAGACCTTCGATATGAACGGTTGTGATCAAAATTCGAGAAGTGGATCAACATCTACAGGGCTGTGTTCGCCCACCAGTCACGCACGCAATTCAAGGGGAGATTGGAGCTGAGCTTCAAGCTATTGTAGCCGTGGGTGGCACTCGAGAGGAGCATCGTCGTGGCGTAGGCCGATCGTCTTCAAAGTCGACGTGGAGGTTGCAATAATTCAAGAAAAAGTGGCGGCTTGGGTTCATCTTGCTCACGTATGTGATTTTGCACGTTTAGGGAAGATGAAAGAAGAGCGGCCCAGATCTGTTGAAGGTGGAATGAACGGCCAGATCATGATGTAGGGTTTTAAAACAAAAGGAATTGTGAAATTAATTATTTTTAAAATTGTATAAACTTTAAAACATTGTATCTTCTTCATACGAGGTCGGAATTTCACGAAACGAATTGTGTTGGCTTCGTTTTGTCGAGCACTACGCAATGGAACTGGTTTGGAGTCGTTTGGAGATGGTGACAATTTCGGGTAAAATTAAACGCACGTTTAATTTTATTTGAAATAAAACGCTGAAACTGAATTGAAAGCAAGGTGAGAACTTCTCACTTAATCGAATAGTTTCGATTTAAATTTTAAATAGTTAGATTTAAATTTTAAATATTTAGATTCAAAATTGTTGATTGTATCCTGGATGATAAATTATTATCTATTATTGATTGAAATAGACATTATACGCCGTATATTAAGCGGATGTTATTTATTAAAAACATATACCGCGATAATTCCATCTTGATTGGAATTGGTATTATATATGTACTTGGAGTTGATTTTCCCGCATTATATAGCGGATGAGACCCTATCGCGCCGCATAATAGCGGATAACATTTTATAAATCACATTATCGCGATATTCCGTATTGGAACGGAATTGGTATTGTGCTAACATTTATGGATGCAGGGAAACAGGTTGGAGGGATCCAATTGAATTCATCACCAGTATCTATTTGATTACAGATATTGTGATATTTGTTGATTATCATATACTGATATATGATGTTTTTGTTGTCGTGATTGACTATTTGGTGTGTTGCATCATTGGGTCAATTTTGGAATTTTAAAAATATTAAAGTAACAATCTTGAATTTAAAAGGATTTTAAAGTGATTTTTGAAAGTATACGTTTTATATAAATTTTGGAATTGATTGATTTTAAATAAATAAACGTTATAATTTTAATGTTATAAAATTTATGATTTTGAGAAATATAGTTAAAATGTGATTTTTGAAATATGGAGTTAATGAATTTTATAAAAGAGTTTAAATTGAGATTTTTGGATTTTTATAAACGGTTTATATAAAAGATCTATAAAATTGATATTTATAAATTAAAAATATAGGAATTATAAAACGAGTTTTATTAAGTGTAAAAAAATGAAGTATAAATGGATTTCATAAGTGAATGAAAATTATAGATTTATAAATTGTGAAGTTATAAAATGAATAGATTTTGTAAAATAAAAGATTTATAAGTAATTAACTTATAAATCGGATTTTGGCATTTTAATTAAGATTTTCGAATAAGTATAAATGGTTTATAGATGAGATTTATAAAATATATATTTTATAAATCGGAATAATGGAATTATAAAAGAAGTTCAGTTAATGCTGAAAATGAGGTTATAAATGGAATTTTATAAGTAGTAAGATTTTTAAATTTTGTAAATTGAAGTCTTCATAAAATATAAATGGGAATATATAAACATTGTTTTATAAATCCGAAACTGACTTATTTTGATAAGTCAATTATTTTAGATTTTTAAAAGAGATATATTCACGATTTTAGGACAGTGAATAATATATTAAAGTGTTTTGGGGAAGTGATATTTTGAATAGAATTAAAACGATTTGAAGTTGTTTTAAAATGCATTAAATGTCGAAACCATAGATTTCAACATTTATTGTTGAAATAGACGTTTTCGAGAAATAGAAGGAAATAGTGGACTATAACACTGTTGTTATAGTAAATGATTTCCGAAATGAAATGTTTTATATAGTATTGGGATTTATATATCTATCTTAATTTCGAATCCCTATACTAGTGATTTTAGGTCATCGTAACGATGTTTTACGCAACATTCGTTTTGACCCAAATAAATGTGTTTTGAGAAAATGATTCCTTAAAGAATGAAATATATACTTAACTATGGTTTAAGTATATTGAATATTTTCAAATGTTGAAAATAAATAGATTTGGGAAGTATTTATTATTAAATATGAAATGTTTTTCCAATATGAAATGAAACGTTTTGAGAATTTATCTTTTTGAAGATGAATTGAAATCGAATATTTGAGATCAATTTGATAAATCGTATATTCATAGATATTTTGGAATTGTAAATTCACTATGGAATTTATAAAGGAAAGGGAATTGTTTAAAAAAACGTTGATTTATTTTTGAAGTATTGAAATTATATCTCGTAAAGATATTTTGGGAAAATAAATAATTTGGGAAATTATTTGGAACCTGGTGATGTTATGCATACCTATTGATGGTTAAATAACCGACTATCAATATTTACCTTTAAATGGGTATTTGATGTGATTTCCTTGAATTTGAATGCCACGCTTATTTTTAAAAATAAACGCTCACTATTCGGGTTAGCCGGGAAAGGACCTTTGGGTCGTATAACTCATTCTGAATATGTGATACGTCGTTATGCATTGCATTTGATGACCGGTGTTTAAGACCGGATATTTGTGAAAACGGAAGGATAACCGTCGAATGTTTCTGCATCGGCTGATCTCCGATATAGAAATTTATTACCCTTTGTGATGGGAAGTCCAGTCGTGATTAGTGAATATCCGGATTCCAAGGACTTCTTTGTAGGTGCCTTCGGTTCCGTTCAATCCCGGAACGGACTTGTATGGATGTGTGTCTGACGTTACAATTTGAGATGTAAAGCTGGTTTCTATCAAATATATTTCCGTTGGTGGCGGAGAATTTATTCTCTTAGCTTAACACCCTTAGAGGTTATGTAGTTGATGGTTACTAGTGATACATTCCCAAATTGGTAATGTGGCATACGAAGTGTTGTTGAGCATTTGATGATCAAAGCACAGCTTTTGTATAAAGCGTGGCTTTGTGGACGAGACTTTGTCAGACCTCACACCCCGGAAATGGTCAAAACAGGAAGGATGCAGCAAGGTTATTAGGGGGTAGTGCCCTTTTAGTGTATGTCATTCCTTCTGGATAGAGGTGGTATCACGGTATGGAGCCCAGATACTTAATCTATGTTGTTGCTGCAAATTTATTACTTTGTGGTTGTTGGAATCGAGAATCCTCAGATATAGATCGGTTACGATCGGGGAATGACATATTCGTGTCAGTAGTTACCCAGTTTGAAGGGTAACCCGGCCTTGTGTTGGCAGAGATCTAACCGTAACGTTAGGTTCTCGGGTCGTCTTTCCAGAGGCGTACTCTTGTGGCAATGGGAAGTTCCTTGGCCTGACCATTTGTTGGAAATCCAAAGAAACAATACGATCTTTATGGTTTTAGTTGTATAACCTGCTATGGAATATGGCGGTAGCCTGCTATTGAACATAGTATCTATAGTAGGCATAAGTGCGAAATGTCTATGCTGGCTAAGATTTATATCTTTACTTTCGAAATGATTTTTCCTACACTATGCACTAGTAATAATATCAAATGTTTCTTTTTAATGCGTATCAAGCATCTTTGACTATCATAAGGAGAAATCTCATCTGATTCTGCGTTTGCATCGTGTGTGTGCGGGAGGCCTTATGGTAGTCTCATTTTCCAAAAAAGCATTGCGAATCTATTTTAGAATATTCCTGTTGTTTGTTTTAAAGATAAATAACTGTTTTAAGTTCTCACACCAGTCCCATGACTGACTCGGAGTTTATTGTTTCCTTTCTAAACTCTGGGTTCCCACCAATTTCCACACGGGTAGTCAAGAGTCAGGTTTATTAGGTATTCTGGAATTCAGGAGTTGTTGGAGGCAAGCTGGATGGCATGGCGTATTCACTAATATATAGTATTTCTTTTCCGCTGTTTGTTGTTGTTGTTGTACACTGTGATAATGTAATGTAATATGATGTGATGTAATAACTGATATAGTTTCTTGTTTAAAGATTATTCATTTATCTATTATACGTTGTTCCGCTGCGATTGTGAGATTCTGATATTGTTCTGTTGTTTCTTTCTGTTTCCGTTCTATCTTTTTCTCGCTTCTTCTATCTTCTACCTCTTCTTTAACTCTAACGGTACGGTTTACCAGCCTTCGATTGCTCGGTAGTTGATACAGTGGACATATTCGTGTCGGTTTTTTAGCGTCGAAAAGTCGCATTCGTTACAAATTGGTATGTGTTACCTATATCTTTTGTACTATTGGTTTCACTATGAATCTTTTTCTCTAGCCTCTTTCTACGGATTCAGCCTAATGCTTGCTTGTAATCTCTGTCCATATTCTCGATTAAACTATATTTTTGCAGTCATTTGTCGCTTCGTTGATGGACAAGTGATCACTTTCAGTTCAGAAGGATATGTCACTTGGATGGTATCACTTTTTTCGTAGTTTTAGATTCTTCTTATTACACTTCATGTCTACTTGAGTAAGCATGAATATCCAAATCCCTTGAAAAATAAGATAAAACACATGATTTTGCTACATGTAAGATGAAAATTATAAATGTGTAAAATACATTATAATATAATTACATTTTCAAGTGTCATCTTTGATTAATTACAGCCACGCTTTATTTCAAGGGAAAATTTTATAATCAATTTTTGGAAAAGGAAAAAAACATATTATAAGGATAGGCATTACTGCAAAGCCTGCAAACTTGTACCTAAGACGGCCAATTCTATTTGACAATTATAATTTACTTAACATACTCCAACAAATTTACAAAATCTGTCTACATCAGATTTTACGTAACTTACACCATATTTTTAACAATATTACTCCTACCTTCTATATTACTCCTAGATTCTTCATCTTTCATCTTTCAAATTTACAATACAAAAAAAAAATTCCAGCACTAACTCAAATCAACTTGAATCATTGGAAACAACCTTAATTTGTGTAAAAAAATGGGATTATATTCTTAAAGAAATGAACATAGTACAGCTGTTGAACCAGTTTGTTGTGTTTGAGATTCTGAATTCAAGTTACAGTAATTTTTGTTTATTGCTGCAAGAGCTCTTAAAGTAAATGTTTTACTCTTGTATATTTTACTCACTGTATTTTATTTTAAATCTTTGTGTATTTTGTTACATAACTAATATCATGATATGAGCTATGAAATGTTATGAACTCGATGGCTTGATTGTTTATGTGCTTGTTTGAATAATAATCAATTAATATTGTTTGAATGTTACTTGATAATTCATGGCAAATTCTTATTATTGATTATCAACCTTGTTTACATGTAATTAGTTTTTCTGAAGTGAAGACAATTAGCAACAATGGACATGACTTCAATTGTTATATGTATTATGATATTTGTTAGTACTGGTTATGTAAACTTGTTTATGAATGCTTGTGGTATGTGAATTTGCTCATTTTCTCAAATTACTATTATCTAAATGGTTATGGATATTATACTTATGTGATTAACGTGTTCTCAATTATTTGTATACGATGATTATATAATTGATTGATTGTTGGTTTGAATATGGTAATTATACAATTGTTGCTGATTTAAATATGATTACAATATAACTGGTTGTTGGAAATAATATAAGCCATTAACAGTATATAGTAAATATGCTCAAAACAGTCAATACCTTTTAGTAGCGTTTTAAAAATGCTATAAAAGTAGAATGCCACATGAATTTATAGTGACATAAAATAAATGCAATGAAAAGTATTTAGTTGCACAAAATAAACGCTGCAGAAAATCAAAGAACGATCCATGTACAAACGCAACTAAAAATGTTAGTTTTGGTAGTGTTTTGTAAAAGCTGTAGAAAACATTTAGTAGCATTTAAAAAATGCAGTTATATGGAAACATTTTGTAGTGTTTATTCAACGCAACCAAAAAATCACACTTTTAGTTGCGTGACCTGTAATAGCGTTCTTTAAAACGCTACTAAAAGTTTTGGTAGCGTTTTCTCTATGCTACTAAATGTCTTTTCTAGTATAGTGACTGTTAACCCAACCACTCTAGTGCAGACTCTTATCCGATTTCACGATTTGAAATTTTCATTTCCATTTCCCTTGCATAGCCATAAACCATGATAGGAAACTTCAAATTCATACCAAGAATTCGTATCAATTGTTCGCCGTCGAGAATTGGGTGAAAAATCTAAATTCGAAATGGTATGAATTACTATAAATTTTGTATTCAAATTTGAATCAGAACTATTATGTGGATAAAATGATTTATGCACAATTTATATATTTTATTCTATTTGTTTCTTTTCATATCATTATTTACTTTTCATTCGTTTTAATTCGTGCATACAATAATTATCTTTTATAAATTTTCCTTCATTACTTACACAATTTATTTCCCATTTAATATTTGAAATCATCAATGAATCCATTATTAAAGTACTACACACATTTCATTGTAGTTTATTTCACATTTACTATTTACTTATAACCTTGATATCCATTTTAATATTAATATTCATCAACGAATCATTTCAGTGATTTTCTTGAGTTTATAATCATTTACATAAACAATATCCGCATTTTCTATTTAATTTAATCACTAGCATTTCAAAATATTAACTTATGTTTAAAATATCTCTTGTACATCATAATTCTTATTTGTAGGCATAACTCCATTACTTAAGTTTTAATTGTATAAAATTTTATTACATATTCATATTAACATTTCAACTTTTAAACATTTTTGGTAAGTTTTATATATGTTTCTAGAATGTAATTGAGTGTTATACAAATTTATCTTATTCATTTTAGTTAGCAAAATTATTCAATAATTTACATCTATTAAGATCTAACTTCTCATATTCATTTAAACACTTAATTACTAATTTCTTATTTCTCATTTTAGAAGTTTCCAACCATTAAAATAATCATGATTCAATTTCATTACAATAAATAAAAATCACTGATTAAAAGAAATTTAAGAACCGAATACAGAATTTCATTTCAAATCATCTTGAAATAATATATAATTATATCTTTTAATATATCAAATCGTGCAATGGAAATTTAAAATAAAATTTTGTTTATCCAAACAAATGTGTAATAAAACTACTATAGAGGTCTTCCCACTTTGAAACTAGAAAATGAAAGTCGATGATGTCGCGATCATCACTGAATTATTTTCCAGCGACAGAAGAGGGGAGTACAGAACTTATTTCCTTTTAAAATTATTTTAAAACATTTCTTTCAAATCACATTGAAAATATTTATATTCGTAAAATACTTCCAAATAATACTAGTATTATATTCCAAAATCTTTGAAAAACAATTTCAAAATTTTGGAACTTAAATTCTCAAATTTCCAATTCATATTCACTTTGTTCGTAAATCCTATTTTGTAACCAATATTTATAAAATTTCCTAAAAAAAATCATATCACATACAACTATATCCGTTAATAAAAAAAAATCTTTTATATACATAATACAATACTAGGTAACATTATTTTATTTACCTATATTTCAAAAACAATATTGTGTCGGTCTGCCCTACTAAGTATTTAGAAATCCCAATCGATGCCATAGCGTCCTATGCACCGACCAGAATTCATAAATACTTAATAGAACAAATTAACACAATACAAATATTTTTATACCACTAACAAATACGTTGTCATATATATACTCTCAAACTTATTCCAGGGTATTAATAACCCTATATCTAATGAGTGAACCCCGAACATGCTAAGATATCCATAAACAAAAGCTCCGATACCAACTGTAACGACCCATCTTTTTGGACACGGTTTATATCAATAATAAACCACACATGTCTAGCTCAAACTATTTAGAAGGGAGGATTGTAAATGGGCTAAATAAGAAAATAAGAGAAAATAAGAGAAAAGAAGGAAAAACAAAACACAGAATCTCGTAGCAGAATGAAAAAAATATAAAAATCAAATAAATATTTCATGAAGTTGTTTCATAATATATATTTAATTATACTTTTACAATACAATCGGAGTTATACATACAACAGGTGTAATAGGATTATGCAGCGGAGAACATGATACCGTGGAATATATATAGTAAATAGTATACCAATCTCCGTCTTCATCCTCCAAAAATAAAATGGTCTTTGATTCACTGAAAATCTCAGACTGACCCGAGCGTAATGAAAAGACAAAACACTCGAGTTAGGACTAAAAGATCTAATGTAAGTTAAATCAACAACAAGTAAATATGAGTGTGATAGCTTAAGAGGTGTTTACGGATTTTTACATCTCCTATCCAGTGCATAACGTGTGTGCAATAACTAAAGAGATGTTATGGGATTTTCCATCTCCTAAGGATCCATTAAACTATCTATATATAGTAAAATAAGCTATATATGTAATATCTATAAGTATAGTACTAAAATAGCATTAAGGCATTACTCATATCCCCCTTAACACATTTTTATATAAGCATCGCAGTCTGTACAGTACTATAAGCTCTACCGTAAACTGGTGGGATACTCAAGGAGCACTCCATAGGTACGACACAAACCAAAGTTGTAGTGGGCTCGATCAGGATAAATATGACAAGGCACGCGAGGCAATGCGCAGGGTAGGATTCTATCGTTTTGCACTCCCGGACGGGTGGTAACGCATAGCACCTACTATCTCCCACCTCGAGACAAAATCTCATAATCAAAATCAAGGGTGGCCACCAGTAAATCACAAAGTAATAGATATGGTATCGAAGAAGCGTGTTCGATAGGAGGAGCGACCCCACTTGGCCCGGTATAGCTCCTGTTTTAGTCATTTTAATTATGACTCGAAAGTAAAGGCTATATATCATTGTTCTCTTTCTTCAAATCCAGCAAACCCCTCCAATTCATCCACTTCATTCTGGATAACATCCACCGCGTACATAGTTGTTAAAGTGGTTCCAATATTGATAAAAAGTATGTAAGTAAGAGGACCCGGTCTCTTTAACAACCAAATGTCATGTTTCGCACATGGTGGTTCTTTAACATTTAAAAACCAATTCATTTTTGATATCAAAATATCGTATTCAATTTCAAAATTTCCTTCATTTCAAAAACCATCATATTTACTCAAAATATGTCATTTCACTAGAAAATATCATTTCAAATTCCAACGTAGGCTATAACCTCATTTAACCACATTAGCATTTAAATCAATGATTTAAATATAAAAACTCCAACTTTGCACTTTGAAATTCTAGAAAACGGTTTGAATAGTTATAAATAGTTTATATAGTTTAGAGATTTGAAATAGTTAATGTAAAATGGTCTGAGTATTGAAAATGTTTTATATAGTGAAATAGTTTTTGAAAAATCTAAATAACTTAAATATTAAAAATGATAGATTTTAAATAGTTTATATCAAAAAATATTTCATTTTTAAAATAATATCAAATCAAACCGTTTCTTTTTCATTTCAACAATCTGGACCCATGTCTAATTTCAAATCAACAACTAAATTTCCAAAATTAAAGTCGTATATCAATTACAATTTCACGTTTCCAATTCAACTATTTAAATCAATTTCCTTTTTACCAATTTCAGTTCAACATTTCAAAGCTTGAATTAGAAATTAATTCAATTCATATAAGTCCAAAATTCTATTCCTTTAAAACAATATCATTTAACCAAAATCCAAATTTTTTAAGATTTTCAAAACCATTTAATTCAACCAATCCGGCATCTGTACATAATTTTCTACCCTATGGCCAAGTGATCAATTATTTCAATTTTAATTTCAGGGATGGATATATCATTTCAATCCAAATCAAAGTGTCATAGGTATATACTATTTCAACCTATCTCTTAATTTATTCAAAATAATTCAAATAACACTTTATGTGCTTTCAATTAATATGTAAGGTAATAATAGTGATACATATAAATAAATAAACACCCAATCATCCAAAATATTAATAAATAGATATCCATCATAGTCAACATCCAAATCAGCCAATCAATCACAATAATTAACTGGTTATCAATATTAGATATTTAACTAGCAATTCATTTAAATATTAATATAAATGTCAAGTTAATTCAATATAAGTTCAAACTAAATTTAAATGACAATTTAAATTACTAAACAACGATCAATAAAATTCTAATCACTTCATACATTTAATTCAACAAACATAGGAAGATTTAGTATTGCTTGGGTGGGTTAAATCACTCACTTTTGATTTCTAGTCGATTTAAAAACCAATAAAATCCAAAATTTGAACTATCTTAGAATGCTGCCAAACAAGTTCCATGTTGTCCGGGATGTTGACATGATCGCAACGGAGGAAACCACGTCCAAATCCGAGTCTGTATACAAAAGTTATGATGATTAGAAATTTGAAAATTTAAAATCAAATAAAAATAAAACAAGGGCATTTTCATAGTTATCAATACCTCTAACAAACCCTACATCAAACATCGATCATGAACCCTCCTTCAGCCACCACCCTAACCCCACCAACCGCCGCCACTACGACATCTACACCAAGATCCACGCTCGACGCTGCAAACTCCAAGCCCGGCTACCCCTTTCCTCTACTTGCGACCACCTCCAGCTCGCCATCGAGCTTCCCCCACTGCCGCCCTTTCTGGCCAATTCCTGGAAATTTCAGGCACTTGTGACACAAACCAATCCCATAGATCTACTCGGCTGATCATGCTCTACAAGCATATACCTTCTAATCGTCGCATAGTCGACGATCCACCGTCGAATCAATTACCCTAGTTTCAATGGCCAAAACTGTTTCGTCTAATTCTGGACAAACGGAGACTCCAATTGAAAAACGAATTGCATACGTAGATTATGTTCAATGAGGGTTTTCCAACGATATATAATTTGATATAGTTTGGATAGATTAAATTTTTAGATTTGATTTGGAATTTGAATCAGGGTTTGGGATGTCTGCCATTGGAAAAGAGGAGATGAGAAAGAAATGTGCGTATAGGAAATAGAAAATAAAAGCATGCCAGTGTTTATAACAGCCTATATATAGGCAGAAATGGATAAGAACGAATGGATAGATCGAATTGGGTCGAAACGATAACAATGACTCAAAAAGCCTGTTTTGCTTCCGAAACAAAGATAGGTCATCCTATATACTTAAATATAGGTTTTCAATATTTTTAAACTCAGTGAAACTAGTTTCAAACTATATTTCAAATGTATATAGAGTTAGCATTTAAAATTAGATTATATTCATTTAAATTCCTCTAATTGATTTCTACGCATTTCAAGATAGCACGATCAAACGATAAGTTCAATTGCTAAACTTAAAATCGCATTATAATTCACTGTTACGGTTCCGACAAAACTGGTTTCATCAAAACCGGATAGAGTGGCTAAAAGGCTAATTTTTCACTTTAATTAAATGAATTTTTAATTTAAAAGTAAATTTAATCACTTTTAAATTCAAATTTAAAAGTTTTAGATCATAATTTTGATTAAACTGAATTAAAAATCTTTTAAAATTAAATTTCCGTGTTACATCCAATATCTAAATATTACATTAATCTCAACATTAAATTAAAATAGAAATAAGTTTATTATAATTTAATTCCCAACATATTCTTTTATTTTGATTTACATCTCAAATTAAATCAACCATTACCTTATGAATATAATTAACATTAGTTTACATTTATTACATTCATATCCTACGGTTATCTTTTAATTCATATTAACTGCAATATTAAATTACATTAATTTCAATTGATTCACAATTAATTTCAAATGAATTGAATATCAAGATGATAATTAATCAATTGTTATACATTAATAATTCACCTCTATTAACCTAATGTTTACAAACGAAGGTTGATGAATTATTTACCAAATATCGATTCCATTTTATATTAACCAATTTCAATTAATTACATATAACTTCTCCTATATATACAACATTGATTTAAATCCTTGTTTACCTTTACTATTACCATTAATTGCGATAACCTTAAACTGTTGTCAGTCTCATTCAATTAGCCTTATTAAATTATATTCTGATAATTTTTCACTTTATAAATCATAAATTATAATTTCTCACAATATTAAACTTTAGAAATCTGATTAAATCTAATATTTTTTATTATCAAAAATACGGGCTGTTACATTCTGTATTCAAGCTTTACTATCCATAGAATAACGGTGAAATCACCTTTTAAATTCACATGTATAGTATGAGTTCCCTCCTCGGAATTTAATACCATATGTGAGAAGATTATCTCTATACAAACCAAGTTGTATTAAATTAAATTTGAAAAAATTGAATCTATTATACTTGCTTCATTTTCGACATTTCAACCTTATCTATTCCTCGTCTAGGAAAGAGGCAAGATGAGCTAGAGCACTGGTTGTTCCTGAACATCTCCTTAGTTTAAGCATCTCACATCCGGATCTCACGAATAGAAAAATCTAGTCCACTCATTGGCTTTAATAGTCAAGATTAAATCTATAACGAACCAGATTTTTGACCCTCGAAAATCGACACTAATACGTCCACTGTATCACATGCCGAACATTCAAGTGCCATAAATACCGATTTGTTACGGTGAAAGAAGAAGGTAGAAGATAGAAGAAAACTAAACAACATAGAATCTCACAATGTAACGAATTATATATAATACTACAATGATCTTATAAAAAGGAAACATCTTAATCGTATAACATTAGACTACACTAGAGTTATCCTAAATTTGGATAGTTATAGAAACATGGCCTTATATTGACAAACATACAAACTCTAAAGACAGTAGAAAAAAATATACATGAATATGTCTTGACCATCCAACTCCTCTTCAACTCCAAAGCATCTAAAGCTAACCTGGCGAACATGCTCGGTCTGACTCGAGCATTATAGCCCAGGTCAGTCTGGAATACCAGCATGAGTAAACTCAAATCACAAAAGAACTTTATTGATTTATTAACTTAAAAATCCTTTGAAATTGTAGTTATCTCGTAAGACTTTAGCGCACATAAAAACGGACGAGTTTTACCTTACCATAACCAAAACACTTTTATAGAAAATCCAGTGATATTATAATAATGTCCAAGGGTTCAAAGTAAAATATTAAAATAGCTGGAACGCTTGCATCTCACGTTCCAACATATTTGGCATACAACTAAAACCGTAATGCTTGTATTGAAGAATGGATTCCAACTAATGACTGGGCTACTGGGGTATCGTTCGTCACGGTACATCTCTAGATAAAATAATAATGAGGGTCTCGCCTGGATCTCCTACCGACATAGGACCGGCCTGCCCTTTGTCGGATAGTACCGAATATGATCACCCCTCCGTTACTGGGCCTCGAAGCATAAAATTTGAGAGATAACAGCAACTCTAGATAGGGATGATCATACCCTACTTAGGAGCTACCTACGATTACCTGTTTTAGTCATTCCCGGTGGATGAGGCTTGTGGCTACGATTACCTTTCGAGAACATTTACACTTATCGCCCTCCAATGAAATATGCTGATAGCGTTCATCCATACAAGTCTGTTTTGGGTCTGAACGAAACCGAAGGCACTATTCCTACTACATCCATTTTGGAATCACCCTTAGGATTAGTAGCGATTGGCCTTGCACTTCACCTCTCTATCTTCGATTCCATACTCTTTACGATGTCTTCAGTTCACAACACTTGAGTTAGATCGAACTGGTTTTTGGATAACAAATCCGATCCTAGTCTAATCGAAACTACTTTCAATAATTTCTGGTAAACTCAACCCCGATTCTTTAGGAAATAAACAGACAAATGACAAGAGTGAAGTTCACCTCCTAACCATCAGATTGATTTCCTTATCATTAATCCTCGAAGAACGAAATGTATTTATACGTACAATATAGCACCTTCGACGGTAACTGCACCATATAATACTCGTGTTTCTCCGAGATATTTCCAAAGTTACATTTTGTCCAGATTTTGATAGTTGGTTATTTAACTATCAAATAAACAAACATCCAATCATGGTTTAGTTTCCATATAGGATCCACTAAACCTTTATGAATTCTCTATAATTAATAAAACCACTTTATAAATCTGATCATAAGATCTTTTTAAAACACTATTCCCAAACTCTTTACAATTCCTTTATAATTGGAAGTATTTGTATACTTATCTCAACAGTATAAGTATATTACCAAAACATTTTACTTTTCATGCCTTGAAACAAATCATATACTTATCTTATCAGTATAAGTATATTTGCAAACTTTTCAAAATTTTCTTCTTCCCAAATCCCATATTAAATAACCAAACATTTCTTCCAAATAAGACATTCTGCATATCCTTTATCAAAAATTCCCATTTTAAAAGCTCGTCTCATATTTCAATTAACTTATAACTTTCAAAATTAACTTATAACCCACTTTTATAAACCTTTAAGTTAATTTATAAACCTCTTTCCAAATCTTTAAAATGATTTATAAATCTTTTTCCTATTTTTAGAACTCATATATAAACCATTCTATACTTCTTTATAATTTACAAAACATCATTTGTAGAACACTTTAAAGTAACCCTTCAGTAAAAACCCCTTTTATAAAAAAGTTATTACTTATAAATAATTTTACAACATAATAGCATAACTCAAATCATTTATAAATTTTAAACTCTAAATTGATTAAAGAATTTAAGTTAATTCAAAACACACTTTACAAATTCAAAACGAGGCTTAGCAATCCCAATGGTACTAGTTTAAGTTACCATTCAATTTCAATTCAATTCCCAAGTTACTTAACAGTTATTTGCGTAAGCTACCATATATGTAAATGCAGTTCATATCCAATCAGGGAATAACACATAAATATAACCAGTTGGCATATACAAGTCTAAATAACATAACAATGGGATGGTGATTTATCCTGCTAAATAGATATCCAAACAATTCAACCAATTTATAGCAGAATGATGATTTATTATGTTTAACACGTGTCACACAATCAAATCACTTATACTATAGCAGAATGGTGTTTTGTTCTACTAATGGATGTCATTTAATTCTCCTAATAATATAGGTTACTTAAGGGTCTGGACCAGATATCATTAGATATGGAATCGATTTACTTTGAAAAAGAAAATTGATTAAAACACATTTCATTTAGCTTAAAATCACCTTTGAAAAGTTAAAAGTATATTTACTTAGCTTAAACCCTAACTAAATCTTAATTAATCCTATTTTAATCAAGATCAAATCATAACTAAACTCTAATTTGGCTTAATGAAATTGGTTAAGTACTAATTAACTTCCTAATGCAACTTGGTTAAGATTAAACCAAATTATTTAGAAGTTAAACCCTAATTAATTAATTATTAATTAAATAACTCATTAATTAAATAAATAACCATTAATCTTTAAAAAAATTAATCATTTAGTTACTTCTTAACCCCATTAATCACTAATTAAACTATATTAATCAACTAACGATCATTAACTTAACTTACGTGATGATTAACCTCTAATCACCTTCTTAATTACCAATTAAATGCTAATTACCTTTTAATTAACTAACTAACTAATTAATTATATTACAACTTGATTACTTTTTAATATTACTAATTATGTTTGAAAACTTTTTACAAAACATTTTCAAGTTTAAAAAAAATGAAATAGAAATTCAAAACTGTAGTCGAACTACATAGCGGCTATCGCTATGAGTGCAGTTCGCTTTAACATATTTTTAAAGCGTAAATACCTCATACACTTTACCATTTCATGTTTATAAACCTTTTAGAAAGTTTTACAAACTTCAAACTTAGATATAAAAAACTAATTTAATACTTTTAACTCTTTAAAAAACAAAACATGATTCCATTCGGGTCTCGGATCTATCACAATAACATACAAAATCGCTAACATTGTTTCTAAACATCATGGCCTCAGTTCGCACACATAATGTACATCATCTTTACCATATACCACATATGTACTTAGAAAGATTCTTACTAACTACATAATATCACAACTAAATCGCATAATCAAATCCAACGACTAACACTATTCAAATCAATGATTATCAACATCGTATGTAATGATCCGAAAATTTTAATGGTTTTAATAACGTAATTAACTGAATTTTTGTGGAATTTTAAATAATTGAATTTGGAAATAAAAATTTGATATTTGGAATACGTCTACTTAAACATAGCAAATGGTAAATTTTCATCAGAAAATATGAAAGTTTATTTTATTGAGTAATTTTATTTAAACTTAAATCAGTTAATATTTGATGATAATAAAATATTTCTCAAACTTGAATATTTTTATATAATAAATTTGTTAATCATCTTCTAAGTGAGACTTCATACTTCGTTTCGCCAAATTTGAATTGTCATTGCTCCGTTTTTCTTATTTTTGGCATTTTAGCAGCATTCTGAGTATCGGTTATCGACTTTTGATAGAATGGCCGTCTAGTTGATATCTGTGTACCTTTCTAGTCTTCTTGTCATGCTGATTTCCGAAGTTGATTCATTCCCGTATTTTAGCATTCGGTACATGGCAAAAATCTTTGAAAAAGATGATCGTATCGGTACTCAATTTTTACCTTTTGGGTTCCTGTGACTAGTAAAATTCATCATATGGTTCCAATGGTCACTACCTTTAGCATTTCCACAGAGTAAAATTCTGACTCTCCATTTCCCTATGGTTTCAAATTTATTTTTTTGTTCATACATTTATTTTTCAATTTATTCCCTTCAGCATTTGTGAAATAAATATTGATTATCTACGTTTGTACTGTGACCACCCTCTCACTTTTATCTTCCACCTTACCTTTATAAAAATATGTTAACATTATTATTTTTCTCGAATGAAACTGCGTCTCCATTTTTCTCCCAGACCATCACCTTCACTCGACCAGTAGTCGAACTTTCCTTCAATCTCCACTCCAGACCCACGCTTCACTCACCCTGACCCATGCCTTGCTTCCATCAACCGCTCGCCAGCCAAGGACTACCCTAACCAACTCCATCCCCGTCTAAGACCGTAGCTCTTCCACCTACAATGCTTCAGTCCTCATCCACACGCATGCAGTGTTCAACCACCTCATGAACAGCCACTGCTTGCACATCACTCTTCGGCCGAAGCTCGTCACAACCCTGACCACGTTCCTTAGCCACCTCCAAAACACTTTCGCCAACCCACTCGGCCTCTGCCACCTCCGCCTTTCCCATGTTGCATCCATCTACCCATCCCCAAATACTACACTACCCATTCTCGGCCTTCATCCCCTTTAGCCGACCCGCCTTATCCCATTCTCGCCCAGACCATCCAAGTCTTCCCCTCACGCAATGAAACCCTTGACAATTCGCCATGCCTTCTGACCCCTCCTCCTTCCATGTAGCCGAGCTCAGCTAGCAACCCAAACACTGCAGTTCATTTTATGGTTTGTATATATATTTGTTTTTTTTTACTTTTGGGTCTGTTGATTTTAATGTAGGAGTTTATAAAGGTTTATAAAAACCTATATAATCGGTTTGCTTATATATATATATATATATATAAGATTTTATATAAGCCATACACACACACACACATGAAGTATTTATTTGTTTGAATATATATAAGCTTTATATGAAGTTATTGTACTTATTTACAGGGATATATATGTTAGTCTATACATATATACATTAGTTCACATATATACGTTAGTCTATATAAATTTACAGTATGATTAGTTTATATAAGTTTGTAACCTGGCAGTATGTTAGTTCATATAAAATTTTGTAAGTGATATATAGCTGTTTGTTCACATATATAAGTTTATATAAGTATAAATGATTCTGTCAAGTTATAATAGTTTATGTTACAAGTTGCTGTTTATATTTGTAAACATTGAAAGTTGTTTGTATATACATTTATATTAGCTGTATATAATATGTTTGTTCGCTTATATATATGGTCTGTGTATATGGATGTGTATGTAGGCTATATGTGTGTTAGGCTATATACACTTTTATAATAAATGGGTTTATATATATATATATATATATCCGTCCATTTTATGTAAATTTATATAGATTATTTGATTCTCGGTTTATATATATAAGCTTATACAGGTTGTCATATATGTATGTTTTTATATATTATTTTATATATATAGTTCTATGTTTATTTACAGGTTTTTTATATGTTGAGTGAGATTTGAACTATATAAATATGTGTACTTTTACATAGTAACCTTGTTAAAGTAATTATCATATGTTTAAGTGATATTATAAAAGCTTTACGTATATTTTATTTAAACTATATGTTTTAAGTTGATTTTAGAAAATTTGTATAAATATATATTATATAATTTGTTTCATCGATCTCATGCCATCTTGACTTACATTTCAATATCGAACTTGTCGCAGTAACTTCTAGCTTGTATGTCTCTTGTTATGCCCGTATCTGTGTGCATGTCCATGTCACTATTCTCATTCTCATCGTTCTCTAGCCTCGAAAGGTGAGCCCGTATCTGAAGCGGATAAGGAAGCTCATATGGATGGATTCGAGGACTTTGCGATGATATGAGGAAGCAAAGTATGATGATGATGGACTTTGCTGCGATGTGATGAGGCGAAGCCTGATATGGACTTTGCTAAGATGCGATGAAGCAAAGTATGATATGAAATAGTCTTGGTCTAGTCCAGGCGGGATCATTCCAAGCATGATGATAACTCGGTGATATGGTTCGAGTTTTGATGGATAATGGATGGCTCGAGAGGCGCTTGAGCTAGTATGGGAATAGTCGTCGAGGAGGATGACTAGGAGGCTAAGACTTCATCGTTGTTGAAGGTTCTAGCATGCTCAAAGCAAGAGTACGTTGGGCGGCATTGATATCCCAGGCACGGGTCACGATGACGTGCTAGTACTCTGGGCAGCATTGATATCCTAGGCACGGGTCATGATGACGTGCGGAGTTATGTCTAGAACCGGGGTTACCATTAGCCCTTGACTGACGGATGAAAGAATGTGCCGTTCATTCAATTAACGATGGAATCGAGGCAATGATAACAGTGATAGCCAAAGTCATGGATGTTTGGTTGTATCATCATTCGGTCGCAAGAGCGGTGTTTTCTGGGTGCTTATCTGATCTTGGTTTAGGCCTTGGGGGTTTGTATTTGGAAAGCATCGACCTTGACTCGAGTGATTATCGCTTTACTTTAATTATTTGCTTTGCTATGCTTGTTTCTCCTTAGTGTGTGTCTGGGGGCTATCACTGTAGAAAGAGGTGGAGTGGGATGATTTGGGTTCCTATTCCTTTTAACCTTTATGCTCTTTTGGTATGTTTGATAGTTAATTTACCGCTCACTAAGACTGTTGTCTGACTCAAGGTTTTATGTCTCCTCTTATTACCTTGGGCTGTTCATCCATGTTTGGGATGGGCAGACTAGGTGACAGGTGGCAGGTGCTGATCTTAGTGGCTCACGCTGATGATGACGAAGACGAGCAGGAGGCTTTACATATTATTTTCATATTCTATGTACTGGATATTCCGCTGATTGTTGATTACTCTGAGTGCTATGTAGTGAGGCTTCTTGTATTCATGATTCAGACCATGTATAAAGCTATTATGATTAGATGATGATATTCTGTTCTATGGGAGCTTCACTATATTATATTTCTCTATTGTATTTTATCCATGCGCTGTGAGTTTTACGATAGAGTCTGCGATGTTTATTTTACCCTTGACGGTCGCCCATGGCTGCCTGGCACACTTTTCAGCGCATTATTTCCTTATTTGGTGCGGGAGTCATGGGCGGTCGTCACATTTGGTATCAGAGCTTTGGTTAATCGATTTTAGCCAACGCTCGCTGACGTAACTACGTATGAGAGACGTAATTGTATTTTGATGGATGATTACTATATATATTATAGTAGCTTAGAAGGATTTGAACTCCTTATGTAGTTGTTTCTCAAAGGTGTTCTAATCATTCCTTTTTGTAGATATTAAGGATGAGTCGAAGAGGGAGACCAGCTGCCAGGGAAGGTCGTGCTGCTGATGGAGTTGCTGATTATGGAGCTATGTTTGAAGCTATGATGACTTCTATTATGAGAAGGATACCAGCTTCAGGGCCATCTGTAGATGTTGGAGTTCAAGTTCAAGCTCCAAGACCAGTGGATTTTGCCAAGCTCTGTAGGGATTATACTGCTCTTGGAGGGAAGGTTTTCTTAGGGACGGAATCTACTATTGAGGTCCAGAGATGGATAGATGCTTGTAGGAGGATTTTTGGTGATTTAGGAATCGAGGATGCAATTAAGAGGAAGCTTGCATCGAGGCAGCTTCAAGGGAGAGCTTCTGATTGGTGGAACTCTATCACCATTGATACTCCAGAAGAAGAGATTTCTTAGGAGCAGTTCCAGGCTAGATTTGAAGCTAAGTTCATCTCTACTGCTCAGAAGTCTGTTTTGTTTAAGAAGTTTGTTGAGCTCAAGCAAGGCGGGAGGTCGGTTCTGGAATATGTTTCTGAGTTTGAAGCCTTGTCCAAGTATGCTAGATCGTATATTGATTCTCCCTATCAGAAGAATGAAAAGTTCGTGACAGGCTTGGATGCTTATCTTGGAAGGCAGCTGGTGGATCACATGGACGATCCATTTGAGAAGCTTGTGGAAAAAGCTCTTAGGCATGAGAGTTTGTTTCCTAAGGAAGGGTCTGTTGTTGCTGTGACCAAGGAAGAGCTCAGACCACAGCAGGGTGGAAATAAGAAGAGGAAGCAGCAACAGCAGAAGGGTAAGAATGGCCAGAAGAAGCCGAAAGGCGAAGTGACTTGTTTCAACTGTCAACAGAAAGGTCATTTCTCCAGGGATTGCAAGAATCCAAAGGTATTAGTGAAGTGCCACAACTGTGACAAGCTGGGGCATATTAAGAAGAATTGTCCGGAACCGTTGAGGGAAAAGCAGATTGTGAAAGCTTATGCTTTGGGGGCTGTTCCATCGTCTTCGAAAGCTCCTACTGCTGAAGAGAAGGGGAAGAGTGTGGTGGTTCAAGGTACTCTTTCCATTTGTGGTGTTCCAGTTAGAGTTTTGTTTGATACTGGAGCGTCTCATTCTTTTGTTTGTAATAAGTTGGTAGACCGGTTAGGTTTGGAACCGGAAATTGTTGATAGACCATTGGTGGTGACTAATCCAGTTGGGGGTTCGTCTTGTTTGTGTATGCTATGCTGTGGTCTAGTTGTGTCGAGTCATGATTGCTCTTTTGTTTGTGATTGCTTTGTTCTGAACTTTGCGGGGTTCGGAATTATTTTGGGTATGGACTGGCTTAGGAAGTATGCGGCAAAGGTTGATTGTGAGAGATTGGAGGTGACAGTCGAGAATGTGGAGGGGCGAAAGGTTGTGATACGATGTAAGCATGAAGAAGGCGTCTTCATGAGCTTCATGTATTCGCTGGTTGTTCCACGGGATGGACTGTCATCTGTGCCAATCGCGAATGGATTCGAGGATGTCTTTGACGAGGTCAAAGGGTTACCGCCGCATAGGAAGATCGAGTTTCGTATCGATCTAGTTGAGGGAGCCAGACCTGTTGTGATGCCTCTTAGGCGGATGGCGCCTAGAGAACAACAAGAGTTGAGGGTGCAAGTTGATGACCTTTTACGGAAAGGATTCATTCGGCGTAGTGTGTCCGAATGGGGTGCACCAGTTGTGTTCGCAACCAAAGCGGATGGATCGTTGAGGTTGTGTGTCGATTATCGTGAGCTGAATAAGGTGACGAAGAAAAACAAGTATCCATTGCCGAGAATAGATGACTTGTTTGATCAGCTCCACGAGGCGAAGGTGTTTTCTCAGATGGATTTGGCAACGGGATTTCACCAGTTAAGAGTAGCAAAGGATAGTGTGCCGAAGACTGCTTTCAGGACACCATCGGGTTTTTATGAGTGGCTGGTAATGCCGTTTGGATTGACTAACGCACCAGCATATTTTGTGGATCTTATGAATAGAGTATTCCGAGATCAGTTGAACAAGTTCGTACTTGTGTTCGTGGATGATATTCTGATTTATTCCAGAACTGAGGAAGAGCACAAGACGCACTTGCGTATTGTTTTGGAAATCTTGCGGAAACATCAGCTGAAGGCTAAGTTTTCGAAGTGTCACTTCTGGAAGAGTGAAGTGAGATTCTTAGGCCATGTTATTTCTGGAAATGGAATACCGGTTGATCCCGCTAAGGTGGCAGCGATCCAGGATTGGGTCAGACCTAAGAATGCATCAGATGTGAGAAGTTTTCTTGGACTAGCAGGATGTTATCGACGGTTTATCAAAGACTTTTCCAAGATAGCTGCACCATTGACAGGATTGACGAAGAAGAATCAGGTATTCAGTTGGGATGCTAAGTGTGAGCAGGCCTTTGGAATCCTGAAAGAGCGACTGACGAGTGCTCCTGTTTTGACTATTCCAAGTGGGAATGATGAGATGGTGGTTTACACCGATGCATGTGGTACTGGACTTGGGGCAGTGCTAATGCAGAAGGATAAAGTTGTTGCGTACGCGAGTCGACAACTGAAGCCGCATGAAAGGAATTACCCGACTCATGATTTGGAGTTAGCGGGAATTGTGTTTGCTCTGAAGATGTGGAGACATTATCTATTGGGGGTTCGATTTGAGTTGTTTAGGGATCACAAGTCGTTGAAGTATCTTTTCTCCCAAAAGGATTTGAATCTTCGGCAGCAACGATGGCTAGAGTTTTTAGCATCATATGATTTTGGTATAGCTTATACTCCGGGAAAAGGTAACGCAGTAGCTGATGCGTTGAGTCGAAGACATGCGGGATTGGGAGTCATGTTTTCAGAATGGAAGAGTCTCGAGTATTTGGCTGGATTTGATTTCAGGCCTAGATGTGAATTGGAACCTGAAATGTTGGCAAACTTATCGATAAGGCCTACTCTTGTGGAAAGAATTGGCGAGAGCCAAAAGCGAGACGATAAGCTTGTCAAGGTTATCCGTGATTTGGAATCTGGATCGGAACCAGAGAAGGATATAGGATTCGAAGTCGATCGAGAGGGTTGGCTTCGGAAACAAGGACGACTGGTTGTTCCTGATATGGATGGATTGAGAGATGAAGTTCTGAGGGAAAGTCATCACTCAAAGCTAACAATTCATCCAGGTGGAAATAAGATGTATCGGGATATGAAGAGAACCTATTACTGGGAAGGTATGAAAAGGGATGTTGGAGATTTTATTTCCAAATGTATGAACTGTCAGTTGGTAAAAGCTGAACAGAAGAAGCCAAGTGGATTGCTTCAGCCATTAGAAGTTCCTACATGGAAGTGGGAGCAAATATCGATCGATTTTATCGATGGTCTACCTAGAACCAGAGCGGGAAATGAGGGGATTTGGGTCATAGTAGATCGTTTGACCAAGAGTGCAAGATTCATTCCTGTTCGATCAACTAGGACTGCATCGAAGTTGGCTGAGTTGTATGTTAAGTGGATAGTTCGTTTCCATGGTATTCCGAAGAGTATAGTGAGCGATCGAGACCCATTGTTCACTAGTGGATTTTGGAAGAGCTTCCAGGAGGTTTTGGGAACCGAGTTGTGTTTGAGTACAGCTTATCATCCTCAAACAGATGGTCAGACTGAGAGAGTCAACCGAGTTTTGGAAGATCTTCTGAGGGCATGTGTTTTGGATTTCGGAGGATCATGGGAAGATCATCTTCATTTGGTGGAATTTGCATATAATAACAGTTACCAGTCAAGTATTGGTATGGCACCATATGAGGCACTGTATGGAAGACCGTGTAACTCTCCAACATGTTGGTTGGAAACTGGAGAAAAGCTGATACTTGGGCCTGAGATGATTCGTCAGACTTCGGATTGTATAGAGATCATTCGGCAACGAATGAAGGCAGCCCAAGACCGTCAGAAGAGTTATGCCGATAAGCGTCGAAAAGATTTGGAATTCAACGTAGGTGATATGGTTTTTGTGAAGATTTCTCCTCTGAAGAATGTTATTCGATTCGGGAAGAAAGGAAAATTGACTCCGAGATTTGTTGGACCATTCCCGATTATCGAGCGAATTGGAAAGCTCGCTTATAGATTGGAGTTACCGGAAAAGATGGCGGGTGTGCACAATGTTTTTCATGTATCTTATCTACGGAAGTATGTGCACGACTCGAATACAATGGTTTCTGCTGATAGCTGTGAAGACTTGGAGGTTGATCCAGTGATTACGAGACCTCGTAAGCCGCTTCGTGTTGTTGAAACCGACACGAAACAGCTTAGGAGGAAGACGATTACGTTGCTCAAGATACAATGGAGTGATGATGTTAACGACTGTACATGGGAGGAGCAAGAGAGGATGAAGGCAGCTCATCCTGAACTCTTCGAGGTATGGCCCTAAGGTGTCGTGACATCTCATGAATTTGTAGCTTGTTCTAGTTTTAGAATTCTGCATGCTAGGCTAGTAATTGGATGCATGGTTTGTTGATTGCTATGGATGGTAGGCATGCAGAATAGTTTAGGTTGCTCTTGTTTGCTTGGAATTTCGGGGGCGAAATTCCTAAGGGGGAGAGAATGTAACGACCCGTATTTTACGCGTTGATATATCGTAGAATTATTAGGTCGTTAGTGTTGTTTAGGTCATCCATAGCTTAAGTCGTGGGAAGCTTGGGTCGTGTGACCGAGTTAAGGTGGTGACCGACCTATAGATAAGTCGTAGACGACTTAAGGAGGGTGCACGAGTTAAGGGTTAGCAACCTGGTGGTGTTAAGTGATAGGTCGTGCACGAGTTAAGAGTTAAGAGATGACCGAGTTTAGTGTTTACGACCTAAGGTAGATAGGTCGGTAGAGCGACCTAAGGTAGATAGGTCGGTTGAGCGACCTAAGATAGTTAGCGACCTAGGGTTAACGACCTAACAGTTACGAGTTATGATTTCTGACCGACCTAAGTATGGACCGACCTAAGGAAGTTAGGTCGTAGACGAGTTATGGCCTAGTAGTTAAGTCGTCATGTTTTAGGTCGTAGCATAGTTAGGTCGGTAGGTTAGTTAGGTCGTTAGACGACCTAAGGAAGGCCGCTATGAGTTGTTAGGTCGTAACTCGTGTTGCTCGATAGGTCGTGACTAGGTTAGGTCGTATAGAGGCTTATGTGTTAGGTCGTAAGCTTTTAAGTCGGCAGCTAGGTAGGTCGTGTAAGTGCATGTGTGTGCTAAGTCGGCCTTGTTTGTTAGGTCGCATAGGAGTTAGGTCGGGGATCTTTAGGTCGGCAACGACCTAAAACTGGGCGACCTAAGGGTGATTTCAGCCTATAAATAGAGGGGTTTGGCTCACTTTTTGGCACCGGATTTTGAAGCGACGAAGTGCTGCCATTTTTAGAGCTCGACTACAACATTTCTTCACTTCCTTTCTCCACTTTGATCAAGTGCTAACATCCATCCAAGATCGAAGATCAAGATCGAAGATCGAAGAGCCAAAGTTGAAGATCTTCATCCGACGAAACTAGATTTCACCATTTCAAGCGAGATTTCGACGAATCAAGCTTGAATCCTTGCTGTCCAGATTTGAAGTGATTAGTTGTTGAAGTGTTTGGGTGATTCGGTGAGTGGTGGTTATCTCTCACGCGGACCCAAAGGAGTATATTGGATCGGTGGCTTATTTATGAGTTTAAGATAGTGATTTCTCGCATTTTCCTTAAGTCTGCACGTAGATCCATCACTTATGAAGATGTTTACCTATGCAAGTTCATTTATCGAGTTATAGGAACAAAACCCATGTTTTATATTTGATAGATCTATGCTAGAAATCCATAATTCATGTATGATAGACTTTCACTCATTTATTTACGAAATTGCCATTATAGTTAATATTGCTTATTAGACCTTGTTTGAATGATTGATTGTTTGAATGTATGATTGATTTGATTGTTTCAAGTTAGCTAGTAGTTGATTTGGAACAAGATGGTCGAAGATGATTCAAAAGTGAAAGCTGCTTGTGGCATATGAAGCGGATAAGGAAGCTCATATGGATGGATTCGAGGACTTTGCGATGATATGAGGAAGCAAAGTATGATGATGATGGACTTTGCTGCGATGTGATGAGGCGAAGCCTGATATGGACTTTGCTAAGATGCGATGAAGCAAAGTATGATATGAAATAGTCTTGGTCTAGTCCAGGCGGGATCATTCCAAGCATGATGATAACTCGGTGATATGGTTCGAGTTTTGATGGATAATGGATGGCTCGAGAGGCGCTTGAGCTAGTATGGGAATAGTCGTCGAGGAGGATGACTAGGAGGCTAAGACTTCATCGTTGTTGAAGGTTCTAGCATGCTCAAAGCAAGAGTACGTTGGGCGGCATTGATATCCCAGGCACGGGTCACGATGACGTGCTAGTACTCTGGGCAGCATTGATATCCTAGGCACGGGTCATGATGACGTGCGGAGTTATGTCTAGAACCGGGGTTACCATTAGCCCTTGACTGACGGATGAAAGAATGTGCCGTTCATTCAATTAATGATGGAATCGAGGCAATGATAACAGTGATAGCCAAAGTCATGGATGTTTGGTTGTATCATCATTCGGTCTCAAGAGCGGTGTTTTCTGGGTGCTTATCTGATCTTGGTTTAGGCCTTGGGGGTTTGTATTTGGAAAGCATCGACCTTGACTCGAGTGATTATCGCTTTACTTTAATTATTTGCTTTGCTATGCTTGTTTCTCCTTAGTGTGTGTTTGGGGGCTATCACTGTAGAAAGAGGTGGAGTGGGATGATTTGGGTTCCTATTCCTTTTAACCTTTATGCTCTTTTGGTATGTTTGATAGTTAATTTACCGCTCACTAAGACTGTTGTCTGACTCAAGGTTTTATGTCTCCTCTTATTACCTTGGGCTGTTCATCCATGTTTGGGATGGACAGACTAGGTGACAGGTGGCAGGTGCTGATCTTAGTGGCTCACGCTGATGATGACGAAGACGAGCAGGAGGCTTTACATATTATTTTCATATTCTATGTACTGGATATTCCGCTGATTGTTGATTACTCTGAGTGCTATGTAGTGAGGCTTCTTGTATTCATGATTCAGACCATGTATAAAGCTATTATGATTAGATGATGATATTCTATTCTATGGGAGCTTCACTATACTATATTTCTCTATTGTATTTTATCCATGCGCTGTGAGTTTTACGATAGAGTCTGCGATGTTTATTTTACCCTTGACGGTCGCCCATGGCTGCCTGGCACACTTTTCAGCGCATTATTTCCTTATTTGGTGCGGGAGTCATGGGCGGTCGTCACATTTTAAGTTGATTTTAGAAAATTTGTATAAATATATATTATATAATTTGTTTCATCGATCTCATGCCATCTTGACTTACATTTCAATATCGAACTTGTCGCAGTAACTTCTAGCTTGTATGTCTCTTGTTATGCCCGTATCTGTGTGCATGTCCATGTCACTATTCTCATTCTCATCGTTCTCTAGCCTTGAAAGGTGAGCAATCACTCACGATTAACATTCTTATCTTTATTAGATTTCATTTCATTTGAAACGAAAACTGAATTATGTTACTAGATTTAAATGTTAATTATATAATTGCTGTATATATGACATGCTATTATCCATAATCGTTCACTTGTGAGATTTGATAGCATTTCCTGCTGTTTATATTTTATTTTATTTATGACTGATGATATATGTCTGTTGTTGATATGTTATATTATTATTTTCACACTTGTTCTCACTCTGCAAGTTCCCTGCTAATTTAGAATTCCCCATGGGTCGAAATGATACATACCCGAACGATTTTGTAGAATAGGAGAAAATCGTTATGGGTTGAAATGATAAACCCAAGCGATTTTCATTTATTTTAAAATTTTGAGATTACGGGTTGAAATGATATATGCCCATAAATATTTAAATTGCAAATTGAAATGTTAAATATTCGTATCATTGACCATAGGATAGATAATTATATACGGACACCGTTGGTCTATATTTTGAAAATAATTTCCAAAGTTGAAAGGAAATATATGGGTTTTTATAAATATCGATTTTAAAATATAATATGCATAAATGTTATTTTTATATCTATCTAAATTTAGATTTTAAATAATAATATTTTTTGGAAATTTTAATTTATTACTTAGTTTTGAAAATAAAAAATTAAAGATTTTCTTATAAATTTTATCATTTTAAAAATATATAAAATAAGATATAATACAAATACATTTAATAATATTAAAATTAATAAAACACAATTTAATTGATTTATAATATGTTTAAAGCATTTATTTAAATTTGTATTAATATTTTAAAAATAAACTTTTATAACTTTAATATTAATGTTGGCTTGGAATTCAAGTTGATTAATAAGTGAATTTAAATCGAAATTGATTTAAACTTATTGATTTTTGAGGTTTTGAAAGATATGATTTGTAACTTGATTTGATAAAAAGGTGATTAAATGAATATTCTCAGCTTTAAATAAAATTGAGATTGAATAATTAATTTTGATTTAAATTTATAAGTTGGGATTCAAACAAATTGTTATTAAATTGTTAAGTGAATAATTTTCCAATTTAAAATTTAACTTAAATGTTGAAATATAAATGAAATTAATATTGTAAATGTTTGAATCTTTAAACTTTAAATTGAAATGGGTAAACTGGAATTGATTTAAATTGAATTTTGGAATTTAAGATGATTGAGTCGATTTGTCAAATTGGAGGGAATAAATTTTATTTTATAAAGTATTTTAATATATAAACTATTTTAATTTATAACTATTTTAATATCTATACTTTTTTCAATATCTAAACTATTTAAGTCGAAAGTGTTATAATTTTCAAAGTGTTATGATTTCAAAAGTGTTATGATTTCGAAAGGGTAATAATTTTGAAAGTGTTACGATTCTGGAAATGAATATTATTTAAAGTAAATAATGATATCAAATTTATACGGTATCAAAATGAATATAATATTTTGATATGAAGTATGAACTATTTGAATTGAAATGACCACGGTGTGAAATAAACATTTAGTTGTTAAAGAGATCGGGATCAGATATTGTCATACTCTCTGCCAATGCCGAAAACCACTTTAACAACTGTGTATGTGGTGGAGATTTCAGAATGAAGAAGGATAGTTTGGTGACGATTCTATGTTGTATTTACGTAACCATGACTCCCGTGAGTCGGCTTGATGTGACTAAAACAGGAGCCATGCCGAACCAAATGACCAATCAAATGAGGTCATTTCTCTGATTGGACACATTTCTTCGATACCATTCTATTACTTTTGTGATTTGTTTGGGTGCACCTTTGATTTGGTAGTGTGTCACGAGGTGGGAGGTAATAGCTGCTATGCGTTACCACCAGTTTGGATCCGTAAATGGTATATCTACCCTAGCATTGCCTCGCGTGCCTTGTCATATGCCCTATCGTGCCTTTTACGAGTTTTTTTTGTGTCATACCTATGGAGTGCTCCCTGATAGCCTACTTGCAGCGGAGTTTGCGGTATCTGTATGGACTACGACATTATATTAAATGTGTTAAGGGGCATATGGGTAACGCCTTAACGCTATTTTAATAATTTACATTACTATAGACATAGCGTATATTACTACATAGTAAATAGTTCCACGGATTCTTAGAGGATGGAAATCCCAAACACCCTTTAAGTTACTTGTATTTCAGTTGACATTTTCACTTGAGTTGAATTTATTAATATAAGAATGTTAATCCTGACTCGAGTGTTTTGTTTTGCCTTACACTCAGGTCAGATTGAGTGTCACAACATTTGAGACTCATCAGTTACTTTTGTGTTTTCTAATCATTGCTATTTAGACTCATCAGTTACTTTTGTGTTTGAGACTACTCTCTATTTGAGATATTTTGTTCTATTTTGTTTCATACTCTATTATTTATATAGTAGCTTCGTGAACTACTATTTGTCTATTCCGCTGCTTATTGTTGTAATACTCTGTGTTTTTGATTATGTGATTGATTTATTTACTGTATATGCTGAGGTTTTCCAAATATAAATTAACAATCTTTTTTTAGTAATTCAAGTCGGACATGTGTGTCTTCTTATGCACTTGGCGGGTGCAGCATGATAAGGGGTTCTCACATTTTTGTATGGTAGCGAGCGGATGACTCTTACTCCTACATGTCCCGTGGGGTTGGAGTAGTCGAGAGGCTGGCCTTAAAAGCATAACACATGTACCATTATATGCTACGGTGGGCGTTACTCCACTGGCGTTGTCTCATTACAAATGGTATTATAGCTCTGGTTTAGGCAAAACTTAGCATACGGAGTAAAAATTAATTACAGAATCACCTTCGTTCGAGCTTAAATTTCTTCCTCTTGGATTTGGAATTCCTTTGAATTTCGAAACTTTCCCTTTTGTTCTGAGATCCATTCTTGTTTCTCCCTATTTGTGTTCTACTTGATTCTGGAGCATCCTATAGCTCCACTTTGGTCTATAGTGAATTTTAGAACATCTTGTCACCTCAACTGTCAACTCCATCTCTGGTGTGACAAACCTCATCGGCGGTCCCAACAACCTGTAACAACCCTAGATTTTTGCCTATATATTTTAAATTTGACTTTATTTTATTTAATTATTTTAAATTTATTTTTATTTCAAACATTTCATTTTTAAATATAAATGTTGATTTTTAAGTGATTTATAGTTCAAATTAGTATAATTTGAATATTTTACTGTAAAGTGAATTTCTCGTCAAACCGTTCAAACTGTGACTTTTTAAACTTTAAATTTAAATTATTTTAAATCTTAAATTTTATCTTTTATTATGAAAATAGATGAAATAACTTGAACACTGCTTTTCGTTTCGTTGGAAACAGAATTAAACTGTAAAAGTTATGTACATCTCAATTTTGAGTATAATTTGTTTTATTTTGCAATTTTGTCTATTTTAAATTATATAAATTATATTTTCCTTGTCATATTAATATGTGTAAATATGTTATTGTATGCATATTTTTGTATTATAATAATTTTTAAATGAAGTAAACAATTTTCCAAAGTCAATGGTGATTTATTTGTAATTTCTGGACACTATTTAGATTTTTAAGCAATTCCTTTAACTCTTTTTCTATTTTCATTAAAAATAATTTTTTTCATATGTTTTAATATGTTATTTTAAGTATATTTTGTCTTTTAAATATTTTTGAAGTGATGTTTGAATTTTTCCAAAGCTTATTGAATTTATTTCCAAATTTTAAAGCCTAGTTTCCATTTTCCTGCTATTTTCTTTATTTAAATTATATTTAAATTAAAATTTATATATTTATTTGTGAATGCATTTTTACTTTTATGTTGTTATCTTTGTTATAAATATTTTTACAAGTCCATATAAATTTTTTCAAAGTTCATTCTGTTTATTTTCCATTTTTTTAGACTAGTTTGCAATTTTGTGTTATTTTCTCATTTTAACTTTATATAATTAATAAATATTTATATATATATATATATATATTTTATATTTGGTTATATTTTCGAAATTTTGACTGAAATCATTATTATTTTCAGTAATATAAACTTATGTAAGTAAATTAAGGACATACCAAAGGTTTTAAAAGCTTTTGAAACGTAAGTCTTTTCACCTCCTAAGTCGTTTCTTTTACCGCTTCCTCATTTACTCTTTGGCAGTTTTTATTTATTTATTAGCTGACTTCCTCACTTCATTTTTCACGAGAATTCTCACCACCAACCTGAAAAAAAATGTAGGCCTCTCCCTTGTGCAAAAATTTGGTAAAAAAACTCCTTTTCTTTTTCATGTTTCTTTGTTTTCTTCTTTGTTTTACATGAATTTGTCTTGCCTTCACCCCCTTCTTTGGATCGGCCTGCTCTCATCCACCACCTAGGCCGCCTCCACCACCATCCCCTCTGACCAACACCTCCTCCAGCCCCTTCCCATGCCATAGCCGAGCCCTTTGTGATGAAGAACCACCATAGTTTTGAGCAACATCTCATATATATGCAAGCCATCACCTTATCACCTCCTCCCCTTCATTTTCCATCACCACCCCCACCTGTGGCCGCCATCACCACTTTATTCAGACCTTCTCTCATCACCCCAGATACTGACCTGAAGTGTAGACCCTCTGGCCAAACACAATAGCCCATGGCCGAGCCAAAGATTGAACCACTTTTCCACCTATTTGCCTAGAAACCCTTCACCTACCCTAAGTGTAGCTTCCTCCACTTGTTTAGCCTTGTAGCCGCACCTTTTCCATATCCATACCTAATCCAAACCATGCTCAAACCTGACCTTATTGATCCCCTAGGCCATGCAAACAAGCATATAAAGCAAGTGCAAAGTCTTTGGTTTTGTTTTATACATCTATTTCTAACATTGTTTAAGTATATCTTGTTTTTGAAACTTATGTTTCATATATTTGTTTGTCTCATGTATCTAAGGAGATTTATCTTTGGCTCTCTCAAACTCGAATCATTGTCGTGCCATAGTGCTTTTGAAGATCTCTGTTTGTGCTTTTGATCGTTGTCTCCAGCTTATACAAGTGAGTAAAACTCACACGACGTTTATACTTATGCAGTTGTGAAACAACAACAACTGAATGCGTAGAAAAAAAAATATGATGTTATAACTTCCTGTGATTATTTATATATGATGTTAAACCTGTTAAATTTCATGTCATATCATCTGTTATTATATATATGTTGTTACTGTTCATTTATATCTGTTTATCACACTGCAAGTTCCATGTAGATTAGAAATCACTATGGGTTGAAATGATACATACCCGAACGGACTTTAGAATAGGGAAAAATCGTTATGGGCTGAAATGATAGGCCTGAACGGTTTTTATTTATTTTATTTAACTTGAGATTGCGGGTTTGAAATGATAGAACCCGGATTTTTCTTTTTAAACTGCGGATTGAAATGATACATATCTGTATCACTTGACCTAGGTTAGAAAACTATATACAGACCCGTGGTTATTTTATAAAGTATTTTGGATATTTTTAAGTATTTTAAAATATAAATTTATGAAATTTTATTTAAATAGGTTTTCAAATGTTTAAAATAAAGAAATTATGATTTTTCTATGAGTTAAAAATGTAATTAATGAATGGTTAAATTGGATTATTGAATATAACTTAAGTTTGGAAATTTGGAATTTTGGTTAAAAACGATATTTAAGTTATATGAATAAAATGGAAATTTAGTTTTATTGGAAATTGGTAAATGTGATAATTTGATTAAATTTGAATTTAAGTGATTCATTAAAGTATTATTGATTTTTCTATGAATTTAAGTGGTTAAATAAATTAATGTTTAAAAGTGATCTTTTAAAAGTATAACTTGATTTGGAAATGTAAAATTGGTTTTTAGTTAAAGGTTTAAGTTAATTAAATAATAAAAAATTTAGTTTATTTGAGAAATGGAGGAAATATAAATGTTAAGTTGCTTATTTAAAAATATGAAGAATTGGAAACTTTTATACTTGAATTTATTTAGTAAATTATTGAAAATTGGATGTAAGTATAAGAAATTTATTGTATAAAAATAATATGTTAAATGATATGTTAATGAACATTTTAAATGTTAAAATATGATTTTAAAAATGTTTATTGGTTTTAAATTGAAGTTTATTATTGGCTGGAAATACACTAAAACCTGGAATTAACTTTTAATAGCATTCAGAAATGCTATAGTTTCTGAATTGAACTAAAATTGTGTAAAAAGAGCAACTACAGCATTTCTGAAATGCTGTAGTTGCTGTAATTGAACTTGTAGGCTAATTTGGACTCAGGTCTATTGTAGCATTCTCTGAAAATGCTATAGTGGTCTGCAGTCTTTACTGAAATCAAATTTAAACCTTGTTTTGAAATCTGAGCTACCGCAGCATTTCTGGAAATGCTGTCTTTGCTGTTTTAAATGAAAATTTAACTGAGTTTTAACAGCAGTTTTTAAGTGCTGTCTTTGCTAAATTAAAATGTTTACAAGTGTAACTTATAACAGCTTTTTTCTAACTGATGCGGAAGGCTGAAATTTTAATAAATATGATTTTTGACTTAGTAAATGAGCTCAGAATGACTTGAAACTTTGAAATTTGAATACTTGAATTGAAAGAATAATAAATCCACTTTTAAAATGATTTAAATGAATAAATTAAATTTGAAATGAATCATTTAAAAAGGGGTTCGAATTTTAATAAATGAATGATATCTTTGGTTTTAAAAGATACTTAAATTGGATATTTGGATTTGAATTTCAAATAATGATTTGAAAGGGAAGTTTGAAAGATTGATATTTTTGATATTGAAATGATTTGGAAATGATATAATTTTTATTTGATAAAGATTTGGATTGAAAGGGATATTTTATTTTGAAGTATAAAATATTGTTTTAAAAGTTATAACCATGGGTTATAATAACGATTGGTTGTTAAAGAGACCGGGATCGGATATTGCCTTATAGCCGGCCAATACCGAAAACCACTTTAACAACTGTGTACACGGTGGAGATTGCAGAATGAAGTAGGATGGTGGCGACGTTCTCGAGGTATATTACATGGACCCAACTCACGTGAGTTGGCATATTTGACTAAAAAAGGAGCTATACCGGGCCACACAAAGGGTCGCACCCTTTCATCGAGCATGCTCCATTGGAAACCATTCTATTACTTTTGTGATTCGATACGGTGGCGCCACTTTGATTCGGGGGTATGTCTCGAGGTGGGCGGAAGCTGCTGGCTTACCGTCACCACCGGTCCGGGAGTGCAAACGGTGTATCCACCCTGGCATTGCCTCGCATGCCTTGTCATATCCTTATATCGAGCCCACTATGATTTTGGTTTTAAAGATCCGACCACGTTAAGGTTGACCATCCCCTTAATGATATTTTCTATGTGATTATACTTTACTGATTAGACATGTAACAACCCGCATATTTATCGATTGTATATTTAAATATTTTATCGTTCGGCGGATTTTGGTTCGAAAAGCTACTTTTTGCAAACAGTCGAATTAGGACTCGAGACCGCTTCCGTTGAGTTCAAAATGTCGTTTGCGACCTTTTTGAGTATAACCTTCGATATGTTTGGAGATAGTTTATTTTTGCTACTTTTTCCCGCTTATGACTTTGGTTTGGACTGCACCCTTATTAGCTCAGCCCAACCCCTTCTCTTCGTAACTTCTCCTCTTTAATTAAACACTTCAAGCTAAAGTAAAAATGGTGGAAAAGATGGGAAATGGAAATTCCTAAGCCCTAGCTTTCTTTGCAAATCCAACTTCTAGCTCCAAACTCAAGTGAACCCATTGGTAAGCCTTCTTATCTTCTTCTCCAACTCATTCTCTTTCCAATTTCAGAAATTTCCTAAACCTAACTTAGGGAATGTTCTTCTTTTAAGCTTAGATTCAAGCTTCTAGTGTTGAGATTGAAGTATGGTTGATCTTCCCTTGTCTTCAAGCTTCTCATTCATTGATTTGGGTTTAAAGGTGAGATTTTTATCTCACATCTTAGTCTATAATTATCTTGGATTGTTAGGTATGAATCCCTAACATTTATTCTTGTGCATTTGATTTTGGTTTGAATTGATTTGATGTATATTTCAATTTTTGGTGTTTTGGTCTAATTTATGAAAATCCTATTATGGACATTTGGACATTGATATTTGAGGCGTATCGAAGAGCCGTTTAGGCTGGGTTGTCGCTCGACGTAATTCCTTAGTCATCGTCACTCGATCGATCGCTTCCGGTATCCGTTTGGCCATTTTTGGCCTAGGTTCAGGGAATGCCCTGAACCCTTCATTCAGACGTCTGAAACGTAATATTCAGACGTCTGAATATTGTTCTGGGAAGATTTCTATTCCCAGATTCAGACGTCTGAATATATGATTTCAGACGTCTGAATTGGTTCATTTTGAACAAGAAAGGAAATAGGCTAAAAAGTGCCTATTTCAGACGTCTGGATTCAAGGATTCAGACGTCTGAATTCTGTCTTTGGAAAATATTTATTTTCCAGATTCAGATGTCTGAATACTTGATTTCAGACGTCTGAATCTGCACTCTTTTTGCCTATTTACCTATTCACTTGAGAATTCCAATTTAAATCGATTCGTGATGATCCTATTTGTTGTTATCATTTATTATGCCTTTGATGACTCCTTTTTGGGGATTTTTGAATATCCATTTCGATGGATTCTTTATCGGTTTCTTTGGATTTTATTCACATCTTCGTATGTGAATTTTAGTGATTGATTGTTTCTACAATCTTCTTTGTGATTTGTCACTTTAAAAATATAAAGGTTTTCTATACTAGTAGTAAATATCAAAACTCTTTCTTCAAATGATTTCAACACTATTTTATTACAAGGCTCGTTTTCTTAAACCGTTTTCCAATCTATTAGTATATACAAGCCTTTACCTCACTCGTATGAGAAATCTAATTAAACGACTTAGTAAAACGAGTGGTATGAAACGCTTGCATTTACTTCGTCGGTTAATTCTTGGACTTGTTCGATTGAATCTCTTGTGACAATTTTATAGTAGAGATCTACAATTTGTTCGTAAATATTTAAGTTAAGCTAGTGGTTATGGGACATGAAGCTAAGCTCATATATTTACTAGCTTACTGTAATTGACACTTCTCTGTGATCATGACGACCATTTTTATGTTTTAGACTAGCATTGTGCGATGTATTTTAACTTAGTCCATCGGATGTCACGCTGTACGACGTCGATGCTCCGAATTATTTGATTCATTGGATGTACCGTTTGCACTACATCAATGATATACTTTTGATACATTGGATGTACCGTTTGCACTACATCAATGTCTTTGCTTTTGATTCATTGGATGTACCATTTGCACTACATCAATGATATGCTTTTGATATATTGGATGTATCGTTTGCACTACATCAATGTATTTGCTTTTGATTCATTGGATGTACCGTTTGCACTACATCAATGATATGCTTTTGATACATTGGATGTACCGTTTGCACTACATCAATGTATTTGCTTTTGATTCATTGGATGTACCGTTTGCACTACATCAATGATATGCTTTTGATACATTGGATGTACCGTTTGCACTACATCAATGTCTTTGCTTTTGATTCATTGGATGTACCGTTTGCACTACATCAATGATATGCTTTTGATACATTGGATGTACCGTTTGCACTACATCAATGTCTTTGCTTTTGATTCATTGGATGTACCGTTTGCACTGCATCAATGATATGCTTTTGATACATTGGATGTACCGTTTGCACTACATCAATGTCTTTGCTTTAGATACATTGGATGTACCATTTGCACTACATCAATATCTTTGCTTTTGATTCATTGGATGTACCGTTTGCACTACATCAATGATATGCTTTTGATACATTGGATGTACCATTTGCACTACATCAATGTCTTTGCTTTTGATACATTGGATGTACCGTTTGCACTACATCAATGTCTTTGCTTTTGATTCATTGGATGTACCGTTTGCACTACATCAATGATATGCTTTTGATAAATCGGATGTACCGTTTGTACTACATCAATGTCTTGGCCATCCTTTTCTTGTGACTTCTGGATTTCGTGTGTTGAATTCTGGGATTTATGTTTCACCAACTTTTACGATTGGCATTGATATATATGTCATTTATTATGGCTTGGTGAATGAAATTAGGAGTATGACATTCTTTTTTATCTTTGAGAAGATCTTTGCGATATTGATTAATCTCTTGTTGATTTTTCAATTAGTTATTTATCACAGCTTGGCATTGTGATTATTATACGTTTAGTCATATCTCTTATTCTATATCATTTCATCTGATATTTATAGCTAGACTGATCCGTTTATTATTTTCTTCTTAAATAATACTCGGGTCAGACTGAGATATTACAGGTGCTTCCTCATGGCTTCCTATCTGGAACCATCTTTTGACTTTTGGCTAACTACTTTAGTTTAGTAGTTTTTGTTGTATACATTTGAGATACAGACTCTATGATGTATACTTATTCTTTTGTCTAGCACTTGTATCTATTCTTTTTGATATTGTGGATCTTGTTTGACCACTACTCTGATGTACACTTTCATGTGTTATATTCATATCTATTTCCGCCTTTGTGATATGAATTGTCTGTGACTGATTTATGTTATGTTTATTTCTATATTTGTTTCTGAAGATATTATAGCCACTGTGTAGTAGCTTTGAGTTTGTGTCGGTATGTCGGATTTCCCTCTTGATAAGAAGTGCATGTTATACTATCTGACATATCGATGCTCGCGCAAAGCAATTACACGGATGGTCGCTCCTCAACAGCCTTATTCTCCGTGCTAGTTGATAGCATTCACCGTAATGTTCTTGGCTAGCGTGGGTATAGAGGTGGGGCGTCACAAGACACTACTATATATAGCGTATATTACTATATAATAAATAGTTTAACGGATCCTTAGAGGATGGGCGGTCCCAAGCATCTTCTAAGTTACTTGTACCTTTGCTACAGTTCACTTGAGTTGGTTTACATTGTATAAGTATGTATGTCCTGACTCGAGTGTTTGTATTTTTATTTACGCTCAGGTCAGCCTGAGTTATTCACAGATTTGAATTTTCACTTTCTGGAGATTGGAATCGCTGGAGATTATCTACTTGTCAAGTTTTATCTTTTGCAGTCTGTTGTTCCTTTCAGCTCTTGTATTAGTAGACTTCTATGCAGTGAGACTTCCTTTGTACTTTATTTCTTCTGTTGTATTTTATGTAACTCTGATATTTTTATATTGTAGCTTCATGAACTACTATCTCTTTTACTTCCGTTGCATTATTAATTACTGTGTCTGTGAACCAGTGATTTTATTTACTGTATATTCTGAGATTTGCCAAATTTTTATTTACAACACGGTATTTTGAGCAATTCAATTCCGGCATGAGTGTCGACCTATACACTTATAATGGATGCGAATGGTTGAAAATATCGGGTCGTTACAGTTGGTATCAGAGCTCTGGTTTTAGGCAAAACTCAGTATATAGAGTAGATTTAATTTCAGAATCACTTTCATTCGAGCTTGAATTTCCTTCTTCTTCAATACGGTTTCCTTTGAATTTTGGAACGTTCCATGCGGTTCCAAAATCCATTCGTGTCCTTCACTATTCATCTTCTTTTGATTCTGGAGTATCCCATAACTCCGCTTCGAATGATCTTTTTAGTGATTCGAAGGTCACCCAATTTCAAATTGAATTGAAAAAGGGGAAACTCCTTTACAATTAGCATCGATTCACCAGAGATTTATATCTATCCTTGATTTAGATGCTAATATCTTTTGTTATCCCAAACTCTAACTCTTGAGATCGAATGTAGATTTACCCCAGAAAATCCACATCGATCTTATTCTTTAAGTCACGGTTGACCCGGTTAAGGTTGCCCGCGATATATATATATAAGCTTATCCATCTTCCTATTCTATTATTTAATCATGTCATCCTTGTTTCCAACTTATTTTCAAATCATAATTTCCTTTGATTTGAGTTAATCATATTTGAATCTCTATCCTTCTTTGAAATCTATTCATGTATAGTGTATTTGTAAACTAATATTTAAAATTAAAATGTTTTATATATTGTGTTGTTTGAGTTGTTGATGTTGATTTGGGTTTTCGATCGATTCGTCTGATCAACGCTATCGATAAGATTTCTAAAACACTTTGACAGAACAAAATAACACAATATTATTTTAAAATTTGGTTAATAAAATTAATTTTGATATATAAGTAAATTTATGCAACTTAATAAACTGATTTAAATTGATTATTTGAAGTGATAATACTTGATTTATCATTTATTGTTCTATAAATGAATTTATAGATAGTTATAAATTGATTTGGGAACTGAAATGAATTTAGAACAAGAAATCTGAGAATTTAATTTCCGATGGTTTCAAACCTTGTGTTTAAAGTATTAAAGGGTTATATTATTTAAAGTATTTTCGAATAGACATTTGTTTTCAAAGAGCTTGAAAGTTTAAAAATTAGTGCTCTTCTCTTTGCCGCTGAAAAATAACTTAGGTGATGATCGCGACATCATCAACGTTCATTTTCGAGTTTCGAAGTGAAGAGACCGCTCTGTAGACTTACTACAGCTTTGTTTTGGTAAATCAAATTGATTTGAATTGAATTTCTAAAATATGACTTGATTTATAATATATATAGATATATGATTTAAATTTGATTTGATAAACTACGTACATACCTTTAGTTATCTCTAAATGGTTTGAAGAAATCAGAAATTTAATTCTTAAATTTTATTTTTAAAGAATAATTTCAATTATAAAAAGAAAATCAAAAATTTTGGATAAATAATCCAAACTTGAGATAATTGATTGGAAAGTTTTATTTGTATAATACTCAATTGCATTCCAATATAACTTACCTTAATTTTAGAAGTTAACAATGTAATTGGATAATATACAATATAAAAAGATTTTATAAATAAAATTTGAGTGATTATAATAAATGTTATGCACTTAAATTTTAATTATAAAATGATTAACAGAGGTAAATATAATAAAGGGTAATTGAATAACTTATAATAAAATAATGTTAAAAGAACTAACAATAAATCAAAGCAGTTATAATAAGTGTAAGTATATTTAACGTAAGTGATACATATATTGAGAGGAATAAATTTAATTTTAATTTGCAATAAAGAAGAATAAAATTTATTAAGTACATTGTGAGTGTAATAAATGATTATTTTTCAAACCCATGGTTTTAAAAATTGTTAATTTAAGATGATTGGATAATAAGATAATGAAATTTGGGATAGTTAAGATTTATTAACTTGTGTAAAGATTTATTCTCTATTTAAGTTGAAATTTCTATGCTTTCAAAATTTATTTCCTTATTTTATATTTCAAACTATCTTTTTGTTGTCCTTATTATCCTTATCTTCCTACAGAGTGGTATAGGCATCTTTCTATAATCTTTTCATTTAGAAATCTTTCTATAATCTTTGATAATCTTTGGTAATCATTTTGAATCCACCTTTTTCGTGCTTGTGTTCTTAATTTGGAGAATCTTGAAAAGATCATCTGCACCTTGTTAAACTTGCCCAATAGTTATCAGGTATAATTTTAATCTCCTTGTCATCTTATCTTAATCCTATTTCACTCTATATTTGTCTGTGCTTTCCCGTACCTCATTCCTTTTCGGGGACAAAAAGTTTTAAGAGGGGGAGAGTGTAATAACCTAGATTTTTGTCTATATATTTTAAATTTGACTTTATTTTATTTTAATTATTTTTATTTATTTTTATTTCAAACGTTTCATTTTTAAATATAAATGTTGATTTTTAAGTGATTTATAGTTCAAATTAGTATAATTTGAATATTTTACTGTAAAGTGAATTTCTGGTCAAACTGTGACTTTTTAAACTTCAAATTTAAATTATTTTAAATCTTAAATTTTATCTTTTATTATGAAAATAGATGAAATAACTTGAACATTGCTTTTAATTTCGTTGGAAATGGACTTAAACTGCGAAAGTTACGTACATCTCAATTTTGAGTATAATTTGTTTTATTTTGCAATTTTGTCTATTTTAAATTATATAAATTATATTTTCCTTGTCATATTAATATGTGTAAATATGTTATTGTATGCATATTTTTGTATTACAATAATTTTTAAATGAAGTAAACAATTTTCCAAAGTCAATGGTGATTTATTTGTAATTTCTGGACACTGTTTGGATTTTTAACCAATTTCTTTAAATCTTTTTCTATTTTCTTTAAAAATAATTTTTTTTATATGTGTTAATATGTTATTTTAAGTATATTTTGTCTTTTAAATATTTTTAAAGTGGTGTTTGAATTTTTCCAAAGCTTATTGAATTTATTTCCAAATTTTAAAGCCTGGTTTCCATTTTCCTGCTATTTTCTTTATTTAAATTATATTTAAATTAAAATTTATATACTTATTTGTGAATGCATTTTTACTTTTATGTTGTTATCTTTGTTATAAATATTTTTACAAGTCCATATAAATTTTTCCAAAGTTCATTCTGTTTATTTTCCATTTTTCTAGACTAGTTTGCAATTTTGTGCTATTTTCTTATTTTAACCTTATATAATTAATAAATATTTATATATATATATATATATATATTTTATAGTTGGTTATATTTTCGAAATTTTGACTGAAATCATTATTATTTTCAATAATATAAACTTATATAAGTAAATTAAGGAAATACCAAAGGTTTTAAAAGCTTTTGAAACGTAAGTCGTTTCACCTCCTAAGTCGTTTCTTTTATCGTTTCCTCATTTACTCTTTGGCAGTTTTTATTTATTTATTAGCTGACTTCCTCACTTCATTTTTCACAAGAATTCTCACCTCCAACCTGAAAAATAATGTCGGCCTCCCCTTGTGCAAAAATTTGGTAAAAAAACTCCTTTTCTTTTTCATGTTTCTTTGTTTTCTTCTTTGTTTTACATGGATTTGCCTTGCCTTCACCCCCTTCTTTGGATCGGCCTGCTCTCATCCACCACCTAGGCCGCCTCCACCACCATCCCCTCTGACCAACACCTCCTCCAGCCCCTTCCCATTCCATAGTCGAGCCCTTTGTGATGAAGAACCACCATAGTTTTGAGCAGCATCTCATATATATGCAAGCCATCACCTTATCATCTCCTCCCCTTCATTTTCCATCACCACCCCCACCTTTGGCCGCCACCACCACTTTATTCAGACCTTCCCTCATCACCCCAGATACTGACCTGAAGTGTAGACCCTCTGGCCAAATACAATAGCCCATGGCCGAGCCAAAGATTGAACCACTTTTCCACCTATTTGCCTAGAAACCCTTCACCTACCCTAAGTGTAACTTCCTCCACTTGTTTAGCCTTGTAGTCACACCCTTTCCGTATCCATACCTGATCCAAACCATGCTCAAACCTGACCTTATTGATCCCCTAGGCCATGCAAACAAGTATAGAAAGCAAGTGCAAAGTCTTTGGTTTTGTTTTATACATCTATTTCTAACATTGTTTAAGTATATCTTGTTTTTGAAACTTATGTTTCATATATTTGTTTCTCTCATGTATCCAAGGAGATTTATCTTTGGCTCTCTCAAACTTGAATCATTGTCGTGCCATAGTGCTTTTGAAGATCTCAGTTTGTGCTTTTGGTCGTTGTCTCCAGCTTATACAAGTGAGTAAAACTCACACGACGTTTATACTTATGTAGTTGTGAAACAACAACAACTGAATGTGTAGAAAAAAATATATGATGTTATAACTGCCTGTGATTATTTATATATGATGTTAAACCTGCTAAATTTCATGTCATATCATCTGTTATTATATATATGTTGTTACTGTTCATTTATATCTGTTTATCACACTGCAAGTTCCCTGTAAATTAGAAATCACTATGGGTTGAAATGATACATACCCGAACGGACTTTAGAATAGGGAAAAATCGTTATGGGCTGAAATGATAGGCCTGAACGGTTTTTATTTATTTTATTTAACTTGGGATTGCGGGTTTGAAATGATAGAACCCGGATTTTTCTTTTTAAACTGCGGATTGAAATGATGCATATCCGTATCACTTGACCTAGGTTAGAAAACTATATATAGACCCGTAGCTATCTTATAAAGTATTTTGGATATTTTTAAGTATTTTAAAATATAAATTTATGAAATTTGATTTAAATAGGTTTTTAAATGTTTAAACTAAAGAAATTATGATTTTTCTATGAGTTAAAAATGCAATTAATGAATGGTTAAATTGGAATATTGAATATAACTTAAGTTTGGAAATTTGGAATTTTGGTTAAAAACGATATTTAAGTTATATGAATAAAATTGAAATTTAATTTTATTGGAAATTAGTAAATATGATAATTTGATTAAATTTGAATTTAAGTGATTTATTAAAGTATTATTGATTTTTCTATGAATTTAAGTGGTTAAATAAATTAATGTTTAAAAGTGATCTTTTAAAAGTATAACTTGATTTGGAAATGTAAAATTGGTTTTTAGTTAAAGGTTTAAGTTAATTAAATAATAAAAAATTTAGTTTATTTGAGAAATAGAGGAAATATAAGTGTTAAGTTGCTTATTTAAAAATATGAAGAATTGGAAACTTTTATACTTGAATTTATTTAGTAAATTGTTGAAAATTGGATGTAAGTATAAGAAATTTATTGTATAAAAATAATATGTTAAATTATATGTTAATGAACATTTTAAATGTTAAAATATGATTTTAAAAATGTTTATTGGTTTTAAATTGAAGTTTATTATTGGCTGGAAATACACTAAAACCTGGAATTAACTTTTAATAGCATTCAGAAATGCTATAGTTTCTGAATTGAACTAAAATTGTGTAAAAAGGGCAACTACAGCATTTCTGAAATGCTGTAGTTGCTGTAATTGAACTTATAGGCTAATTTGGACTCAGGTCTATTGTAGCATTCTCTGGAAATGCTATAGTGGTCTGCAGTCTTTACTGAAATCAAATTTAAACCTTGTTTTGAAATCTGAGCTACCGCAGCATTTCTGGAAATACTGTCTTTGCTGTTTTAAATTAAAATTTAACTAAAACTGAGTTTTAACAACAGTTTTTAAGTGCTGTCTTTGCTAAATTAAAATGTTTTCAAGTGTAACTTATAACAGCTTTTTTCTAAACGCTGCGGAAGGCTGAAATTTTAATAAATATGATTTTTGACTTAGTAAATGTGCACAGAATGACTTGAAACTTTGAAATTTGAATACTTGAATTGAAAGAATAATAAATCCACTTTTAAAATGATTTAAATGAATAAATTAAATTTGAAATGAATCATTTAAAAAGGGGTTCGAATTTTAATAAATGAATGATATCTTTGGTTTTAAAAGATACTTAAATTGGATATTTGGATTTGAATTTCAAATAATGATTTGAAAGGGAAGTTTGAAAGATTGATATTTTTGATATTGAAATGATTTGGAAATGATATAATTTTTATTTGATAAAGATTTGGATTGAAAGGGATATTTTATTTTGAAGTATAAAATATTGTTTTAAAAGTTATAACCATGGGTTATAATAACGATTGGTTGTTAAAGAGACCGGGATCGGATATTGCCTTATAGACGGCCAATACCGAAAACCACTTTAACAACTGTGTACGCGGTGGAGATTGCATAATGAAGTAGGATGGTGCCGACGTTCTCGAGGTATATTACGTGGACCCAACTCCCGTGAGTTGGCATATTTGACTAAAAAAGGAGCTATACCGGGCCACACAAAGGGTCGCACCCTTTCATTGAGCATGCTCCATTAGAAACCATTCTATTACTTTTGTGATTCGATACGGTGGCGCCACTTTGATTCGGAGGTATGTCTCGAGGTGGGCGGAAGCTGCTGGCTTACCGTCACCACCGGTCCGGGAGTGCAAACGGTGTATCCACCCTGGCATTGCCTCGCATGCCTTGTCATATCCTTATATCGAGCCCACACTATGTAGTATATTGCGCTATTATAATAGTGTCATATCCTTATATCGAGCCCACACTTAGAAATCCCGAAATGCTCGGACTGACCCGAGCGAATTTGAAAAGACAAAATCACTCGAGTCAGAATTAAAAGATCTTATGTGAGTTAAATCAACAGGAATAAATATGAGTGCAGTAACTCAAGAGATGCTCGGGATTTACATCACCTAAGGATCCGTTAAACTATTTACTATGTAGTATATTGCGCTATTATAATAGTGTCTATTTGTAAAATAAACTTACTTTTAAATAGAGTTAAGGATTTACATTTTCCACCTTAACACATTTATATATTCCCATAGTCTATACGGTACCGTAATCTCCCCCGTACTGGGCGTCGTCAGAGGGCACTCCATAGGTATGGTACAAAACCAAAATCGTATAAGGCGCGCTAGGGAAGGTGACGCGGCACAACTAGGCAATGCCAGGGTAGATATACCAATTACGCTTCCGGGTCGGTGGTAACGCGTAGCCGCAGCTACCGCCCACCTCGAGCCACACCCCCAATAAAAAAATCAAAAGTGGCCTCCGAATCAGTCCAAGAGTCAAAGTATAATATCGAAGGGATGTGTCCGATCAAAGGTGCTACCTTATTAACCCATCAATCGCTCCTGGTTTAGCCACCTTATGCCAACTCACGGGAGTTGGGTCCACGTATTTACCCTACAAGAAACGCCGCTAACAACCTACTTCATTCTGAAATCTCCACCACGCACACGGTTGTTAAAGTGGTTTTCAGAGTTGGCAGAGAGTATGACAACTTCTGATACTGGTCTCTTTAACAACCAAACGTTATTATAACACCGCGGTCTTTTTAAAATTATTTTACTTTCAAAACCAGAATATAATATCTACTTCAAACCATATAAATACGATATCCTTTTCTTTTCAAAACAAACTCATTTGATAATTTTAAAAACCCAAATTAATAATATCACTTTTATTCCAAATATATTTCTTTTTCCAAAACATATTTCTTTAAATTTTATAATATGTGGAAACCAAACATTTGGATTTAACTTTCAAAACATAATACTTCGAAATTTAAAGCTTTAAAACCATAACTTCTAAAACTTGCATGGTTTGGATATTCAACAGTATATAGAATAAAATAGTTGATTTTATATTACTTTATGAATTAATTTCTGCAACTTCACGATTTTATCTATTTAAGATTTTAGGTCTAAACCCATAAATTTAGATTCACCTTTAGTCTCAATAAAACACTTCGATTTCAATATATTCAAACTTTGAATATTTAAGAATTTCAAAACTAAGGTTGAAAATTTTATGCAACAATCTACTGTCCTATTATTTAGTTTTGGAATATTCACAAAATGAATCCATAAAATAAAAACCCAAATTTCTAACAATTAAATATTTCCTTTAATTTATTTATACTAGAAATATTCATTTAATTTATTTTGAATAAAAATCTAGTTTCAAATATCATACCTTTAAAATTTCCAAGTTAATAGGTTACATCAACTTTTGGAGTTAAATTTTTAAATAAGTTCCATTCAAATAAATTTCCAATTTTACTATCCAATCTTAATTGATTTTAATCATTAAAACTCCATTATTCAACTTATTTATTTTATTTAACAAATTTATACATAACTTAAATTTAAAAAATTAACTATATATGTATATATATAAAAAATAAGTTTTAAGATATCAAAATTTAATATTTATTCAACCGTACCCTATCCAAACCATAAAAATCATTTCAAGATAATTTTTATATATATACCGCGGTGCCTATATATAATTTTATATCCTATGGTCAAGTGATATGGATATTTATCATTTCAACCCGTAATTTAAAAATAAAAATGCGGTTGTATATCATTTCAAACCGCAATCCCGAATAAAATGAAATGCATGATAACTTGCAGATTTTAAAATATAGTTCACATCATCCATGCACCAAACATCAATCATCAACCATTAATTATAATCATCATCCAATTTAAACAACATCAATATAGAGCATATAAAGTATAACAGGGAATAAATAACAGGTATTAACTAACAGTTTATATTCGGTAATAAATTTAATACCTGTTTAACAAACGATTTATATGCAAATAAATAAATTTTACTGTAAATCTATAAGCAATAATAAAATTAATTAACAATTAAATTAAATAAATGTGATTTAACTGATATGATGAATAAACTATGCAAAACAGTCGTAAATAAATTTCTAATCATATCTAACATCAATTTAACAAACATAAGAAAACTTAGAAGTTGTGAGTGGGTTAAAACACTCACCTTTTGAATTTAAATCGAATTTAAATCCAAAAATTCGACGGTCTCCAAATCTGTCCAAACCAGCGTCAAAACGTCCGAAATTTTATTACGATCCTAACAAAAAATTCACGTGTGAAAACGAGGTTGTATGCGAAAGTTATTAAAGTAAGAACAATCGAATTGGAAATAGAAAACTAAAATAAAATAATTTATTACACACTCACACGTCAGCACTTCTTTCTGGAACCCTAAAGGAAACGCACGCCAACCACGTACGAGCCACCCCCAGCTTGTAAAACTCACTCGCCGCCGCACGACAAACCTTCGCCTTCGTCGAAATCTAACGACGCCACCCCCTGCCTCGTCACGAGCCAACCCTCCGACCCCCTCCTTGCAGCCCGCGCCGCCGCCTACTGCACATAGGCCGAGACGAAATCCAGCCCCTCCTCACCAATTTGCGACCAATCAAACGACCATCTTGATATCCTAACCGTACCGATGTGCTCTGCCTGACGCCCTCTTTGCAACCACACTTCCCGATCGAGCCATCGCTGAAGATCCACCGTTGATCGAGTAAATGGCCTATGGACGGCCGAGGTTCACCTCGAATTTCTGGCAAATGGAGATTCGAATCGAAAAACGAATTGCACCACTGAATTACGCTCGTCGAGAGCTTCAACATATATTATTTCCAGAATTTTCTGAGGTGTTTGAAATTTTAGCTTTGATTTTGAAATGAAATAGATCTAGGGTTTGCATCCTTTGAGGAAGAGGAGGAGTTGATGAAAATGAACGCACAAACAAGTGATAATAGATGGACGCTGGGGTTTATAACTGGATTTATATAGGTAGGTTAGAAATTTGAATAGATGGATCGTGTTGGATATACGTGCTACCGCTAACGTGGCCCAAAAAGCCCGTTCTGACCCGGAACGAAATTGGGTAAACCCATATATCGAAAAAGGTATTTTAAAATATTCTAAACGTGATGGAAAAAGTTTCACATCCAAATTCAATCGTATGAAGAAGTTCTGCTGAAAACAATATTTTCAAATTGATTTCAATTAAATCGATTTCAGGGCGTTTCGAGTCCGCACGATCAAACTACAAGTCCGATCGCTACGAAACTTGAAACCCTACAATAATTCACTGTTACGGATCCGATGAAACTAGTTTCGTCGAAATCCGAGTCCGTGACCAAAATGGCTATTTTTATATTAATTAAATAAATTCAAAATAAATAAATAAAATCCAATTTTATATTTAGATTCTAAAATTGACCCATTTTATCACTTTTTAAAAATTCTTAATCATTTACGAAATTCCAACAAGTTTAGATGTCAAATTTAAAGAAGGTAAATTTATAAATTTCAATGTAAATCCTTAATTTCATTAAATACCCAAATTATAAATAATATCCTAAAATTTTGTTTAGTTAAATAAATTAATTAGTATTCCATTCATTCCTGTCAAACAGATGGATTAAATATTGGATTCCAAATTATCACACAAATTTCTCACATTATCTTTATTTCAAATAACGAATTATTTAACTATATTCAATCTCATTTAATTGCAATTAAATTCAATTATTAGACTTTAAGTTTCCATATAAATAAATAAATCCCGATTCCCATTGTTAAATTCACTATTATCATAATACCATCCTGGGTACCATTTATTTTAGTATATATATCCAGACACTTTAACATTTTCCAATTGTTTATCTCAATTGCATAACATTAAATTTATATTTATTGCAATGGTTTCTGATTTAATTGAACGAACTATGTATATAACTCATAATAATTGTTGTAAAACTCTCAATCCCACATTTATAAGTTTGTTATTTCCACTCAAATATTATAGATATTTACAGGTATAGGTTTTTATTCAATCATTATTTATTATATATTAATTAGATAAATTCACTATTTAAGCCCGTTTAAATTTATTACCAAATACCCATTTACCTTTCCCATCAAATTTGAATTCCATTCAATTAACATAACAATCACTTTCCCATTCACACCTTATTATCAACCCACAATTATTGCAATTCATTATCTTATATTGATTTTATACAATTACTATTAACTTTACATTCAACTTCTATTCAATGTATATTTATTCATCAATCAAATTCGATATTTACTTTTCTTTCCTTTTATTTGATAAATAACCTAGTATACATTTACATACATTCATTTCATTCCATTCATTTATGGGTATTGCATTGAAATTTAATTTATTAGCTAATACCAACATTATTACCATTAATTAAATTTGGATTCCCAATTTTATTCAATACCCTGAATAAATAACATATATATTAATCAAATCCTTACATTTGTTTTTCTCATATTCCATTTAAAATAAAATCATAACATTTATATGATTTTAATGAATTGGAATTTCATTCAAGTCATAAATTATTAACTTGCATTAACATGATTCCTTAATTTATTCCAATTACCGTTTACACTCTTTTGTTGCATTAAATCAATTTAATATTTTCACTAATTTCTCATATTAAATTTTATATCCAGGTAAGAATCCTTTTTCTACTTAATTCAATTTGGATTTTATTCAAATTTCTATAAATAGGTTTTAAGTCGCAATTTACATAATTTATTTTAGCCTACATTTTAACATTTATTTATCCCCTTTATTGTTTCTACTAAAATAAATTACAAAAAAAATCCTATTAAATAAACAAATTAAATTATCGAAATTTACGGGTCGTTACACTCTCCCCCACTCAAATTTTTCGTCCCCGAAAAGGAAAAGAAGGGAAAAGAAGAAATAAGAAAACAATATATCTTTCTTATTTAAATTCATAAACAAATAAGTTTACAAAATAAAATAAGTTAACATAAAATATACCAATTTATACCCATTTAAATCCTTTATACATAAATTGTTAAAGTTTGTAAACATTTTCAAATTTTTCTAAGTCCAAAATTTACGGAAAATTTTGGCAGAGTCTCCTTTGTACGGAGAGGCTCGGAAGAAAATACAATATAAATATAACAATATACACAAATATTTTCCAAAATAATATATATCCCTACACGGGAAAATATATAAAATAGCGCTATAAACCATAATCCGAAAACGTACCTATTTGTCAGGCAACTTACGCTAAATTTATGGAACCAAAAGCACTAGCAATTGCTTCCATAACCTGCATTTCATTTAAAAACACTTATAAAATCTAAAGGGTTAACAATGTATATAAAGTGAAATATTTAAGTGGTTTCAATCACTAACAACAAATCAATACAACAACCATCAATTTTAACAACAACATACACAACAAATTCAAAGCAACCATTCAACCAAACAAACAAATGGTTGTTCGGGTTCAAAACCTTTATATTGTACGGAATGAAGAATAAACCATCCAGTGCATCATTTACTCAACAGTCTTAGATTAAACACAATGGATTATTCATCCATCCCAACAAAATTAAAGTTTCCTTACCCAACAACCCCAAACCACGACAAACAACAACAATTCCTACTAACGAATCAATTAACTCATTATTAATTTTACTTCATACATTAGTTGTTTGATTCTTTTCATTCATATAGCAATTTATCTTTTAATTCCATTTATTTCTTTCAATTTTATTTTCATTTTATTTCTTTCAGTTTTTTTAGAAATAACTTCAACCTTATTTCTTAATTTACAATTTCTCTTTATTATATTACATTCATTTATTATTGCATGACCTCATTTATTTACACTTTAATTACTTAAATTTACAATCATCTATTTGTCATACTTACCTTTAATTTTATTTACTTGGCAAAATTCCAATTATAACTAAAGTTTATAACATTAAATTCTCATTTAACAGCAATTTCATTGAATACTTTTACTATTTCAAATTTCTACTTGTACAACATTCTATTACAATCTCTTATTAACATTTCAACTTTTAATATTTGGTAAGTTATATATATGCTATTTAAGGGTGTAATTGAAAGTTATACAAGTTTTTTCCATTTCCTTTAATTAATTCATTGTTCAATAAATTTTTACCTTTTTCTTATAAGTTACAATTTCAACTTCCTTTTTATTTCCTTTATAACTTAGCCTTAAATCTCTTATCTAAATTAGAGGTTTCAATTTTATTAATTACTTTCCTTTCATTTCACTACAATAATTGAAACAGTTAATTAATGGAAATTCAAGAATTTAATACCGTGTTAAATTTTCAATTTATTTTAAAATAATTAATAAATATATTCTTACACTTATATATCTCTAATTATATTTAAAACAATTCAAATATATATATTTCTAAAAAAATGAGTATACAGTAAAACTACTACAGTGGCCTTCCCCCTTCGAAACTCGAAAATGAAAGTCGATGATGCGGCCGCCATCACCGAAATTATTCTCCAGCGACAGAGAGGAAAGTACAAACTTATTTTCTCAAAAAAAAATCTTCTTTAAAACAATTCTTTCGAATTATATTGAAATATTTATATCAGAAAATACTTATAAACAATATTAATATATTCCAAAATTTATTCGAAAAATTTCAAAACCCCGGATCTTAAGTTCTAAATTTCCAAATTTTATTTATTTATTTTAAATCTCATTTCAACTATTATTATAATTTTTATTACATATCAACCAATCTATTTCAGCCAAATATAGATATCATTGAAAATTTTATTATATATAGAAAATATAATAGGCAAAATTATTTCATTCACCTATATTAAAACAAATATTATGTCGGTCTGTCCTATTAAGTGTTTAGAAATCCCTATTGATGTCATAGCATCTCATGCATCAACCAGAATTTATAAATACAAAACAGAACATATTAACACAATATTAAAACCTTTTTATAACACTAACAAATACGCTCTCTCATATATATACACTCAACGACTCCCATAGGGTATTACTACCCTATTAATAAAGAGTCAGACCCCACAAAGCTAAGGTTTATCGCTAAACCAAAGCTCTGATACCAACTATAACGTCCTGCCTTTTTGCACGCTTTAAATCGACACACATGCCAATTCAAACCATACGGAATGGCGGATTGCCATGGGGTAAATAAGAAAAACAAGAAAAAAAATAAAAAGAAACAGAATCTCACAGCAGAAGGATAAAATATAATAATAAAATATATAGTTCATGAAACAGTTTACAAAACATTTGATTCTTCTTTATACAATTAAATATCAGAGTTCACATACCAATAATATCAATGCAGTGGAATACAGTGAGTAGTGGAACCACAATATATATAATAATAATAATAATAAAATCTTTGTCTTCGTCCTCCAGAACTAAAGTCTTCGAAATCCCGAAATGCTCGGACTGACCCGAGCGAATTTGAAAAGACAAAAACACTAGAGTCGGAACTAAAAGATCTTATGTGAGTTAAATCAACAGGAATAAATATGAGTGCAGTAACTCAAGAGATGCTCGGGATTTACATCTCCTAAGGATCCGTTAAACTATTTACTATGTAGTATATTGTGCTATTATAATAGTGTCTATTTGTAAAATAAACTTACTTTTAAATAGCATTAAGGCTTTACATTTTCCACCTTAACACATTTATATATTCCCATAGTCTATACAGTACCGTAATCTCCTCCGTACTAGGCGTCGTCAGAGGGCACTCCATAGGTATGGTACAAAACCAAAATCGTATAAGGCACGCTAGGGTATGTGACACGGCACAACTAGGCAATGCCAGGGTAGATATACCAATTACGCTTCCAGGTCGGTGGTAACGCGTAGCCGCAGCTACCGTCCACCTCGAGCCACACCCCCAATAAAATAATCAAAAGTGGCCACCGAATCAATCCAAGAGTCAAAGTATAATATCGAAGGGATGTGTCTGATCAAAGGTGCTACCTTATTAACCCGTCAATCACTCCTGTTTTAGCCACCTTATGCCAACTCACGGGAGTTGGGTCCACGTATTTACCTTACAAGAAACGCCGCCACCAACCTACTTCGTTCTGGAATCTCCACCGCGTACATGGTTGTTAAAGTGGTTTTCAGAGTTGGCAGAGAGTATGACTGCTTCCGATCCTGGTCTCTTCAACAACCAAACTTATTATAACACCGCGGTCTTTTTAAAATTATTTTACTTTCAAAACCAAAATATAATATCTATTTCAAACCATATAAATATGATATCCTTTCTTTTCAAAACAAACTCATTTGATATTTTTAAAAACCCAAATTAATAATATCACTTTTATTCCAAATATATTTCTTTTTCCAAAACATATTTCTTTAAATTTTATAATATGTGGAAACCAAACATTTAGATTTAACTTTCAAAACATAATACTTCAAAATTTAAAGCTTTAAAACCATAACTTCTAAAACTTGCATGGTTTGGATATTCAACAGTATACAGAATAAAATAGTTGATTTTATATTACTTTATAAATTAATTTCTGCAACTTCACAATTTTATCTATTTAAAATTTTAGGTCTAAACCCCATAAATTTAGATTCACCTTTAGTCTCAATAAAACACTTCGATTTCAATATATTCAAACTTTGAGTATTTAAGAATTTCAAAACTAAGGTTGGAAATTTTATTCAACAATTTACTGTCCTATTATTTAGTTTTGGAATACTCACAAAATGAATCCATAAAATAAAAACCCAAATTTCTAACAATTAAATATTTCCTTTAATTTATTTATACTAGAAATATTCGTTTAATTTATTTTGAATAAAAATCCAGTTTCAAATATCATACCTTTAAAATTTCCAAGTTTAATAGGTTACATCAACTTGTGGAGTTAAATTTTTAAATAAGTTCCATTCAAATAAATTTCCAATTTTACTATCCAATCTTAATTGATTTAAATCATTAAAACTCCATTATTCAACTTATTTATTTTATTTAACATATTTATACATAACTTAAATTTAAAAAATTAACTATATATGTATATATATATATATAAAATAAGTTTTAAGATATCAAAATTTAATATTTATTCAACCGTACCCTATCCAAACCATAAAAATCATTTCAAGATAATTTTTATATATATATATATATATACCGCGGTGCCTATATATAATTTTCTATCCTATGGTCAAGTGATACGGATATTTATCATTTCAACCCGCAATTTAAAAATAAAAATGCGGTTGTATATCATTTCAAACCGCAATCCCAAATAAAATGAAATGCATGATAACTTGCAGTATAGTTCACATCATCCATTCACCAAACATCAATCATCAACCATTAATTATAATCATCATCCAATTTAAACAACATCAATATAAAGCATATAAAATATAACAGGGAATAAATAACAGGTATTAACTAACAGTTTATATTCGGTAATAAATTTAATACCTATTTAACAAACAGTTTATATGCAAATAAATAAATTTTACTGTAAATCTATATGCAATAATAATATTAATTAACAGTTAAATTAAATAAATGCGATTTAACTGATATTATGAATAAACTATGCAAAACAGTCATAAATAACTTTCTACTCATATCTAACATCAATTTAACAAACATAAGAAAACTTAGAAGTTGTGAGTGGGTTAAAACACTCACCTTTTGAATTTAAATCGAATTTAAATCCAATTTAAATCCAAAAAATTTCCCCAAATCTGTCCAAACCAGCGTCAAAACGTCCGAAATTTTAATCCTAACAAAAAAACCGCGTGTGAAAATGAGGCTGTATGCGTAAGTTATTAAAGTAAGAACAGTCGAATTCGAAATTGAAAAATAAAATAAAATAATTTATTATACACTCACACGTCAGCACTTCTCTCTGGAACCCTAAAGGAAATGCACGCCAACCACGTACGAGCCGCCTCCAGCTTGTAAAACTCACTCGCCGCCGCACGAAAAACCTTCGCCTTCGTCGAGATCTAACGACGCCACCCTCTGCCTCGTCACGAGCCCACTCTCCGGCCCCCTCCTTGCAGCCCGCGCCGCCGCCTACTGCACATAGGCCGAGAAGAAATCCGGCCCTTCCTCACCAATTTGCGGCCAATCAAATGACCATCTTGATATCCTAACCATACCGATGTGCACTGCTCGACGCCCTCTTCAACCACACTTCCCGATCGAGCCATCACTGAAGATCCACCGTTGATCGAGTAAATGGCCTATGGACGGCCGAGGTTCACCTCAAATTTCTGGACAAATGGAGATTCGAATCGAAAAACGAATTGCACCACTGGATTACGCTCGTCGAGAGCTTCAACATATATTATTTCCATAATTTTCTGAGGGGTTTGAAATTTTAGCTTTGATTTTGAAATGAAATAGATCTAGGGTTTGCATCCATTGAGGAAGAGGAGGGGTTGATGAAAATGAACGCACTAACAAGTGATAATAGATGGAGGCTAGGGTTTATAACTGGGTTTATATAGGTAGGTTAGAAATTTGAATAGATGGATCGTGTTGGATATACGTGCTATCGCTAACGTGGCCCAAAAAGCCCGTTCTGACCTCGGAACGAAATTGGGTAAACCCATATATCGAAATAGGTATTTTAAAATATTCTGAACACGATGGATAAAGTTTCACGTTCAAATTCCATCGTATGAAGAAGTTATGCTGAAAACAATATTTTCAAATTGATTTCAATTAAATCGATTTCAGGGCATTTCGAGTCCGTACGATCAAACGACAAGTCCGATCGCTACGAAACTTGAAACCCTACAATAATTCATTGTTATGGATCCGATGAAACTGGTTTCGTCGAAATCCGAGTCCGTGACCAAAATGGCTATTTTTATATTAATTAAATAAATTCAAAATAAATAAATAAAATCCAATTTTATATTTAGATTCTAAAATTGACCCATTTTATCACTTTTTAAAAATTCTTAATCATTTACAAAATTCCAACAAGTTTAGATGTCAAATTTAAAGAAGGTAAATTTATAAATTTCAATGTAAACCCTTAATTTCATTAAATACCCAAATTATAAATAATATCCTAAAATTTCGTTTAGTTAAATAAATTAATTAATAGTCCATTCATTCCTGTCAAACAAATGGATTAAATATTGGATCCAAATTATCACACAAATTTCTCACATTATCTTTATTTCAAATAACGATTTATTTAACTATATTCAATCTCATTTAATTGCAATTAAATTCAATTATTAGACTTTAAGTTTCCATATAAATAAATAAATCCCGATTCCCATTGTTAAATTCACTATTATCATAATACCATCCTGGGTACCATTTATTTTAGTATATATATCCAGATACTTTAACATTTTTCAATTGTTTATCTCAATTGCATAACATTAAATTTATATTTATTGCAATGGTTTCTGATTTAATTGAACGAACTAAGTATATAACTCATAATAATTGTTGTAAAACTCTCAATCCCACATTTATAAGTTTGTTATTTCCACTCAAATATTATAGATATTTACAGGTATAGGTTTTTATTCAATCATTATTTATTATATATTAATTAGACAAATTCACTATTTAAGTCCGTTTAATTTATTACCAAATACCCATTTACCTTTCCCATCAAATTTGAATTCCATTCAATTCATATAACAATCACTTTCCCATTCACACCTTATTATCAACCCACAATTATTGCAATTCATTATCTTATATTGATTTTATACAATTACCACTAACTTTACATCCAACTTCTATTCAATGTATATTTATTCATCAATCAAATTCGATATTTACTTTTCTTTCCTTCTATTTGATAAATAACCTAGTATACATTTACATACATTCATTTCATTCCATTCATTTATGGGTATTGCATTGAAATTTAATTTATTAGCTAATACCAACATTATTACCATTAATTACAATTGGATTCCCAATTTTATTCAATACCCTGAATAAATAACATATATATTAATCAAATCCTTACATTTGTTTTTCTCATATTCCATTTAAAACCAAATCATAACATTTAAATGATTTTAATGAATTGGAATTTCATTCAAGTCATAAATTATTAACTTGCATTAACATGATTCCTTAATTTATTCCAATTACCATTTACACTCTTTTATTGCATTAAATCAATTTAATATTTTCATTAATTTCTCATATTAAATTTTATATCCAGGTAAGAATCCTTTTTCTACTTAATTCAATTTGGATTTTATTCAAATTTCTATAAATATGTTTTAAGTCACCATTTACATAATTTATTTTAGCCTTCATTTTAACATTTATTTATCCCCTTTATTGTTTTTACTAAAATAAATTACAAAAAAAATCCTATTAAATAAACAAATTAAATTATCGAAATTTACGGGTCGTTACAACAGAGCAAACCGACACAATATTGTTTTCAAATTTGGTAAATGAAATAATTTTATGTATGATTATATTTTATATACAAAGGTATAATTTATGAAATTGGATATTTAAATGATTGGTTGTTTGAAATGATATTACTAGGTTTTCATTTATTATTTTGTTAACATTTCTAAACCATTAGCTATTATTGTATATTATAAGGAAATGAAATTTTAGAGCATGGTCTGTAAATTTGATTTGTATATAAAATAAATTTAAATTATGGATTTGAGAATTTAATTTTCGATGCTTTTCAAAAATTTGGTTTTCATAGTTTGAAAGGGTATATTAATTGTAAGTATTTCCGAGTATAGATTGTTTTCAAAGAAATTTAAAAGGGAAGAAAATCAGTACTCTCTCTTTTTGTCGCTGGAAAATAATTTCAATGATGACTACAACATCATCAACATTTATTTTTGAGTCTCGAAGTATAGAGGCCCCTAAGTAGCTCTGCTACAGTTTTGTTTTGGAAAATGAATTTGATTTGAATTTCTTGAATATGATTTGATTTATTAAAATTACATATGTATATAATTATTTCAAAGTAATTTGAAGTGAAAACGGAGATTTGAATCTTAAGTTTTAAGAAATGGTTTCAATTATTGAAATAAAGTTAATTTTTTTAATAATTGGAATATCTAAAATGATAAATGAAATTTATAACAATTGAAAATTTTGAATTTGAATAAAATTTGTTTGTATAATACTAAATTTCATTCTAATATATATATATATATATATATATATAACTTACCTAAAATATTCAAAAAGTTAAAAATGTTAGGGTGAATATATAATTAAAGGTCATACAAGAGGAAACGTAAGTAATAAATTGTTCAAACTAAAATTTGGTTTAATATAAATGTTGTAAATAAAAGGAAAATTTGTATAGTATTTAATTACACTCAGAACCTTAATATAACTTACCTAGAAATAGTTAAATGTTAATGAGAATAGGTAACTGAATAATATACAATATAAATGTGAGCAATAAGAAGTCGAAAGGACATTTTTTTTAAGGGAATGTATAAACAATAAATTGGATAATAAATTGAATACTAAAAAGAGAATAATTTTTTTGAATAATATATGGTTATAATATGTTTATTACACTTAATATATGTGGAAAAATATGTTAAGTGAAATAAATTAAATAAATAAAGGAAAATGCTAGTTAAGCATATAAATGTGAATATAGAATAGTGAAATCAAAATTTTTGAGTGAAATCAACTCAACTAGGGGCAAATGGATTTAATAATTAAGTTAATCAAATAAATGTTGTTCTGAAAGAAATTTTGTAATAAATGTTAATAAATTTAAAACAAATCAAATGAAATGAAAGTATATGGAATTGAAATCAATTAAATGTGAACACAATAAATTTGATTGATCAAATAAAATAAATTGAAATCAATTAGTTGAATATAAACCAATTTAAATACAAATGAAGTTTTTTTGGTTTTAAATTAATTGCTTTTTTATATTTCAAATCGATTTTTCTTTCTGGTTGTTTCTACTCTCCTATCTCCTTCCTTTTTGGGGACGAAAAATTTTAAGTGGGGGAGAGTGTACCGAACCGTAAATTTTAACGGTTTTAATAACGTAATTAGCTGAATTTTTGTGAAATTTTAAACAATTGAATTTGGAATGAAAATTTGGTATTTGGAATACGTCTACTTAAACATAGAAAATGGTAAATTTTCATCAGAAAATATGGAAGTTTATTTTGTTGTGTAATTTTATTTAAACTTAAATCGGTTAATATTTGATGATAGTAAAATATTTCTCAAACTTGAATATTTTTATATAACAAATTTGTAAATCATCTTCTGAGTGATACGTCATATTTCGTTTCGCCAAATTTAAATTGCGATTGCTCCATTTTTCTTATTTTCGGCGTTTTAGCAGCATTTTCGGTACCGATTACCGACTTTTCATAGAATGGTCGTATAGTTGATATATGTGTACCGTTCTGATCGTATCGTCATGCTGATCTCCGTAGTATGTTCATTCTCGTACTTTGGCATCCAGTACACGGCAAAAATCTCCGAAACGGATGACCATATCGGTACTCAATTTTTACCTTTTGGGTTCCTATGACCAGTAGAATCCATCGTATGATACCAATGATCACTACCTTTAATATTTCCACACAGTAAAATTCTGACTCTCAATTTCCCTATGGTTTCAAAAAAAAATTTGTTCGTGTATTTATTTTTCAAATTATTCCCATCAGCATTTGTGAAATAAATATTTTTTATATACATTTGTGCTGTAACCACCCTCTCCCTTTCATCTTCCATCTTAACTTTATAAAAATATGTTTACATTATTATTATTTTCTTTCTCAAATGAAACTACAGCTCCATTTTTCTCCCAGACCATCACCTTCACTCGACCGGCGGCCGAACTTTCCTTCAAACTCCACTCTAGACCCACACTTCACTCACCCTGACCCATGCCTTGGTTCCATTAACCACCCGCCAGCCAACACACTACCCTGACCGACTCCATCCCCATCCAAGACCGCACCTCTTCCACCTCCAATGCTTCAATCCTCATCCACACGCATGCAGTGATCCACCACCATATGAACAGCCACTGCTAGCACATCACTCTTCGGCCAAAGCTCATCACAGCCCCGACCACGTTCCTTAGCCACCTCCAAAACTCTTTTGCCAACCCACTCGACTTCTGCCACCTCCGCCTTGCCCATGTTACAGCCATCTACCCGTCCCTAAACGCCACACCACCCATCCTCAGCCTTCATCCCCTTTAGCCGACCCGCCTTATCCCATTCTAGCCCAGACCAACCAAGCCTTCCCCTCACGCAGCAAAACCCCTGACAATTCACCATGCCCCCTGACCCCTCCTCCTTCAACGTTGCCGAGCTCGGCTAGCAACCCAAACACTGTAGTTCGTTTTATGGTTTGTATATATATTAGTTTTTCTTTTTATTTTTAATTTTTTTACTATTGGGTATGTTGATTTTAATGTAGGAGTTTATAAAAGTTTATAAAAACCTATATGATCGGTTTGCGCATATATATATATATATATAAGATTTTATATAAGTCATATATATATGAAATATTTATCTGTTTGAATATATATAAGCTTTATATGAAGTTAGTGTACTTATTTACAGGGATATATATATATATATGTTAGTCTATACATATATACATTAGTTTACATATATATGTTAGTCTAGATAATTTTACAGTATGATTAGTTTATATAAGTTTGTAACCTTGTAGTATGCTAGTTCATATAAAATTTTATAAGTGATATATAACTGTTTGTTCTCATATGTAAGTTTATATAAGTATAAATAATTCTGTCAAGTTATAATAGTTTATGTTACAAGCTTCTGTTTGTATTTGTAAACATTGAAAGTTATTTGTATATATACATTTATATTAGTTGCACATAATATGTTTGTTCCTCTATATATGGTCTATGTATATGGATGTGTATGCAGGCTATATGTGTGTTAGGCTATATATACTTTTATAATATATGGGTCTATATATATCTGTCCATTTTATCTAAGATTATATAGATTATGTGATTCTCGGTTTATATATATAAGTTTATATAGGTTTTCTTGTAAACATACTGTTATATATATATATATATATAATTCTATGTTTATTTACAGGTTTTTATATATTGACTGAGATTTGAATTATATATATGTGTGTTCTTCTACATAGTAACCTTGTTAAAGTAATTATCATATGTTTAAGTGATACTATATAAGCTTTGTATATATTTTATTTTAATTGTATGTTTTAAATTGATTTTAGAAAATTTATATAAATATATCATATAATTTGTTTCATCGATCTCGTGCCATCTTGACTTACATTTCAATATCGAACTTGTCGCGGTAACTTCTAGCTTGTGTGTCCCGTATCGTGCCCGTATCCGTGTGCGTGTCCATGTCACTGTTCCCATTATCATCATTCTCTAGCCTTGAAAGGTGACCAATCACTCAAGATTAACATTTTTATATTTATTAGAGTTGACTTCATTTGAAACGAAAATTGAAATATGCCGCTAGATTTAACTATTAATTATATAATTGTTGTATATATGATATGTTATTATCTGTAATTTTTCACCTATGAGATATGACACTATATCCTGTTGTTTATATTTTATTTTATTTATCACTGATGATGTATGCATGTTGTTGATATGTTATATTTTTATTGTCACACTTGTGCAAGTTCCCTGTTAATTTAGAATTCCCTATGGGTTGAAATGATATATACCCAAACGATTTTGTAGAATAGGAGAAAATCGTTATGGGTTGAAATGATAAACCCAAGCGATTTTCATTTATTTTAAATTTTTGGGATCGCGGTTTGAAATGATATATACCCGTAAATATTTGAATTGCGGATTGAAATGCTAAATATCCGTATCACTTGACCATAGGATAGATAATTATATACGGACACCGTTGGTCTATATTCTGAAAATGATTTCCCAAGTTAAAAGGAAATATATGGGATTTTACAAATATTGATTTTTAAAATATGACATGTATAAATGTTATTTTTATATCAGTCTAAAGTTTGATTTTTAATAATAATATGTTTTGGAAATTTTAATTTATAAGTTAGTGTTGAAAATATAAATTTTAAGATTTTCTTATAAATTTTATCATTTTAAAAATATATAAAATAAAATTTAATACAAATACATTTCATAATATTTAATTTAATAAAATTTAATTTAATTATTTTATAATATGTTTAAAGCATTTATTTAAATTTATATTAATATTTTAAAAATAGACTTTTATAACTTTAATAATAAAAGTTAGGAAGATAAATTAATGTTGGCTTGAAATTCAAATTGGTTAATAAGTGAATTTAAATAGGAATTGATTTAAACTTATTTATTTTTGAGGTTTTGAAAGATATGATTTATAACTTGATTTGATAAAAAAGGTGATTAAATGAATATTCTCAACTTTAAATAAAGTTGAGATTGGATATTTAATATTGAATTAAATTTATAAGTTGGGATTCAAACAAATTGTTATTAAATGGTTAAGTGAATGTTTTCCAATTTAAATTTTAAGTTAATCATTGAAATATAAATGAAATTTATATTGTAAATGTTTGAATCTTTAAACTTTAAATTGAAATGGGTAAACTGGAATTGATTTAAATTGAATTTTGGAATTTAAAATGATTGAGTCGATTTGTGAAATTGGAGGGGACAAACTTTATTATATAAAGTATTTTAATATATAAACTATTTTAATTTATAACAATTTTAATATATATACTATTTTCAATATCTAAACTGTTTAAGTCGAAAGTGTTATGATTTCTAAGAGTTATGATTTCAAAAGTGTTATGATTTCGAAAGGGTTATAATTTTGAAAGTGTTACGATTCTAGAAATGAATATTATTTAAAGTAAATAATGATATCAAATTTATATGGTTTCAAAATGAATATGATATTTTGATATGAAGTATGAACTATTTGAATTGAAATGACCACAGTGTGAAATAAACGTTTGGTTGTTAAAGAGACTGGGATCGGATATTGTCATACTCTCTACCAATACCCAAAACCACTTTAACAACTGTGTATGTGGGTGAGATTCTAGAATGAAGAAGGATGGTTTGGTGATGGTTCTATGTGGTATTTACGTAGCCCTGACCCCGTATGTTAGCTTGATGTGGCTAAAATAGGAGCCATGCGGGCCAAGTGAGGTCATTCGTCTGATTGGACACATTTCTTCGATACCATTCTATTGCTTTTGTGATTTAATTAGGTGCACTTTTGATTTGGGAGTGTGCCACGAGGTGGGCGGTAGTAGCTACTATGCATTACCACTAGTCCTGATCCGCTAAAAGTATATCAACCGTGGCATTGCCTCGCGTGCCTTGTCATATGCCCTATTGCGCCTTCTATGAGTTAGTTTTGTGTCGTACCTATGGAGCACTCCCTAACAGCCCACTTGCGAGTGGCATTTACAGTATCTGTATAGACTACGGCATTATATAAAATGTGTTAAGAGGGATATGGGTAACGCCTTAACGCTATTTTAATAGTTTGCTTTACTATAGACATATTTTAATAGGGTATATTACTACATAGTAGATAGTTCCATGGATCCTTAGAGGATGGAAAACCTAAACATGTATTTCAGTTGACATTTCACTTGAGTTGATTTTATTGATATAAGAATGTTAATCCTAACTCGAGTGTTTTTTGTTTTTCCTTAAGCTTGGGTCAGATTGAGTGTCACAGCATTTGAGACTCACCTTTTTAGCTTTGAAGCTTTTCTTGAAGATCCATCTATATCTATTCAGCTTTCAGTTATTCCAGTTATTGCTATTTAGACTCATCAGTTACTTATGTGTTTGAGACTACCCTATATTTAAGATATTTTGTTGTATATTGTTTCATACTCTGTTGTTTATATAGTAACTTCATGAACTACTACTTATCTATTCCGCTGCTTATTGTTGCAATACTCTATGTCTGTGATTCGGTGATTAATTTATTTATTGTATATGTTAAGTTTTGCCAAATATAAAGTAACAATCTGTTGTTTTAAGCGATTCAAGTCTGACATATGCGAATATGAATGTTTCAAAATACTAGGTCATCACATCGTAACTAACCAATCTTAACACTATATACTCATCACATATAATGTTAACATTTAACCTAACCTTTATAATAAAAAGTTAATTAGTTTACTCACCAAACTTCCACAAAAGCTACCCGAACTTAAGCTAAACTTGCCAACGACTCCCTAGCTTTGAAGGATGAAGGCTTTAGGTGCTAACAACCCTCAAAATGGGTTTATCCTAGGTGCATGTAGGCTCGGCCAAAGGTGTGGGGGTGGTTGTGGTGTAGTAGCTTGAAGGTAGAGGAGCTTCGGGTTATCATCGATTTGTCGAAAATGAACCCAAAATTAGGTCATTTTCCCACTCGTTTTAAGGCGATGAACGCATGGAATTTTGAAAAGTATTCAAAAGGAAAGTTGTAGGAATTTCTTTCATTTATCATTTCAAAAAACAATCACTCATTTTCAATTGGGTATGAAGAAGTTATGATCAAAAGAAGAAGGGTAAATTTTCGGACTTGAAATTCTTGGTGAAAAATTACTTTGCAAAGATTGTGTATTTGGATATAGTTATGCTCGAAATCAGAAAAAGTGGTCAACTAGAATCTTGGAGCCACTAGAATTTTAGGTGGTTTGAAAGAAATAAGATCACTATTTGAGATAGGAATGTAGAATATATGGTAGGAGAAAAAAGTGGTAAAATGAGAGGAGTTTGGAGCTATTTTTAAGCAAATTTCCTATGTCATCATTATATCTAGTCACATCACAAATCTTTTATAATATATATGTATATATAATTATGTTTAATCACATCACTATTATATATATATAATTATGTTGTTTAGCCACATCACTTTCTTGTATATATGTATATATAATTATTATGTTTAATCACATCACTTTCTTTATATATATATATAATTATTATGTTTAGTCACGTAACTTTCTTTATATATAATAATAAGTTAAATTATTAATTAAATCTAAGACATAACAAGAGATAATGATGTTTAATGATTGCAAAATCTAAGATGTGAAAATACTCAATATATATTTATAAAAATGTTTATTATTTTTAAAACTATGTCTTGTCACATCACTTACTAATCCAAATTAACATAAGGTAATTTATTTCTAAGTGTATTATTATTAAGTTAATTAACTCTTATATATATATGTATGTATGTATATGTATATGTATATCTAGTGCACAAAGACGAACAACGTTCCCGACAACTTTTCGATGTCGAAAGGTCGAAATTTCGGAAAACGTTCTTCGATCGCATTTTTTATTTTTCTACGAACTATTTAATTTGGTAAACAAATTTTGAAAAAGATTATATCATCCTTATTAATTTATTAAAGTGATTTTATTTTCATTATGAAACCTATATATTGAATTTTTTAAAATTAATTAAATATTCGTTAATCAAATAAGTGAAATTCTGTGCTGTTACAAAATCACTTGATTTTAACAGCTTTTCTTTAAATCAATTATTTAAACCTTTTAAAATGAATTATAAAATATCCAAATAATTTTTAAAATACTTAATTATTTATTTTAAAATATATATAAAAGATTTAGGAAAGAATAATAAAGTTTAAAGCATATTTTAGAAGTTATTAAAAGTGCTGCAAAAAGTGCTACGAATAATGTTGCGAATAGTGCTTTTAAAGCTTATTTGATCAAAACAACTTTTCTATCATTTAGAAATCCATTTTTACAACTTAAATCTTTTTTAAGCATTTAAAATATTTACAGGATTTATTCCATATTTTTAAAGAATTAATAATATCATATTTAAAGTACTGTCGCTTGGGTTTCCGAACTGCCAAACCGCGACTATTTTGAAAACTTGTTTTGCTTATATTTCAAAATCTACTAAAAAATATTGATTTTATTTCTTTTTTTTGAAAATTATGATTATAAGAGTTTGGAGAATTCTTATTACAAAGAATTCTGACCCTGAATCCATCGTATAAATGGATTTAACTTTCTACAGCATGAAATCGCGAATTACCGTTACGCGACGCGCCTATTTCAACCTAAATTTCATGTACTATTAAAAAATTCCCAAAACAATTTTAAATGTTTATAAAACAATATTAAATCATTTTAAACCATTTTCAAGAGGTTTAAACATTCCATATACACAATTTCATTTATAAAAAGGAAAGTGATTTCCTTTGTGACTTTCGATGTATATTTAAATGTGACTTATTTTACACATCCAAACAACAATATTTCACAACCAAATATGATGCAAAATCATAGCAACCAAACAACATATCATATCACAATCTAAAGTATATATAAAAATATAAGTGGAGTTTTCTCACCTCGGATTAAATGGTTAACTTAAAAATGTCTATAGCTGCGCGAACTCGAACTTTAAGCTCATGAATCCTTGGACTAATGCCTCTGGATGGCTCGACCCTTGCTTGGGATGGTGCTAGGTGCTCACGGACTTGTCTAGGAGGGGGAAGGTTCGGCTATGGAGGAATAGGGTGGCAGCCAAGGTGTAATTAAGTGGAAAGGAGAAGTTTTGAAGTGGCTTGATATAACACCACACTCTCTCTATATAATTTAATTTTAGTTTGAAAATATTTTTGCCATTATTTCTCTAAGTATGGAAGCCATGAAAATAGAGAGGAAAGCTTAGAAAAATAAAGAAGAAGAAGTGAATGGAGGTGGAGATAGATGGTGTGTATTTATAAGCAAATGGAAGGAGTAAAATATCAAGATATTAAATGCATATACATTATCTTTTGCTCACCATACCATACCCCTCTTACCTTACATGGTTTGACTAAAACCCTACTCCCATGTGCTTGGCCAGGTGCATGTACTTGGATGTGTAAGTGGTTGACTTTAGGATGCTTAAGGGTTAAGGAAATGAGAAAATGTCTTGATCTTTTTGGTTATTTAATGTTAAAATGTATATGTATATATGTGTGTATCCTTGTGCACCTGAATGTCTTTATGTATGTGTACATGTATATTTGCATATGTGTGCCACCTATAATCTATAATGTTGTACAACTTCTATAGGTTGAATTGTTACGAATTCCGATTTCGATTTCCATTCATATTTTCCCTTCTTAGTTAATATACATGTACTTATAGACAAAGATTAATAATAACTAAAAGGGCTTAAAATAATTATTAAATTATTTAAACTCCATTTAAATTCAAAAAACAGTTATGCAAATAGCAACATTATTACTGATGTCATATGTACTTTTAATTTTTCAAAATAAAATAAATTATTTTATTATATATTCTCACTTATATAGATAAATGAGTGTATGTATCCAGTTTCATGCATGATTTTTTATGATTTTAGAGTTTTTTGTTAATAAAACGGTTTTGGCCATTTTATCGGTATTTTCCCAAAGGAAATATATTTTCGTAAATACTTATTCAAAAATAATATTACGAATATCATTTTTCAAAATATCACAATCTTTGTTAAAAAATTCTTATATTTTAATATTTTAAAAATAAATATAATATATCAAATCGATAAATTTGCGAGTCGTTACATATATCACCTTATGTGCTTATTAGATGGTGGTTCTTTTGGGAGGATAACCATTATGGCATTCCATGCAGTCTTAGCTACATATTTCTTAAGTTTCTCATACCAGACTTATGTCTAATGCTTTGTTTTTATTTTCCCTATGTTCCTTGCATTTTCTTTCAAGTATTTTGAGAAAGGCAGTTTAACGTTGATGTTCTTTGGAGCTCGAGAAGATGAGCTGGATATTTCACCTACCATAGTATTCTTATCTTCGCTGCATTACTATATTGTACATATCAGCATTTGTGAGGATAGGTTATTATAACTGTTCAAGCACATAATAGTACTTAAGTTTTATAACTCTGTATCGGAGCAACCCTTTTACTATTCCTTCAATATTATATATTACCGTTCCGCTATGAAATTTTGATGTTGTGTTCTCTTCTTTCTTATTCTATTTCTTTTTTCCTTTTATTCTATCCTAATAATGTCATTCTTGAAATTGGGTGCTTGGCATGTGAATACCGTGGATGTATCGATGATATAAATAACTGTCATTGCCATTACATAGAGCTATTAACAATACAAAGAAGCAACCAAAATTATAGAAAGAAATGCCATTAAATTTGGAAAAATTATTAAATGAAATATGACAATGAGGATGCTACTAAGAGATATGCTTATCTACATAAATTGAAATTTTCTCATTGAGAAAAATGGTTTAGAAATGCACAATGGAAGTGGATATAAATGATATCCACATAAAAAGATGGAGATGAATCAATTATATGAAGACTTAATGCACTAATATAAGAAGCAGTTCATTCTAAATGCTTCGAAACATGCGTATGCAATCATTTTTCCTTTACTACCATCATGGTCAAGATAGCAATCTATATGAACTATTCAAATCCAGAGATTATGACATATGGCACCATCAAGAACATCCATCTTGCTAATTCATCATTCTACATCAACTTCTATCCACCAACAAGTTGTGCCCCTATCCAACTACTATAAATAGGGACCAACCCTCACATAAAATGGGGCATCTCTCCTCTTTCTCTTTCTTAGCAAAAATCACTTTTATGAACTAGAAATTTCTAAGCATACTTTAGAGCTTGAGAACTATTTTAACTACCGATGAAAAAGAAAATGACTTGATCCTTTAAACATAAGGACCTACAGTAATAGGAAATTGCATGTTGATTTTTTTTGACATTTCGGACTATGAAGAAGGATTTTACTTGTAGTTTTGACAAATTGACTAATGGAAGAAGGACACTGCATATGCATTTGAGTTTTGAAATACTTGCATATGAATAGAATATGACTTGAACTTTGGACATTTTTGACCGCTGACACCAAAAATGGGCATCAACATCAAATAGAATCTCATAAATATTAAAGGATGAATGAAATTAAAACATAACAGAAAAGGTAAATGAATACACATATTTTTATGGTGGTTCGGAAATCTTGGCCTACATCCACTTCATATTTTTATTGATCTTGCACTAGATTATGATTACAAGAATGTTTGGATCAGTTGGGATCTATTAGTATAAGAGTGAAGAATAAAAATGGCGGCTAAAAAAAGGATCCCCTTTATGCAGAATGGTATTTGTATTTATAGGGGAAGATGTGCATGGATCAGGCTGAAAATTCACCACAAGAATCTCTAGATCTGTAGGGGCCCACCATAACGATTGGTGGACATAATTGTTGTTTCGAACGATTGATATAAATTATACCGATAGTTATTTATGCCTTCAATTACCATGCGATCATTTGTGAGGGTCCTATATACCTCTAGATCTTGCTCCTAAAATATGAAGTCATTCTAAGTTGTAGATTGTGAGATATGGATCAATCCTTGTGTATTTGGGTTGCTTGTTGAATTATACTGATTATTAGGAACGATTGTCATTTCCTGAACCTTCGACTTTTGACCTACGATCATTTTTATGGGACCCACTCTTTATTATACTGATGCTCTTAATGTCTCATGGGTAATGGAGTTGTGGATCTTGAGATATTGATCAATCTTCATCGATTTACGCTGTTTCATGGATCATTCTAGATCGATCCATATAAATTATTCATCTTTCCATAACTTGAGCGTATGAACTCTAACTGACATGAAATTTGAAATGTAGCCTCATGGGGCCTTCCTTGTCACTTCATATTGATTGCACCTTGATCAGGGCTCGATTTGAATTTGCTCGGTCATCATTTATAGTCTTGTGTACCATTGATTCCCAAGGTTGGTAACCACCCGTTTGCCAAATCTATGGTATAAGGCCTTGCCAAAAGACAGGATAACATTTTGCATCCAAAAGTATGTATTTTTCAAACATGACGTGCATTGAATCACGGTAAGCCTAATTTTTCGAAAAGGATTCCATTTAGTTTATTGAATGGTCGCTATCCTTCTATTGAGTTGCCTTTACTGATAGTTGCGTTTCTTTCTATTCATCATGACTATTGGTCGATTTCCAATAGTATAAATTCAGGATTGTATTCTATCAGTTGCTATCTATGTTTGATTCTACAAGGCTAGTAAGCTTTGGCTATTTGACATCGGTTTCAAGAAATCTAATTTTTAGAATATACACGTGCACACTCATGTTCACGTTCTTGTCATTAGCTCTCAAATGCATTTGTATGCTCATGAGTCATCACCGATTCCTTATCGTTTAATTGTAATTCTTTGCTTATATATAAAAATGAAATAAGGGTCGTAATAAGTCACCCGATGATAAGGGACTTCAAGTTCTACACGGATGATGACCTCAAAGCCGTAACAAGGGAAAATGGAGTATAACATGTCGCGGACTTGTGGGTGGTTACGCAAGCCCATAATGCTGTTGAAACTTCATCCATCCATCTGCCTCTAGTTTTCCCAAATGTTCCTTCAAAATGGACTTTATGATTTTTCTCACAGCTTCAACTTGTCCGTTAGCTTGAGAGTAAGCAACTGACACACATCTATCTTTAATATGATGCCAATGGTATAATTCTTTGAATTCAGCTCTGTCAAATTGGGTTCCATTATCAGTTACAATGGTTCGTGGAAGGCCAAAATGATAGATGATACTATAGATAATGAAGTTGATTACTTTCTTTGTCATGACCGTGGCTAAAGGTTCGGCTTCAGCCCATTTCATAAAGTAATCCACTGCTGCGATGGCATACTTTGCTCCATCTTTAGAGATCGATAAGGAATGGATAATATCAATCCCCAAGTGGCACAAAAACATCTACTGACCATTCGTGTAGCTTCCATCGGTGGAGATCTTGGAATTTTTTTTCAAACATTTAGCACTCGTCGCATTGTCTAGCGTGATTAGCTACATCTCATTTGACAGTTGGCTAGTAATAGCTGTAGGGGTGTATTTTCTTTGTCAGGGTCCCCTCCCTAGGCATAGTCGTCGTATTCTCCTTCATGGACTTCTCTCGAGACTCGTTTTATCTCTTCATGGGTGATGCACCGAAGATGAGAAATGGAGAAACCTTTTCTACACATGACTCCTTGAATGATGCAGCATGAAGCTTTATGGAAGGTCTGTCATTTTTCATTCTTCCATCTAGGAAGGATCCCTCGTTGCAGATACCTTTAATAGAAGTTACCTACGAATCACCTCCCAAGCCCGTCTCCAGAATCTAACCAATCTCCATCCGGTAGATGCTCGGAGCATCTAGTACTTTAATTGGGACAAAGTCTATTTGTTATGCATTCCTGAAACTGTCCAGTTTGGCAAGTGAGTCGACTTTCTCATTTTGTTCTCTTGGGGTGTTGTAATGATGTAATACTCGAAGTCGGCTAGTAGCTCTAGGACCTGGCTGAGATAAGAGCAAGTCTTTCCCCTAGCCTGATAATCTCCCCTAACTAGGCATACTACTAACAGGGGATCATAAAAGATTTGTAAAGTTTTCCATCCTAGTTCTCTAGCAACTTTAAGTCCAGTGATTAAGGCTTCATACCCAGATTCATTATTTATTGCAGGGAAGTCGAGTTTCAAGGTATAGCAGATCGATCATTCCCTCAGGAGTCACTAACACGACTATAACACTAGAACACTGATCATTGGATGCTCCTTCCATGTTCATTTTCCATTTGTTGGTTGGTTCTCCACTGCTCTTTGGAGAGCCGTCTGGTATGGTGAATTCAGCTATAACTCTACTAACGCCTCTCCTTAGATGGCTATCCAGGGGAGATAGGTAATATCGAATTGGCTCAGCTCGATATTTCATTTGAGCAACCTCCCAGAAGTCTCAGGTCACTATAGGACCCATCGTAACGGCTGGTCGTTGTAGATGTCAATGATGTTAGCTTGGAAGTAAAGGCAAAGCTTTAGAGACGCAATTAACAGGCAGTACACGAGCTTTTCCAGCTATGGGCAGTTTCTCTCAACAACTGCCAGCTGCTTGCTTACATAATATGCCAGTCTTTGGATCTAATTCTCTTTGCATAACAATGCGGCACTTATGGCGTGTACTGAGATAGCAAAATAAATGTATAAGTATTCATGATCCAGCGGCTTGGATAGGATAGGAGATTGCTCTATGTGATTTATCAAAGCTTGAAACGCATCAATGCAGTCCTGCATCCATTCAAAGTTTCTCTTGCCTCTCCATATTAGGTTAAGGAAGAGAATCCACTTGTCGATGGCCCTAGAGATGAATCGACTTAGGGCAGTTTTATTCCTATTAGGCTCTATACCTGCTCGATTGTCTTTGGTACATGGATGTCTCTTATTACCTGAATCTTTTTAGGATTGGCTTCGATTCCGTGATAATTGACAACGAACCCCAAAATTTCCCTGACGTAATGCCAAAAGAGCATTTCAAGGGATTTAGTTCCATTCCATATTTTCATAGAACATTGATCATCTCCGCTAAGTCGTCGATTTGGTCGTTTGATTATCATGACTTTACGAGCATATCATCCACATTTACTTCCTTCAACCACCTAATCTGGTCTTTGAACATCCTATTGACTAGTATCTAATAAGTAGCTTTAACATTATTCAGTTCAAATGGCATCACAACATAACGATATAGCCCTAGATCTATAATTAAGTTGGTGCACTCCTGGCCGAGGATGTGCATTTGGATCTGGTTGTACTCGGAGTACACATCCATAAATGAAAGCAGCTCATATCCAGAAGTTGGCCCATCCTCGAAAGTGGAAAGCTGTCTTTCGAGAATGCTTCATTTAGGTAAGAGTAGTTAATGCATGTCCGTTGTTTTCCATTAGCATTTCTCACAAGAACTGGATTGGATACCCATTTCGGTTAGAGGGTGTTGTGGGTAAACCTATTGTTTTTGAGTTTATTCACTTCTACTTTAAGTGTGCCAAATCTCTCTAGATCCATGTTGTGCTGCTTTCACCATGTCGCTTTTGTTTGACGGGGACATGCCTCGGGTTGATATTCAATGCATGGCTCATGATAGTCGGTGAGATCACACATATGTCGGAATGGGTCTAAGAGAACACATCAAGATTTGTTCAGAGAAAGCCAAGTAATAACTTCATCATTGTTGAACTAAGCTATGATCCGATCTTTGATACTCATGACGGGTTGTTAGCTTTGGATGCTTTGGGTTCAAATATAACTATCTTGCGTAACAATCAACGTGAAATCCGGTTGGGATGATCAATGTTGACTGTTACTTCGGTCGAATCCCAAAGTCCCGTCATGAGTTATTGAGCCTGATAATGAAAGACTCCAGATGGTTTGAGCAATTATCTACAACTGGCCAAAAATCAGGCTTAGAAGCACATTGAATCAAAAGTCAAGTAGGGCTCAGCCTCATGTTGTGCACTACTATATAGATAGCTCTTGCTTTGAGTTTGAATATACTTGTATATTCGAGTAGCATGTTATCCATTCAATGCACCCATGATCCGTTACTCGTCGTTCGGGTTAGAGTGATGGTCAGATGCCAATGAGCTTAGGCATCGATTCGACGATTCTATCTCTAGGCTTCCTTTCGATCGTAGCCTCGGGTCATTGCAAACACTATGTATGAGTCCCAACATTGAGCTATCATAGTCAGCTTTTGAGTGATGGCACCTCTACACCTAGTCTCGAGTTGATAAATGAACTGGATGGACGATCGAGTCTCGTCCTTGTCATGTTTATACTCCCACCTAAGCTCCAAAGACTTAGAGTGGATCGATGAATGGTCGGTTCACATTCATCTTGATTCTCGGTCGTGCCACCATAAGTTAGGAGCTGATGTTAGTAAACGGATAGGAAAATCATGTCTGCTTTAGCTTTATACTCATTCCCATTAAACCATGGTATCAAATTAGTTGTTGGAAGTTTGTGTCTTTCCTACTCTTGATTGTATTCTAGTATTTCTTCTCTGGGGTAAGACCTCGATGCTTAATAGAATTTTGAGCATAAGTTAAGTACTGGACGTTAAATCACGTCCAATTTTGGTGCAGATGTTGCCATACTTTTGGTAGGACCAAAGAATAGATGGTTAAGTCACATCTATTTAGGATTGATGCTCTCTCTATCGGACCAAGGCAAGGATCATTGTGTGGACAGTTGAGTCACGTCCGTTTTGTATCGCTCTTTTAGTCAGATCATGATAAGAGTCAATGAATGAATGGTCGCATCGAATTCATTCAAAGCTGGATGGTCAGTCATGCCCATTTTGATTCATATTATCTCGTTAGATCCAGGGATAGAGTTGGCTCTAGAGTGGTCAAGTCATGCTTATTTTGTTTCAAACTCCTCCAGACAGATCAAAGGAAGGTGATGGAGAATGAATGGTCAAGTCACACTCATTCGTGATTTATTCTCCCATCCACGCTCTGGTGATCGAAGTTATCCAATGGATGTTCGTGTCGCATCCATTCATGGTGGTGCAGATCGATATTAAAGTTGATCCAATGGTACGATATAGTCGGTCGCCCGAAACTTCGGATGTAGTTCTGATTGGTTTTTGTGTTAAGGCCTCCCTTCAATCATTGCCTTGAGTCATAAAGAACACCAAGTCGGAGCTATAGTGAGCTGTCGTATTCAGTTTAAAGTGATTTGTACTCATTCCCCCAGTCTTGGGTTACCTGAGTTAGTTCATGGATGGTCGAATTCCATCCGAATTGATTTTATACTCCTCTTGTCGAGTTCAAGTTGGAGTTTATGGAATATTGAGTGGTCGAACCGCACTCGTCTATTTTTTATACTCATATCCACACTCGCAATAAGATTTTGTTGGCGGGTGTTTGAATCGCACCCAACTTATGTTTATACTCGTGTCCACACTCTAGGGACGTAGAGTTATTCCGAAAAATGGTTGAACCACATTTTTGTTCATCATTTCTTCTGCCCCTAAGTGAGGGGTGGTAGTCGGTCGGTCATATCATGTTCACTCTTACTTGGAGTTCTTCACATTGAATCATGGGAAGGAGCCGATTTGCGGATGGTTTAGTTGTATCTGATTTAAACTTAAGCTCTCAAACTGCTTCTCGCATTCGGGGCAAGAGTCGATGCATGAATGGTCATACCACATCCACTTTTGTTTAGATCTTTCTTCTGCCGAACAGTAGGAGTGAGATAAGTATTTTGGCAAACTCCGTGCCCGAGTAAGGGAGCGATTGGTCGGACCACATCCACTTTGAGTTTTGTCTTTGCCCCAAGCCAGGGGAAAGTGTTGGAAAGTAGACAGTCGAACCCCTTCCACTCTCTTATGGTATTTATACCCCTAGTCATGCCCTAAAGGCTGGAATTGATTGATGGACGGTTGAACCGCGTCCATCGTTTTAGTTTATACTATAGTCTGCACTTTAGGAACTAGAGTTGATCGATGGACGGTCGAACTACGTCCATATTTTTGTGTTTATCCTCCAGTATGCACTCTAGGAACTAGAGTTGATCGACGGACGATCGGACGATACACATCGTTTTGTGTTTATACTCCAATCCGAACTCTAGGAACTAGAGTTATATAATGGGTGGTTAGCCAAAACCATTTTGATTTATTCTCCACCTATCAAGTTGATGAAAGAATATTCGAGTGAACGATCAAATCACATTCATTCATGGAATAGAATTCTTCCTCCGGCATCGAGGACATAACTTGGAAAGTGAGATGGTCGATTCATGTCGACTTGGTGATTGTAGCTCCACTTGTTAAGTCAAGGAAGGGAGTAGGCGATGGATGGTCGGATCACATCCATGCTTGGGTTGGATGGCCGGGTCTCATCCAATTTGCTTCGCACTCTTCCTGGAATGTCGAGGTAGAGAGTTATTAGGTGTATGGTTAAGTCGCATCCATCTTAAGCTGTAGTCGTGTCCTCTTTTTTAGGGTGGTGATTGATGAGTAAACAGTCGGTCGCACCTACTTTTAGTCAAGCTCCCAGATCGTCTCATGTGTCAAGGGCAGGAGTTAAGGTGTAGATGATCAAATCACATCCCCTATAGTTGGGCCTCGGTCTTGTTGAGCTTCGAGAGAGGCATAAGTACATTGGCGAAATTCAATTACAGCGCGAAAGTTGATGAGTGGACGGGCAGTTGTGTCCACTTTGTGCTAGATTCTAACCTTGTTGGACTTTGAGTAAGGAATAGATGTTCTGTTAGAGCTGAACCATAGAGCAGGAAGTGGATGGTCAAGTCACACCTACTTTATGGTTATTGATGAGAGGATGAATCACACTCATCTTGATGAAACTCCAAGGTCCGATCATGGTTCGTGGAGACTGGTTAGCGCCCAACTCTAAGTACATGGTCACCTGCATTGTTTGGAAGTATTTTAGTCAAGTTGGTCATAGTTCACAGCATAATTGAAATTGAATTGAAATAAGTATTATTGATAAGGGAAGTAGCTTCGTATGCTCGCTATTCCACTTTGCCCCTGCCTTTCTCAATTGAAAGTCGACCGTAGGCGGTCCAATTGATAACCAAAATTCTTTATTGACCGGATGTTCCATGTCCGCCAGTCTACGGTGCTTGTACATATTGTTGAAGCTTTCCTTTTCGAATTATCTTTCCGGTCATATCTTGGAGGTGTCTGCAAATTCCAGTGTTATGACCGTGTGTATGTTGAAATAAACAACATTTCCTGGATTTCTTCTGGGTTTTCGCGGTGTAACGATCCAGAATTTGACCACTTGAAAATATAGTATTTAGAGTTATTTTAAATATAAAATATAATAGGTTTTATGATTTAAATAATATTCGATAGGATTTGTAAGTAGAAACATACATAAAAATAGTAACATTTGTCTATATTGACAAAAGTGACAAAATGCTGATTTCAAAAAAGTATGTTTCAATGGTTAAATAAATTATCTTAACTAATTTATGAGTGTTTATATTTCTAAATAGCATTATACAAATTTATTTTTAAATTTGATTTACATAAATAAATAGTTTAACTAAAACGTCAAAATGTGACCATAAAACATTTTGTCGAAGAACGACGTTTTGTTGATTAAAAGTTGTCGCAACGTTGTCGCACCTTTATTTTCCTATATAGAAACATATATTAAAATAGTGTAAGTAGTAATTAATTCGCTAAACATGTTTACTTTTACTAAATAAGATTAGAAAACTTCTAGAAGTCATTAGTAAAAGTAAGTAAGAATTAACAAAAGCAAGAAAAAGTAAACATCAAATCACATCAAAGCAAAGCCAACATAATTATGATATTCTTTGCTTAATCTTTAAGTAACTAAGACATAAAGTAAGAAGTGAAAGAATGATGTTAAGTTTCGAAAAAGTGCAGATTGCTTTAGGTTGAAGTAAGGTTAGTTTGGTAATTTGGTAAGAGGTTATTTTGGTAAAATTACCACTTCTTTCTTTTTCTATAAATATCCACTTACTACTTCACTTTCATTCATATTTTCTTCTTCTTCTTTTCTCAAGCTTCTTCATCTTCTTCCTATTCTATTTAATGGCTTCCAAGCCATAAAAAATTAAAAATATATAATGTCAAAATATTTTCAAAATATTCAAAAAGAAATCAATGTCCATTCTCTCAAAATCAAATTCATTTTTTCTCCACATTTTACCTTTTCTTTTTTTGGTCATAACTTCTTCAAAATTGAACTAAAATGTTAAATTATTTTTTTAAAATCATGTATTTTTCCAGTGGCTACAACTTTCATGTTGACCACTTTATCAAATTATAAAGCTAACTACATCAACAATATATTTCTTTCCAATGCATTTTCTGGCCCAGTTTTTAAGCCAGAGAATAAGCCATTTTGTTTTGATCATAACTTGATCGTAACATATCCAAATTAAGAAATTCTTTTTCTGAGAACATATAAAATTCCACTAGATAAAACTTTCATGTTGATCACTTTTCCAGTTTTAAAGTTTGCTATATATGAAACTCAATTCTTTGAAGTGCATTTTCGGGCTTCATTTTTGTCAATCCGACAATACATCTTCTTCATTCTATCATATCTCTCTCAAAACAACTTGAATTCAAGTGATTCTTTTTTTAAATTCAAAAGAAAAGAATTTGCAAAATCTTTTCAGTTAACAAGTTTTACAAATTTTGTGAGTAAGAGAGTCAAAAATAAGAGAGAAGATGGTCTATTTTTTGGATCTAAATCTTGGAAATTCAAGTTCAAAACTCTACCGCTTCTTCTCTATATTTTCGGCCAACCTCCATCTCAAGCCTTGGCCAAGCTATTGGAATGGAGAAGGTGTTGTTTGGTAGTGTTCAATGGAGTAGGAAATTAATTAGTGAAGTGTTGGTTGATTAGAATGTTAGTAGGAAGTTAATCGCTTTGATTTATGGTGATAAACTCTATTTAGCATCTCTATTTATATATATACATGCTTCATGCTGTGTTATGATTGCTATGGATGCTTATATATGTTGTGATCATCAAGTATTGATTGTTTGATATGATTGTTAAAATTTTTTACCAAGTCACGTTAATACACGTCGATAAGCACAAAGGAAATTACTTTCCTTTTGAAAATGAAATGGTGTATATGGAATGCTTAAACCTTTTGGAAATAGTTTTAAAATGAGTTAGAAATGTTTTATAAACATTTATATATGTTTAAAGAAATAAAGGAATAAAATCAAGATTTTATCTTTTATATTTTGAAATATGTCCAAAACAATTTTTTAAAAACATCGCGGTTTTGCAGTTCGGAATCCAAAAGGAGATTTCTTTATAAACGATATTTTTTAAATGCTTTAAAAATATGAAATAAGTCCTAAAAATCTTTTAAAATGTTTTACAAGAGATTCAAGTTGAAAATATGAATTTCTAAATGATATAAAAGTCATTTTGAAGAATATAGCTTTTAAAACGCTATTTGCAAACACTTTTCGCAAGGATTTTCGTAGTAGTTTGAAATAACTTTTGAAATGCAGTTTTAAACTTAACAATTATTTCCTAAATCTTTTGTGAAGGATTTTAAAGGAATAATCAAGTAATGTAAAGATGATTTGGAAGTTTTAATAAGAGTTTGAATAAATGGTTAAGACGAATTATTTATACCACTTAAACAAAAAGTGAAGAAGATTAAATGTAATAACAAACTGAGTATGCAGAAACGACTGGTACATTTGTCCCGCCTGTGAGATCTGGAAAGATAAAGCAAGGTGTTTAACTAAGATTAGGGATGGAGCAACCAGTGTCCTGAACTTACCTGACCTATGTTTTCTCTTCTTAGGCGAGGGGTGTAACAGATCGAAAGGAAAGCCCGAATGCTCTAAAAGATCATATTTAAGTGTTTCCAAGATAAAAGAAAAGAAACAAATTCTTTGAATGTTAAATAACAACTTAACATATTTTATTCGATGGTTTGTACAAAGGAACTGAGATCAGATTTAGGTGATTTCTATCCCAAAAACCCTTCAAACTAATTTTCGAAATAAAACATATTGAAGACAATGACCATTGATGAGAAAGATATTCATGATGTAGGATTACTTGCCATTAGTCTCTGGAGGTGAAACATTCCACTAGTCCCTGGAGGTGAAACTTTCCACTAGTCCCTGGAGGTGAAATTTACCATATTTAAAGTGGCAGTAATGCTCAGTTATGAAAATCTTCGATTTGCAAGAATATGATTTAAAGTTAAGAAAGAAAATATTTGATTAAGATTTAATGAATGATTTGGGAATATTTTCCCTAAGTTTAAAAGTTATAACTTGAATATAAGATATCTGTGGTTAAGATGTAATGAATGATTTGGAAAGGTTTTCCTAAGTAAAAGAGCAAATGATTAGGATTTAAGAAAGGTTTAAATAAACCAAATGATTTGATAAATGAGGCTTAATGATTCCATATACTCTTGAAAAGAAAATGGAATAAATTGAAAAGATTATATCTAAAAAAGATATTTGATTTAAATAAAAGATGAAGTAATTGATTGATGATTGATATCCATGTATGAACATAACATAATTTTAAAGCGATGATTGGCTTCGAAGGAACCGAAGTCGGATTTGGATGATTCCTATCCGAAAACCCCTTCGAACCAATGTATATGTTCGAAAGTGAAGACAAGTTGAAGATGATGATTATTGAAGACCGTGGATCTTCATAGCGTGAGGACTGCTTGTTGAACATGCTCTGAGTAGCTCCAATTGTAGAGTTATTTATAGCAGTGGTCTCCTCGTTGTGGAGATTTTTTCGGATTGCAAGGGCTTCTCGCCTAGTAATGGCCGAGGAAAGTGCCTCAGTTTCGTTCATTCCTAGAACGAACTTGTATGGATGAATGTACGACATTGCATTTCCGAGACACAACATTTGTCTTTTACAAATGTACATCAGTGGTGGCGGAGAAGGCAACTTCTCTTAGCTTAACACCCTCCTTGAGACGTACGAGCTCAAGGGCTGTATTTTTGTGGGAGTCAAATAGTGATCAAAGGAATGGTAGTGTGGCATTCAAAGTGGAACTTGTTGTAATCAAAGCGTGGTTTTGTATGAAAAACGTGGCTTTGAAGAAATTGAGCGTATCCTCGCGAGCCTCACACCCCGGTTATGATGGGATACTATGTGGTCAGATGTATGCTCGCATTTCGGATAGTAGTGATTTGGGTTATCATATGTTCTGAGCCCTAGGTATCAGATACGTCTGGGCCTCATGGCAGGGATGCGCGAAGTCCGAGTCCTTGGATGTTATTCGCAGATTGTATCCACTTTTAGCCATTTGTGTTGTTGTATAACGGCGTCTGAATCATGGACGTAAGCTGTAGATACAGATTGATCTTTCCACTAGTTCCCTATCATGTTGAAAATCCAATCCCAATACGAGATTTACGATTTCGATTGTATTCCCAAAATAGCTTTAATGACTTGCAAACATTTCAGCTACCCCTTTCTGGTATCATATATTCCGTTGGTATATTCCGTTGACCTAGTCCGGATATATTACCTTATACTTAGTCCAGATATTGATATCTTATTTGAATAAGTTTATTTGAAAAGTGTTTTCAAAAGAATGTCATTAAAAATAATATCAAGTGTATTTTGGTATAAAGTGTTTTGGTTATCATAAGTTAAAACCCGTCCGTGTTTATGTGTGGTCGTGGTCTTATGAGATACCCTTCTTTTCAAAGGTTTTGATAATATAGTCATTTAAAATTTTGAGTATCTCACGCTGGTTTATCAAGCCTGATTCGGATATTTTTAATACTCGCGTCAGATCCGAGTAGTTTCAGGTTTAGTTGAAGACGGTTGGAGTTTTCAGAGTAGAGCTGGAGATCTTCATCATCGTATGGACGTATTCTATTATCCATCGTGGTTTGTTAGTTTTAGTTTGATGTTTGTCAGCAATTGTAAGGATAGGTTTCTATAACTTCCCAAGCTGAATTTAGGTTAGACTCTGATAGTGTATTTGAAATTTTCCGCTGTAAAGATTATTATTGAAATAATATATGTTATTCCATTCGTGTGAAATTCTGTTGTCTTTATTTTCTTTCTACCCTTAATGATCTGCTTATTCGTGCAATTTGAGTTGGACATGTGCGGTTTATTGTCGATTCAAACGGTATTGAAAAACGGGCCATTACGTTTGGTATTAGAGCTAAGGTTAAGCGAGAACCTTGGCTTTGGTTGGGTAAAGACTCATCAGAGATAGGGTTAGTAATACCCTAGGATGAGTAACTCATTAGGGATAGGTTTAGTAACACCCTAGATGAGTTTGAGTGTATTATATATGAGCGTGTTTTTGTTAGTGACTAATAAAAATGTTTTGTGTTGATTTATCTATTGAGTGATTTATGGATTCTGATCGATGTCCCTGATCACCGTTATCAATGAGGGTTCCGTAACACTTGAACAAGGTGAACCGACACACTGATTTTAAAAAAAAATTGGTAAATGAAATAATTTTACCTAGGATTATATTTTGAATATAAAGTATATATTTTGAAAAGTTGTATAGTTAAAAATCAAGATTAATGAAATTTAAATATGAACGTCTTGTGATTAGAATTTCACAATTTGACTATAAGATGTTTCATAAAGGTAATCGATAAGAAAGAAATCTGATAAGGTAATTAAGATCTTTAATATTTATTCCAAAATAATAAGATTTGTTTAAGGAATAAACATGTAAGATGAAAATGTATTTAAATAATAGAAAAAGATTTTGTAAAAGTTATATATTAAAGGAATGAGAACTTAAGTTCGATTAAAACAATTGTAGTAATTTAAATGAAGTTAATTAATATAAGATAAAATGAATTTATAAAAAAATAGGTTTTATAAAGTAATCTCTAAAGGATTTTGAAAATATTATTATTTCAAATATAAAAAGAGGTATTTTATGATAACTAATTCGATTGGCTCGAAAATAAACTAAAAATGGGCAAGTGATGTGTTCGGATGGTAAGCACTTCTCTTAAGTATTACTCTTTTTGTTAAGAGGATATATAATACTATTGGTAGTACCCAGTTCCTTGGATTGTTTTGGAGTTACTCGATCTGTATAATTTTCTTAAGTTAGAAGAAATAATGCGAATCATTGATTAGTAATCTTCATAAAAGTGTTTAAACTAAAGATAAATTGGAATCACTAAGTGATAAGATAAAGCGGAATTCTCGACGATTCTGGACAGTCGAAAATTTTTGAATCATACATAACTCATAGCTAAGAAATTTAGGAAAACTTTTGGTAAAAGATTGTGAAATATTCTGAGTAAATGAAATTGGATAAGTATAATTTATAAATGTGATTATAAACAAAAAAGGAAATTATAACCTAGAAAATGTTTTATTAATGAATTCCAGAATTAATTAAGGATTTGGACTTAACTCTTTAAAATATGATTGATTTGCATAAGTTATAAGATGTAATAAACTTAAGTAATAGTTTTACGAATGATTTATAAATAACAATAGTGTCAAAGGAAATATACCGAGTTAAAAGATGTGGGAAGACTCTTTTAAAGATAAATTATCTTTAGAGTGAAAAATGGTTTCTTTAGAATATTTTCCTTTAATAAAAATATTTGCAAATAAATAATTAAAGGGATTATATAAAGAAGTGCCTTTATAAAGTGTTTGAACTTAAGATAAAAGTTTATTAAAGTTTTTGCGGGTTAATAAATACATATGTCATATGTAAATCATTTCATCACACAAATTTTGATCTAAAATTCGAGTTCGAAACTTTAGGTATTTACACCGACCTGAAAAAGGATTTATTACTCGATTTCTTAACGACGAATATTGATGAGGATGTTTTTAGGTACTTAAGCTTTCTATCATAGTTGAGCACTATGCAAGGAAAACAAAGGTATCTAAGCAAAGAGCCTGATTAAAGTCTACACTAGAGGATCGGGAGATCGATACTAGTTCGGAAATAAAGTTGTGTATTCGAATTAGAGATCGAATAAGATATTTCATACGGATGATCTTTGTATATTATATGGAATTAAGTTTAAAGATAAATGTTTAAGGTAAACTTTTGTTTGGGTAATTTCGAGGACGAAATTCTTTTAAGTGGGGGAGAATGTAACGACCCAGAATTTGACCACTTGAAAATATAGTATTTAGAGTGATTTTAACTATAAAATATAAAAGGTTTTATGATTTAAATAATATTCGATAGGATTTGGAAGTAGAAACATACATAAAAATAGTAACATTTGCCTATATCGACAAAAGTGACAAAATGCTGATTTCAGAAAATTATGTTTCAATGGTTAAATAAATTATCTTAACCAATTTATGAGTGCTTATATTTTTAAATATCACTATACAAATTTATTTTTAAATTTGGTTTACATAAATAAATAGTTTGACTAAAACGTCAAAATGTGACCGTAAAATATTTTGTCGAAAATCGACATTTTGTCGATTAAAAGTTGTCGCAACGTCGTCGCACCTTTATTTTCTTATATAGAAACATATATTCAAATAGTGTAAGTATTAATCAATTCACTAAACATGTTTACTTTTACTGAATAAGATTAGAAAACTTCTAGAAGTCATTAGTAAAATAAGTAAGAATTAACAAAAGTAAGAAAAAGTAAACATCAGATCACATCAAATCAAAACCAACATAATTATGATATTGTTTACTTAATCTTTAAGTGAGTAAGACATAAAGTAAGAAGTGAAAGGATGATGTTAAGTTTTGAAAATTTTTAGATTGCTTTAGGTTGAAGTAATGTTAGTTTGGTAATTTGGTAAGAGGTTATTTTGGTAAAATTACCACTTCTTTCTTTTTGTATAAATATCCACCCAGTTCTTCACTTTCATTCACATTTTCTGCTTCTTCTTTTCTCAAGTTTTTTCATCTTCTTCCTATTCTCTTTAATGGCCTCCAAGCCATAGAAATATATAATGTCAAAACATTTTCAAAATATTCAAAAAGAAATCAATGTCCATTCTCTTCAAATCAAACTCATTTTTTCTCCACATTTTACCTCTTCTTCTCTCGGTCATAACTTCTTCAAAATAGAACCAAAATGTAAAATTCTTTTTCTAAAATCATGTATTTTTTCAGTGGCTACAACTACCACGTTGACCATTTTGTCAAATTCTAAAGTTAACTATATCAAAAATACATTTCTTTCCAGTGCATTTTCTAGCCCTGTTTTGAAGCCAGAGAATATGCCATTTTGTTTTGATCGTAACTTGATCATAACAGAACCAATTTAAGAAATTGTTTTTTTTAAAACATATTAAATTCTAGTGGCTACAACTTTCCTGCTTATCACTTTTTCCAATTTTGAAGTTTCCTACACCTGAAACTCAATTCTTTGAAGTGCATTTTCGGGCTTCATTTTTGACAATCCGACAATACCTCTTCTTCATTCTATCATATCTCCCTCAAAACCACTTTAATTCAAGTGATTCTTTTCTTTAAATTCAAGAGAAAAGAATTTCCAAAAACTTTTCAGTTAATAAGTTTTTCAAATTTTGTGAGTAAGAGAGTCAAAAACAAGAGAGAAATGATCTATTATTCGGATCTGAATCTTGGAAATTCAAGTTCAAAGCTATACCGCTTCTTCTCTATATTTTCGGCCAACCTCCATCTCAAGCCTCGGCCAGGCTATTGGAATGGGGAAGGTGTTGTTTGCTAGTGTTCAATGGAGTAGGAAATTAACTAGTGAAGTGTTGCTCGATTAGAACGTTGGTAGGAAATTAATCGCTTTGGTTTATGGTGAAAAACTCTATTTAGCATCTCGATTTATATATATACACACACACACACACACATGTTTAATATTGTATTATGATTGCTATGGATGTTTATATATGTTTTGATCATCAAGTATTGATTGTTTGATATGATTGTTAAATTGTTTTACCAAGTCACGTTAATACACGTCGATAAGCACAAAGGAATTTACTTTCCTTTTGAAAATGAAATGGTGTATATGGAATGCTTAAACCTTTTGGAAATAGTTTTAAAATTAGTTAGAAGTGTTTTATAAACATTTATATATGTTTAAAGAAATAAAGGAATAAAATCAATATTTATCTTGTATATTTTGAAATATGTCCAAAATAATTTTTAAAAACATCGCGGTTTTGCAGTTCGAAATCCAAAAGGAGATTTCTTTATAAATGATATTTTTTAAACGTTTTAAAAATATGAAATAAATCCTAAAAATCTTTTAAAATGTTTTACAAGAGATTTAAGTTGGAAATATGGATTTCTAAATGATATAAAAGTCATTTTGAAGAATATAGCTTTTAAAACGCTATTTGCAAACACTTTTCGCAAGAATTTTCGCAGCAGTTTGAAATAACTTTTCAAATGAAGCTTTAATAAGAGTTTGAATAAATGGTTAAGACGAATTGTTTATACCACTTAAACAAAAAGTGAAGAAGATTGAATGTAATAACAAACTGAGTATGCAGAAACGGCTAGTACATTTGTCCCGCCAGTGAGATCTAGAAAGATAAAACAAGGTGTTTAACTAAGTTTAGGGATGAAGCAACTAGTGCCCTGAACTTACTTGGCATATGTTTTCTCTTCTTGGACGAGGGGTGTAACAGATCGAAAGAAAATTCCGGATGCTCTAAAAGATCATATTTAAGTTTTTCCAAGATAAAAGAAAAGAAACAAATTCTTTGAATGTTAAATAACAACTTAACATATTTTATTCGATAGTTTGTACAAAGGAACTGGGATCGGATTTAGGTGATTTCTATCCAAAAACCCCTTTAAACTAATTTTCGAAATAAAACATATTGAAGACAATGACCATTGATGAGAAAGATATTCACAATGTAGGATTACTTGCCATTTGTCCCTGGAGGTGAAACTTTTCATTAGTCCCTGGAGGTGAAACTTGCCATTAGTCCCTGGAGGTGAAATTTACCATATGAATGATTTGGGAATAATTTCCCTAAGTTTAAAAGTTATAACATGAATATAAGATATCTTTGGTTAAGATTTAATGAATGATTTGGAAAGGTTTTCCTAAGTAAAAGGGAAAATGATTAGGATTTAAGAAAGGTTTCAATAAACCAAATGATTTGATAAATGAGGCTTAACGATTCCATATACTCTTGAAAAGAAAATGGAATAAATTGAAAAGATTATATCTAAAAAAGATATTTGATTTAAATAAAAGATGAAGTAATTGATTGATGATTGATATCCACGTATGAACATAACATAATTTTAAAGCGATGATCGGCTTCGAAGGAACCGGAGTCGGATTTGGATGATTCCTATCCGAAAACCACTTCGAACCAATGTATATGTACGAAAGTAAAGACATGTTGAAGATGATGATTATTGAAGACCGTGGATCTTCATAGCGTGAGGACTGCTTGATGAACATGCTTTGGGTAGCTCCCATTATAGAGTTATTTATAGCAGTGGTCTCCTCGTTGTCGAGATTTTTTGGATTGCAAGGGCATTTCGCCTAGTAATGGCCAAGGAAAGTGCCTTCAGTTTCGTTCAATCTTAGAAGGAACTTGTATGGACGAATGTCCGACATTGCATTTCTGAGACGCAACATTTGTCTTTTACAAATGTACATCAATGGTGGCGGAGAAGGCGACTTCTTTTAGCTTAACACCCTCCTTGAGACATATGAGCTCAAGGGTTGTATTTTTGTGGGAGTCCAATAGTGATCAAAGGAATGGCAGTGTGGCATTCAAAGTGGAACTTGTTGTTATCAAAGCGTGGTTTTGTATGAAAAATGTGACTTTGAAGAAATTGAGCGTAGCCTCGCGAGCCTCACACCCCGGTTATGATGGGATTCTATGTGGTCAGATGATGCTCGCATTTCAAATAGTAGTGATTTGGGTTATCAGATGTTCTGAGCCCTAGGTACCACATACGTCTGGGCCTCATGGCAGGGATGCGCGAAGTCCGAGTCCTTGGATGTTATTCGCAAATTGTATCCACTTTTAGCCATTTGTGTTGTTGTATAACGACGTCTGAGTCATGGACGTAAGTCGCGGATATAGATTGATCTTTCCACTACTTCCCTATCATGTTGGAAATCCAATCCCAATACGAGATTTACGATTTCGATTGTATTCCCAGAATAGCTGTAATTACTTGCAAACATTTCAGCTACCCCTTTCTGGTATCATATATTCCGTTGACCTAGTCCGGATATATTACCTTAGACTTAGTTCAGATATTGATATCTTATTTGAATAAGTTTATTTGAAAAGTGTTTTCAAAAGAATGTCATTAAAAATAATATCAAGTGTATTTTGGTATAAAGTGTTTTGGTTATCATAAGGTAAAACCCGTCCGTGTTTATGTGTGGTCGTGGTCTTATGAGAAACCCTTCTTTTCAAAGGTTTTGATAATATAGTCATTTAAAATTTTGAGTATCTCACGCTGGTTTATCAAGCTAGATTCGGGTATTTTTAATACTCGAGTCAGATCCGAGTAATTTCAGGTTTAGTTGAAGACGGTTGGAGATTCCAGAGGAGAGCTGGAGATCTTCATCATCGTATGAACGTATTCTATTATCCGATGTGGTTTGTTAGTTTTAGTTTGATGTTTGTCAGCAATTATAAGGACAGGTGTTTATAACTGTCCAAGATGAATTTTAGGTTAGACTCTGATATTGTATTTGAAATTTTCCGCTGTAAAGATTATTATTGAAATAATATACATTATTCCATTCATGTGAGATTATGTTCTGTCTTTATTTTCTTTCTACCCTTTATGATCCGCTTATTCGTGCAATTTGAGTTGGACATGTGCGGTTTATTGTCGATTCAAACGGTACGGAAAAACGGGCCATTACACGTGGACTCTCTCGAGGCTGGTTTCTACTAGTGCTTCGAGCCGTGAGTCTCCAAGTAGAAGTTTTCTGTAACGGCCCAGAATTTCTAGGCGTAAATTTTGAACATTTAATTTATCTTAAAAGTTAAATATGGATTTTGAATTGATTTTGAAATAAGGATTTGGTTAAATCAATAGAATTTAGTTGTAATTTTCAATATAGAAATTCAATTGAAATTTGAATAATAATAATTTAATAATGGAATTTAATAATATAATAATGCAATTAATCATATTTTGATTTAAACTGAATCAGAATGAATTCTAATGTGAATATAAAGTCTATATGATTTATAATAGAGTTAGTAATGTTTTAAAAGAGAAATTTTAGATGATTTCGACGATTTTGAAAATCGCTCGAATTTATCGACGAGTTAAAATAGCCTTCCGGGGAATAGTCTCGGAATTTGACGAAACCAGTTCCATTAGATCCGCAATAGTTAGTTATTATCGGATTTCTATTTTCGTAGAAATCGGAGTTGACGTTTGACCCTGGCAGCTCAAAACGCATAGAAACTATTTTAATCGATTTAATTTAAAATTGATCGTTCATTTCAGTAACTCGCGCATGTGATCCAGTTAGCTTTCAAAACACGTTCCATTGTGTTCGGAATGTAGGTAAAACCCTACAAATGCCTGGCGGCATGTCTGATTCGGAGTTCGTTCGAAAATCTGCTAGATTGGTGAAAATTAATATTAGAATAATATTAAATACGGTTTATATAAGCAATTTTTTTAGCCAAAACTCTAATACTCTTTCAGAGCCGCGACTCCATTGTTTAATGGCCGAAAATGCTTCTTTGTTCTTCCTCAATTTTCATTCAATCCATGCGACCTTTTCGAAAACTTTCAACTAGTAAATCGAAGAGAGCGAGGAGCTCTGCCTAATCAACGGTGGAGATTGATTTTCGTCGACTGAAGAGGGAGCTGTGGGCCCGCGTTCGTGCTCTTTTCTTGCACGAAATTCGAGTAGCAAGGAGTACCGTGCTTCGCCGCATCTGGGGCGATGGTTGAGGCAGCAATGGACTTCGATGGGATAGGTTCTGATCTAGTTCTTGAGCAACGTGGTGTCCGCGATATCCAACCCTAGTTGGAGATGATGGGTGTAGCTTCAACCTGTAGACGAACGTGTTTGGGAAGAAAATGTAGGCGGCCTCGATTTCTCTAGTGAACGTACGGCTGAGATGTTGTTTGGAATGATAATAAAAGAAAATTTGTTTTAAAATTTTAATTGAAACTTGTAAAATTCATAACTGTTGCATACATTATCAGAATTCTACAAAACTGGTAGCGCCGGAATCGCAGCAACGAGTACTACGTAGTGGAGTAATTCTGGAATCATTTTGGGCAAGCGAAATTTTTGCATTAAATCGAACGTACTTGATTTAGTTTAAAATTTTAAAACGCTCGTCGAAAATTCAATGTGAGTAATCTCACTCAAATATGGATACCAGTTAATTTAAATAGCCAATAATTAAATGTTTGATTGGTTGTTTGGCTGAATATGATAATTATTATCAGATTGAATTGATATTTATTGGCTGTACTAATATCTGTGGATGCAGGGAAACAGGTTGAAGGGATCCAACTGGATTCCTCACAAATAGTAGTTTTATTTATATTCTATGATATATCTCATCGATAAATTTGTTTTATCTATGAATCTGTGTATAGATAAGCGTTATGGATTATACCGCTTATCGATGTTAATATGATTGAACCTGTGATGGTTGATGTGTGCACTATTGTGTTAAACCCATGGACTACACTATACACACACGGATATGGATTTCATGTCGAAATCGGCTAAGTCACGGATATTTGAATTTAATGCAAAATAGTTTTAAAAGTTGAATTCTCAATCCAAACGGTTTTGGAAATGGAATTGGGTTAAATATGAAAAGTTTGTGAAAAGGGATAAAAGTTATTTTGAATAACTTAATAAAGTTTTGAAATTTGAATAGTTTGATTTAAATTGGAATTCAATATCTAAAATTGAATTCTATATTCGGTATTTATGATTTAAAATGGTATACAAGTTTATATGAGTTTTTAAACCATTTTAAAGTGTTGCTTCGAGAATTTAAACTAACCCGAAGATTTAACTTGTATAAACGGAATCGGATTTTTCCGAAATAAAAACTATTTGTTTTCGAACGATATAAGCTTTCACATAAGAAATGAATTTCCAAGTGGTATTAAAGGAAGTTCAAGTTGAATTGGAAATAGTTTTCCATGTTAGGAATGATTTGGAAATTAGGGTCTAAAAGATCATACAAGTTATAAGGATGTTTACATAGGTTTTTAACCATTTAAAAAGTATGGTTTTGGAAATTTAAATTTAAATCCAAGTTTTATACTTGGATGGTTCGACTTATGTAATTTGTGATCGGTTTTTCCCAAAATAAAAAAAACTATTTGTTTCAAATAATAATAGCTTTCATATAAGGAAAGGATTTCCAATTTGTGTTGAAAAGTTTCGAGTTTAAAATGAAATTGTGAATTGTTTTGAAAGCTATGAATTAAATCTTTGATTAAAATATTGAATGAGTTAATCCAATTTTAAATGGAAATTATTTGGGATCTGTGAACGAATCTTTGTGAAAGAATTTTTAACTTTGTTTCCAAATTGAAGAGAATCTCGAGGATGTATCTTTATATAAAAAGATATGGAATTATAAATAGTTTTGAAAACTATGAATTAATACTTGTGAACGAGGTGAACTTTGTGAATTAAATCTTTTGTTTAAAAGATTAAAAGTGTGGAAATTATTTAAACCATTGAAGGTTGTTGAATGAATCTTTTTGTTTAAAAGATTGGAAATGTTAATTTGTTTTAACCATTTGAATGAAAGGTTTTGGGCTTTAAGCTGTGATTTAACTGAGACCTCAGTATCCATATGATTTTTAAGTATTGCGCTCGTTATTCGGTTTAGCCGGGAGAGAACCTTTGTGTCATATAACTCATTCTGAATAATGATACGTCGATATGGATAGCATTTGAAGACCGGTGGGGAAGACCGGGTATTTGCGAGAATGATAGGATGACCTATCGTTGTCTCTACACTGAGTTGCTCCGGTATAGAGATTCCATATGTGATGGGGAGTCTGATCGGGATTGTGGATTCCCGGATTTGCAAGGACTTCTTCGAAAGTGCCTTCGGTTCTGTTCGAACCCAGAACAGACTTGTATGGATTGTATGTCTGACATTACATTTTGAGATATAAAGCCGATTTCTTTCAAATACATATCTGTTGGTGGCGGAGATTTATTCTCTTAGCTTAACACCCTTCTCTGAGTCGTACGAGCTCAGAGGTTATGTAGTTGAAGGTTATCAGCAATATATTCCCAACTTGGTGATGTGGCATGCTGAGTGCTGCTGATCATTTGTTGATCAAAGCGTGGCTTTTGTGAAAAGCGTAGCTTTGTGGATGAGACTCCGTCGAACCTCACAACCCGGTTATGGTCGAAACAGGAATCTTAGCAGCAAGGTTATTTGAGGGTAGCGCCCTCTGAGGTTATGTCATTTCCTTCTAGATTATGAGTGGTATCATGGTATGGAGCCCATATACTTGATTTGTGGTTGCTGCAAACTTATTACTTTATGGTTGTTGATTGAGAGGTACCTCAGATAAAGGTCGCAAACGACCAGGGGATGGCATGCTCGTGTCAGTAGTTACCTACTACAGAGGAAACCCGACCTTGTCTAGCAGAGATCCGGTTAGGGTCTGGGGACGTCCCTCCAGAGGCATTCCATTTTATTTGGGAAGTTCCTTTGCCCGACCATTTGTTGGAGATCCAATCAAAACAATACGAGCCCTTTACGATTGCAATTGTAGAACCTGCCATTTAAAATGGTAGCTATAGAAGGCATAATATAATGGTACCTATGCTGGCTAAGATTTATATTATACTTTTGAAATGTTTTCTACACTTTGCACTTATAGTAATAATATCAAAGAAATTCGCATATCAAGCATGTTTGACTATCATAAGGAGAAATCTCCTCCAATTCTGCGTTTGCATTGTGTATGTGGCGGGAGGCCTTATGGTAGTTTCATTTTCTAAAAGCATTGCGGATCTATTTTAAATTCTTTTATTGTTGTTTTAAAGATAAACTGTTTTTTTTGTTACTCGTTCCAGTCCCACGACTGACCTGGAGTTTATTGTTCCTTTCCCAAACTCTGGGTGCCCACTATTTTCCGCAAGGGCAGTCTAGGGTCTGGTTATCAGGTCATTCTGGAATTCAGGAGTTGCTATAGATATCTGGAGGAAAGCTAGATGGCGTGGTGTATCAACTAGTATATAGTATTTCTTTTCCGCTGTTTGTTTGTTGTTGTAAACTCTGATAATGTAATATAATGTGATGTAAGGTAATAACTGATATAGTTCTTTGTTCAAAAGATATTCATTTATCTATTATATGTTGTTCCGCTGCGATATGTGAGATTCTGTTATTGTTTCTGTTCTTCTATCTTCTACCACTTCTTCTTTAACCCTCACGGTTCGGTTTTCCGGCATTCGATTGTGCGGCATTCGATACAGTGGACGTATTGATGTCGATTTTCGAAAGTCGAAAATCCTGTTCGTTACATGTGGTATCAGAGCAACTGGTTAAGCGACAACCTTGGCTCTGTTGGGTGTTACTCATTAGAGATAGAGTCAGTAGTACTCTAGAATGAGTTTGTGTGTATTAATAGCTAGAGAGCGTACTTGTTAGTGAATATAAAATTGTTTTATATTGTGTTGACTTATCGGTTGAGTGTTTATAGATTCTGGTCGAAGCAGTCTAGCTAACTGTGTCGATGGGGGTTTCTAAACTCTTAAACAAGATAAACTGACATAAATATTTTTTAAAGCGGGTAAATGAAATAATTTTACCCAAAAATTATATTTTGATATAAAAGGAATATTTTTCTGAATTTGTTATATATATTTGGATGTTTGGTTATTGATGTTATAATCAAATATAAGAATCTAAAGTTTGAAATGGTTTATAACCAGATGAAATTCTACAAGTGTGATTTATCCAAAAGAAGAATAACTAAATTTGAGTTAAACCAGAATCTAAATCCTGAAAATTTTGAAAAGTGCTTTAAATGTAATGAAAACAAAAAAATTTGGGGATTTAAAACTCTTGGGAATGTTTTCCAAAGTGTTTGAAGGCAATGATGGAGTATTATTTTGGAAAATATTTTTAAATGAGAATTGTTTTGAAATGAATTTATGGAAGTAAGGAAGCACTGAACTCACTTCAGTCGCTGGAAAATAATCCTGATGATAATGGCCACATCATTAGAATTCATTTTTGAGTTTCTAAAGTGATGGATTGTTTCTATAGTAATTGGGTATGAGTTGATTATTATTTTAAAACGGTTTCGAAATAAAACCGGGTAATTGAATTCTGGAAACACCATTTAAATAATGTGAAAGTTAAGACAAATCAACAATTGAACCTATTAAGTGAAGCTGATATTAATAAGAAGAAAATGGGAATTTTAATCTTGGAAATAAAAAATTTAACTTGAGTATATGGAAGTAAATTGAAAATTTGAGTTTAACTTGGGATAAGTTAAATAAATTGGACTTAGAATAAAAAATTGAATAAAATTGGATAAAGTTGAAATGTAAAATGATTATAATTGTGAGTTATAATTGTGTAATGAAATTTATATCCTTAAGCTATTAAGTGTTATATAGATAATTTCGAATTGTGATTGTAAGATGAAAATAACTCAAATGAGAAATATAAGCTTTTAAGTAAATAAGTTGGTGAACTTATAAATAGAAAATGGAATTATAATCACAAACGGGAAATGGTTGAATGGTATGGTGAATTCAAACTTGATCCTAAAGGAAATGTAAAGTAAAATAAAGAGAAACTGAGTTAAAATTGGATTGAAATAGAATCAAACTTCAATTGTGTTATAAATAATATTGAATGAAATTCAATTCTTGTTTAAGTAGTAAATGAAGTGAAATGAGTTAAGTTGCAAATAAAATTTAGTTGAACTTGAATTAAATGGAATTTAAATTAAGAATGATATTAAATGAATTGAATACTCACTCAACTAAATTCAAAAAGAATTGTTTGGAAATGAATTTAGCATAAGATAAATTAAATAAGGGGAGTAATGGGATGAATAAGATTCTTATAGCTTGTTAAGAAAATTGGAAAAGGGTAAAAATGAAGTCCCAATTCTGGTATAGAATAATTCGAAGGGTTATGTTATAAATAAATTCAGAAGTGAATTAAGAAGGTGAATAAATTTAAAAAATAATTGGGTAAGTGAACAAATTGAATTAAAGTTTGTGAATGAATTGGAATTTGATTTGGATGAGAATCAAATGAAAATAAAATAAAATTGATATAGATTGAAATGGAATTAATTTCAATGGTTATAAGCTCAAGTGATGGTAATTTGCTTGAATGACATGAAAATTTGCATAGAAATTGATCATTTTGTTGTAAACGGAATTGAATTGGTTTAAAGAAGCAAATGCAATTGGTTTTTAAATCAATTAGGATGGATTGAAATTTTAATAAGTGGATTTGTATATAAATGCAAGTGAATCGTAAAGAAATGCAAATGTATCAAATTTGAAATAAAGATTTGATTGTAAATTATATTGGAATTGAATTGAAGTAAATATAAATTGTATGTAGTAAACTTGAATGAAAATCATTCGAGTGGAATACACATGGAGTTTGTATTTGTAAAGAGGATTAAAATGGTAATTGAAACCTTGTAATTGCTTATAAAATATGGTTTACATGTAGGATTATGGAAATGTGTGGATTGGGCTTTGTAATTGATATGTTTGGTTAAGATAAATGAATGGAATGTTGTTGAAAACCTCATATTATTGAAAACGGATGTGTTTTTTTAAGTAAGTACAAGTACGGGAAGCTATCGATAGAGTTGGAGCGCGTATATGCATAATATATTAGCCGCTTGCTTTTAAAATGCTAATAAAAGGTACGCCTACGCAATAAAAAGGGGAAATATGAACCGTTTTTGGTTTTCCGACCGTGTGGGTCGATGTATATTTATATCTATTGTGATATTGCAAAAGCTCCTCCGTACAAAGGAGACGCTGCCAAAAATTTTCCAAAATTTTGGGAGTTAGAAATTTTTTGGGTTAACTGGTAAAGTTGTTTTTGAAAGGATAATGAGAACAAAGCTTTTAGGTTAAAATAAGCAAATGATTTTGAAATCGAGTTAAAAGTTTTGACAAAGTAAATGTGAGTTTGGGTAAGTAAATGAGTTTAGTAGCATCTTCTTACCTTAGCAAATTTCGAGACGAAATTCTTTTAAGGGGGGAAGGTTGTAACGACCCAGAATTTCTAGTCGTAAATTTTGAACATTTAATTTATTTTAAAAGTTAAATGTGGATTTTGAATTGATTTTGAAATAAGGATTTTGTTAAATCAATAGAATTTAGTTGTAATTTTCAATATGGAAATTCAATTGAAATTTGAATAATAATAATTTAATAATGGAATTTAATAATATAATAATGCAATTAATCATATTTTGATTTAAACTGAATCAGAATGAATTCTAATGTGAATATAAAGTATATATGATTTATAATAGAGTTAGTAAAGTTTTAAAAGTGAAATTTTAGATGATTTCGACGACTTCGAAAATCGCTCGAATTTATCGACGAGTTAAAATAGCCTTCCGGGGCACAGTCTCAGAATTCGGTGAAACCAATTCCATTTGATCCATAATAGTTAGTTAGTATCGGATTTCGATTTTCGTAGCAATCGAAGTTGACGTTTGACCCTGGCAGCTCAAAACGCATAGAAACTATTTTAATCGATTTAATTTAAAATTGATCGTTCATTTTAGTAACTCGTACATATGATCAAATTAGCTTCTGAAACACGTTCCATTGCGTTCGGAACGTAGGTAAAACCCTATAAACGCCTGGCAGCATGTCTGATTCGGAGTTCGTGCGAAAATCTGATAGATTGGTGGAAATTAATATTAAAATAATATTAAATACGGTTTATATAATCACGTTTTTAGCCAAAACCCTAATACTCTTTCAGAGCCGCCACCTTATCGTTTAATGGCCGAAAAAGCTTCTTTATTCTTCCTCAATTTTCATTCAATCCATGCGACGATTTCGAAAACTTTCAACTAGTAAATCGAAGAGAGCGGGAGCTCTGCATAATCAACGGTGGAGATTGATTTTTGTCGACTGGAGAGGGAGTTGTGGGCCCACTTTCATGCTCATTTCTTGCACGAAATTCAAGTAGCGAGGAGCACCGAGCTTTGCCGCATCTGGGGCGATGGTTGAGGAAACAATGGACTTCGATGGGATGGGTTCTGATCTAGTTCTTGAGCAACGTGGTGTCCGTGATATCCAACCCTAGTTGGAGATGATGGGTGCGGCTTCAACCTGTAGACGAACGCGTTTGGGAAGAAAATGTAGGCGGCCTCGATTTCTCTAGTGAACGTGCGGCTGAGATGTTGTTTGGTATGATAATAAAAGAAAATTTGTTTTAAAATTTGTAATTGAAACTTGTAAAATTCATAACTGTTGCATACATTATCAGAATTCGACAAAACTGGTTGCGCCGGAATCGCAGCGACGAGTACTACATAGTGGAGCGATTCTGGAATTGTTCTGGGCAAACAAAAATTTTGCATTAAATCGAACGTACTCGATTTAGTTTAAAATTTTAAAACGCTCGTCGAAAATTCAATGTGAGTAATCTCACTCAAATCTGGATACCAGTTAATTTAAATTGCCAATAATTAAATGTTTGATTGGTTGTTTGGCCGAATACGATAATTATTATCAGATTGAATCGATATTTATTGGCTGTGCTAATATATGTGGATGCAGGGAAACAGGTTGGAGGGATCCAACTGGATTCCTCACAAATAGTAGTTTTATTTATATTCTATGATATATCTCATTGATAAATTTGTTTTATCTATGAATCTGTGTATAGATAAGCGTTATGGATTATACCACTTATCGATGTCAATATGGTTGAACCTGTGATGGTTGATGTGTGCACTATTGTGTTAAACCCCTGGACTACACTACACACACACGAATATGGATTTCACATGGAAATCGGCTAAGTCACAGATATTTGAATTTAATGCAAAATAGTTTTAAAAGTTGAATTTTCAATCCAAACAGTTTTGGAAATGGAATTGGGTTAAATATGAAAAGTTTGTGAAAAAGGATAAAAGTTATTTTGAATAACTTAATAAAGTTTTGAAATTTGAATAGTTTGATTTAAATTGGAATTCAATATCTGAAATTGAATTCTATGTTCGGTATTTACGATTTAAAACGGTATACAAGTTTATATGAGTTTTTAAACCATTTTACAGTGTTGCTTCGGGAATTTAAATTAACCCGAGGATTTAAATTGTATAAACGGAATTGGATTTTTCCGAAATAAAAACTATTTGTTTTCGAACGATATAAGATTTCACATAAGAAATGAATTTCAAATTGGTATTAAAGGAAGTTCAAGTTGAATTGGAGATTGTTTTCCAAGTTAGGAATGATTTGGAAATTAGGGTCTAAAAGATTATACAAGTTATAAGGATGTTTATATAGGTTTTTGACCATTTAAAAAATATGGTTTTGGAAATTTAAATTTAAATCCAAGTTTTATACTTGGATGGTTCGACTTATGTAATTTGTGATCGGTTTTTCCCAAAATAAAAAAAAACTATTTGTTTCAAATAATAATAGCTTTCATATAAGGAAAGGATTTCCAATTTGTGTTGAAAAGTCTCGAGTTTAAAATGAAATTGTGAATTGTTTTGAAAGCTATGAATTAAATCTTTGATTAAAAGATTGAATGAGTTAATCCAATTTGAAATGGAAATTATTTTAGGATCTGTGAACGAATCTTTGTGAAAGAATTTTTAACTTTGTTTCCAAATTGAAGAGAATCTTGAGGATGTATCTTTACATAAAAAGATATGGAATTATAAATAGTTGTGAAAACTATGAAGGGTGAACTTTTGAATTAATCTTTTGTTTAAAAGATTAAAAGTGTGGAAATTATTTAAACCATTGAAGGTTGTTGAAATGAATCTTTTTGTTTAAAAGATTGGAAATGCTAATTTGTTTTAACCATTTGAATGAAAGGTTTTGGGCTTTAAGCTGTGATTTAACTGAAACCCCGGTATCCGTATGATTTTTAAGTATTGCGCTCGTTATTCGATTTAGCCAGGAGAGGACCTTTGTGTCATATAACCCATTCTGATTAATGATACGTCGATATGGATAGCATTTGAAGACCGGTGGGGAAGACCGGGTATTTGCGAGAATGATAGGATGATCTATCTATTGTCTTGCACTGAGTTGCTCCGGTATAGAGATTCCATATGTGATGGGGAGTCCGATCTGGATTATGGATTCCCGGATTTCAAGGATTTCTTCGGAAGTGCCTTCGGTTATGTTCGAACCCAGAACAGACTTGTATGGATTGTATGTCTGACATTACATTTTGAGATATAAAGCTGATTTCTTTCAAATACATATCTGTTGGTGGCGGAGAATTTATTCTCTTAGTTTAGCACCCTTCTTTGAGACGTACGAGCTCAGAGGTTATGTAGTTGAAGGTCATCAGCAATATATTCCCAACTTGGTAATGTGGCATGCTGAGTGCTGCTGATCATTTGTTGATCAAAGCGTGGCTTTTGTGAAAAGCGTAGCTTTGTGGACGAGACTTCGTCGAACCTCACAACCCGGTTATGGTCGAAACAGGAATCGTAGCAGCAAGGTTATTTGAGGCTAGCGCCCTCTGAGGGTATGTCATTTCCTTCTGGATTATGAGTGGTATCATGGTATGGAGCCCAGATACTTACTTTGTGGTTGCTGCAAACTTATTACTTTGTGGTTGTTGGTTGAGAGGTACCTCGGATAAAGGTCGCAAACGACCGGGGGATGGCATGCTCGTATCAGTAATTACCTATTACAGAGGTAACCTGGCCTTGTCTAGCAGAGATCCGGTTAGTGTCCGGGGACGTCCCTCCAGAGGCGTTCCATTTTATTAGGGAAGTTCCTTTGCCCGACCATTTGTTGGAAATCCAATCAAAACAATACGAGCCCTTTACGATTGCAATTGTAGAACCTGCCATTTAAAATGGTAGCTATAGCAGGCATAATATAATGGTACCTATGCTGGCTAAGATTTATATTATACTTTCGAAATGTTTTCTGCACTTTGCACTTATAGTAATAATATCAAAGAAATTCACGTATCAAGCATGTTTGACTATCATAAGGAGAAATCTCCTCCAATTCTGCGTTTGCATTGTGTGTGTGGCGGGAGGCCTTATGGTAGTTTCATTTTCTAAAAGCATTGCGGATCTATTTTAAATTCTTTTCTTGTTGTTTTAAAGATAAACTATTTTTTTGTTACTCATACCAGTCCCACGACTGACCTGGAGTTTATTGTTCCTTTCCTAAACTTTGGGTCCCCACTATTTTCTGCACGGGCAGTCTAGAGTCAGGTTATCAGGTCATTCTGGAATTCAGGAGTTGCTGTTGAGATCTGGAGGCAAGCTAGATGGCGTGGCATATCAACTAGTATATAGTATTTCTTTTCCGTTGTTTGTTTATTGTTGTAAACTTTGATAATGTAATGTAATGTAATGTGATGTGATGTAATAACTGATATAATTCTTTGTTTTAAAGATATTCATTTATCTATTATATGTTGTTCCGCTGTGATATGTGAGATTTTGTTATTGTTTCTGCTCTTCTATCTTCTACCTCTTCTTCTTTAACCCTAACGGTTTGGTTTTCGGCATTCGATTGTGCGGCATTCGATATAGTGGACGTATTGATGTCGATTTTCGAAAGTCGAAAATCTCATTCGTTACATTTTCGATTGAATTACTCAATGGAGTATATGAGTCGAATTTTGAGATTTTGGGTCATCTCCTAGAATCCAAGTCCTCATTCAAGGCCTCAACGCTGCCCTTGCTTTGAATTCCTTCAGCTAACCTTCCTACATAGTTCTTTCTTCTAGTCTGCTCTACCTCTTTCTTGCTTAGGTTCTGATTTACTTTATAACACAAATGATCTGAGGTCATAGGAGGCTCTCCAGCTTACCATTCGCCAAAGTCTTTCTTGGGTTCAATTCACATGCATTTTGAATTGCTTGACAAATTTCTTAGCCAAATGATTAAATGAGGAGATGGATTTATGCGATAATCGCACACACCACATGATCTCTACACCTTTAAGGAATATAAGAAAGTATCTACATTTGATAGCATCTATCACTCTGGCGGTATTCATATGCTAATCGAATTTCATGAGATGTAGTCGAGGGTCTATTTTCTTTAAGTAAGTTGATATGATTTGCAATTAAACCTCCTCCGATATTCTGCACACTGAACGGCTTAAAAAAATAGGTTTTGACTTGGGGAGAAGCTCCAGTCATCATCAGTCCTGTTCATTTTCAAGTTACAACTTCTTGAGAATGATGTACGCATGATTGTCGAATGTTTAAATGGTTGAGAATGTCAGTAGAATGGCTAATTAGTTAGGATAGGGTCATTGATCGGTGATAATCCCCAAACTTTTACCCAAATGGGATGCGATCCATATAAGGCAGTAAGGAAGGCTTCTTAAGGTTTCATACCGAATTTCATGTTATTTGGAGTCATTAAGCCCGAGATATGAGCAAAGTAAGATGGAGCGGTATTGGCGGATTTGTGGTAATTTACTTGGAGTCGAACTTGAGAAAATATGCTATTTGCTTGGAGTCAGCAACTGGTGTGCTTGGAGTCACAGAATTCGAAGCCCTTGGTCAATGAAGAACGGTGCTTGGAGTCATATTAGCATTTTATTGTAGAAAATCTTGGTTTTACCAGAGTTGGCTTTGGGCCAAAGTTTCTTGCGTTTGCTTAGAGTCACATCAGCTTGGTCCGTGTCATGTTATCTTGGTTCTTCAACCTTTGGGAGTATCGTTTGAGTAGAAGTTTCTTGTCCATTTCTTGGTTGCAATTCAGAAGCTGCCGCTTGATCCCCTATGCCCCAGCCAGTCACGGGACGTAAGGGAAGTAAATAGAATGCACCGTCTTTAAGTTGACTTTTGAATTCAGAATGTATAGGCAATGCGCTGCGACGCGAGTTCGGGTGCTTAGAGCCTTTTTCTTAAATTTTGGATCGTACCTAAAAAAGTTTTTTGGGAAAAATGATCGGTTTAAAACCTTCGGTTGAAACAACAATTGGTTGAAAACGATCGGTTAAAATGTCAAAGCGGTGGAACGATCGATTGTAGTAACAATCGATTAGACTACAAGGCAATTCGAACGATCGGCGGAAACATTAACCTGGAACAATCGGTGGAAATGCTCACTGAAATGATCGGTGGAAATGTTAACTAGAACAATTGGTGGAAGCAATGTTCGAAAGATCGGTAGAAAACGATCATGTGGGAACAATAAGTGGAAAATGACTAGGTTGATAATGATTGGTAGAAACCGGTCGTGTGGCAATGATCGGCATAAAATGATCATGTGGGAATGATCGGTGGAAAACGGCCAGGTTGCTAACGATCGGTAGAAAATGATAGTGTGGGAACGAATGGTAGAAAACAACCAGGTTGATAACAATTGGTAGAAAACGATCATATGGGAACGATCAGTTAGAATAAACGATCACACAAGACGATGCGACATATGGACCTGTAGGGAACGATCGTATAAAATGATCATGTGGAAACGATCGGTGTAAATCCTTGAAAATATGGATCATACCCGATCCAATTATGACCTTCAACTTTTTTTGTTTCTTCTTCTTTGAAATGGATCAGTCAGAAGGTTTTACGAAGAGAATGATGGAACGATCGTTTGTGCGGAGCATGGCTGATGTCCAATCATTTATAGATGCTTTAGAACTTTAAAATGTATGCATATTGATCAAACACAAGACCGATCGAACACTTTGTGGAAACTTTATGGAGGTGAATCTCGATCTATCTTGCGAACATGATAATCCACAAGTAGAAGATGAGATACAATCAGGCTGAGAATTCTTCTCTCGATGAAAGCACCAAAATGTTGACGCCAAAAATGGGCATTAACACCCAATAGAATGTCATAAAGATTAGACGATGAATGAAATTCAAATATAGCAGAAAACTAAATGAACATGCATATTTTTAGAGTGGTTTGGCAACTTGGCCAACGTCCACCCTCTAAGTGTGAAAGCACCATCCTGTTTGTCAAGGCAAATAAAATAGAAAATGCAATAGTAAACAAAAGAAAAGGTAAAGAGACAAGAGATTTTTATAGTGCTTCGGTGTTAATCGACAAGTTTTCTATCGAGTTAGAAAATAGTCGAGAAATTTCAAATTAAATTTAACCGCAAGCGCATGGTGTACACTTGTAGTACATGGCGAATACGAGTCGATCGGTAGGGCATTGATGATTCTAAAATTCTATTCAATCAAATTAACCAAAGTCGATGGAAAGCTAAGCTAGAGAATTAGAGAATTAGCTAACTAACAAAAAGAAAAGGGATGCAAATATAAGAGTTAAATGACAATTTAGAGAATAAATCCACTCTCTAGATCACATAGTTCAACATGTACGAAATTATAGTCTCTCTTTTGGTCATTAGTGAAATTAATTGTTGTGTTTATCATAAGTATGACATATTTGTGCTATTAATTAGCCAAATATAAACCATCAAACTATAACACAACCACTAATACACTTTTAAATCTCATAAAATATGACAACAAAGTTGAAAGCAAAATCTATTTTAAACATGGCCTATAAACTATTAATTAGAAATATAAGCCATCAAATTTTAATTTCAATATTCACTTCTTTGCCATAATCATATGTAAATGAAGAGGCAATTTGTGTTTTGTTTGTTTAACCATAGCCTATTTGTTATGAACAAAATAGACTATCAAATTCAAAGCTAAACAACATCATTAAACCACTTCAATCATTCTCATTAAGCACAAAAAGAGAGCATAAACGTCAAATTAAGTTGAAGCTACATGATTAGAGACTTCATTACCCCTAAATTAAAGAGGTTTAGCCTCTCATAGTTGTTATCATATGAGAAAATATAGCTTGCAACATGAAATAAAAAGAAAGCTAAATGAAAAGGAGTGCTAATTAACAAGAATTAGAACCATTCTACTTTGCATGAATCTAAATCTACACTACCACATGAATGGAAATAAACAAGAAAAGAAAAGATAAATATATTAAAGTTGCATAAAAATTACATAAAGAAATGGCTAAGTAGCCATGAAAAGAGAAAGAGAGCTTTGAGTCTTATTTTGAGCGTAAACTAAACTAAGAGAGACTAAGGGAGAGGAGGGTTACATGAAATATAAGGTGTATATATACATGTGTTAAACGTAAATTTATATTTTTGGGGAATGCCCAAAATACCCTTGAGAAAGTGTGTAGGCCAAGTAATCATTAGCTTCTACTAATCATCATTTTAGTGTACATGAAGCCATTAATTCCATAAGCATGTTGTAACAACCCTGTATTTTCTGATTATTTTTATCGTATATTTTACTTATTTTAAATTGCTGATTCAAAAACTTTATTTTATTTATTAAAATGAAAAAGATTTGTTAGTTAAGTATAAATTTTGATTTTTATGTGAATTAGAATTTCAAACATGAATAAATTGAATACTTCCAGAAAAAGTGAATTTTGGTCAAAATGGTCAAACTTTGACTTTTAAATTTAAAATTTAAATATTCTAAAATTTGAATTTTATCTTTTATTATGAAAATAAATTAAATTTCAATAATATTACTTTTCGTTTCGTTGAAATCTGATTAATATTGTGAAAGTTATGTTTTTTACAGTATTGTGTGTAAATTGTTTTAACAAAATTATTTATTTTAATTTATATAAATAATATTTTTGTTTATCAAATCATGTTCTTATTTATGCAACATGACATGTTATATATATATATAACATTTTTTACATAGTTATAATTTTCAAATGTTCATTGCATTTTGTTTACAATTTTTAAAGTCTAGTTTCAATTATTAAACTATTTTCTTATTTATATTCTATTTTTACTTAAAATATTTATTTATTTTCTTTTTCATTTTACTTTTTTTTCTTTTATATTTTAATTTCTGAACTGTATTTTGTTTATTTTAATTTAAACGAATTAGAAATACCAAGAGGCAAAGAACTTTCATTTGCTTGTGTCTTTTCATTTCACCTGTGCCTTTTCATTTGCTTTTGACTCTTCAATTTTTTTAGCCGTCCTTTTCTTTTGTTTCAGCCGTGAATTTCATTTAGCATTCATATTAAAATGTTTCCTCATCTCCTTTCAAAAACTCATGGCATTTCAAAGAAAGAAAAACAAAATATTCATGGCTTCCTTTATCACCTTTCTCCTTTTTTTTCAATGCTTTTTACGTTGTTCCTCTTCAAGCATAGCTCGGCCCCTACCACCTCCATCTCCTCCGACCATCTCCACCACCATCTATAGCAGCATCACCTCCCTCCTCCTCTGTCCAAGATAGGCCGTGACTATCCCATGATGATAACACCACAAAAACTCCACTCAAAGATTGCAAAACCCCTTGAACTATGCATAGCCGACCTTGTTTGTCACCACCACCTTCATAGTTCACCTTGGCCTCCTCCTATTGCTCCAACACCACCATGAAACCACCTCTGACCATCCACCTACCCACTTTCCAGACCTATACAAGTATGACCGAGCCCCGCTTGACCCAAGGCCGAGCCTTGTTGTGCTCAAAAACTCCACCTTTTGCACTTGACCCTTTGTATGCTTCATATGAAACTCCTACCCTTCACATCACTTCATGTTGCCATGCATAAGTGTGCTAAACCTGACCTATTGATGCCAAACCTGAGCCCGTAACACATCATGGCCAAGCATTTGAATGGTTAAGGCATGGTAAAATGATCTTGTCCATTGTTGCTTTTATTTCAATCAGTTTCAATATTGTTTTGGTTAAATAATCATGTGCATATTGTCTGTTGTTTTAGTTGTTTACAAGACCATATCTTGGCTCTCTCTCTCATTTGAGTCATTGTTGTGCTCTGTCGTGCCATATCGTGCTTTCTGGATTTGTTCTGTGTAGTTTGATTTGCTAACTCCAGCTTGAAAAGGTGAGTCATCCTCACTCTGACATGTTTACTTATGAAATGGTGAATTGATGACAAGTGTTTAGTAATTAAAAATGTTTATGCAAGTAAATGATGATTATATGATATGCTACGCCATGTTATTACCATGTTAACTCTGTTAATTATCACCTGACATCTGATATTTGACATTATATTGTGACATTTACATGTTAGCGTATCTGTTTATATTGTTTATGCATATATTCACACTGCAAGTTCCCTGTTAGAATAGAATCACTATGGGTTGAAATGATACATACCCAAACGGACTTTAGAATAAGGAAAAATCGTTATGGGCTGAAATGATAGGCCTGAGCGATTTTTATTTATTTTTATTTACTTGAGATTGCGGGTTTGAAATGATAGAACCCGGGTTTTCTTTTTAAACTGCGGATTGAAATGATATATATTCTTATCACTTGACCTAGGTTAGAAAATTTTATACAGACTCCGTGGTATATTTTTAAATGATTTTTATTAAGATATGTATTTTTAAATGTATGAAATTTGTTTCAAAAATATTTTTTTATGGTTTTAAAAAGTTAAATATTAAGTTTGAAATTGTGAATTTAAGTATATAAATTTGAAGTAAATGTGATTTTTGACTTTAATTATATTTTCAAAAATGTAAATAAATAATGGAAATTAAATTAAAGTTCTGAAATGATATTTAAAGTAAAATGTTAAATTTTATTTAATTTATAAGTTAATAAATAGTGAATTTTGACTTAAAAAGTGAATTGAGTTTTTAAAATTTGATATTCAATTATAAAATTTTATTCTGATAAATCATATGTTATATTTATTTAATGTGAAGGTTTAGAAACCTAAAAAAAATATGATTTATAAGTTTAAAATTTGCTAAAATTGAAGTTTTATTATTTTTGAAAAGTTAAAATAAAATGTGGAATTTTATTAATAGCATTTCCAAAATGCTGTAGTCTTATGACAGCATTTTTTTAAATGCTGTTGTTTTGGAATTTAACTATGTTGTAATAACTAAATATCTATTACGGCATTTTATAATTACCGTTGTTCCTGAACTAAACTATTTTGGAAAATATAAGCTACGATGGCACTTTATAAATGCTGTCGTTGCTATAATTTGACAATGTTTTGAAGTGTTATAGATTTTAACACTGTTTGGGTTATATTTTAAAGTGTTAAACGATTTGTCTTTTGGAATTGATTATTTGTGAAATTTTAGGAGTTTGAATACATATTTTAATTTGAATTTTTAAGGAGTTTAAATTTATTTTTTTGCAAGGCAAGCCGGTTTTATAGTGGACCTTCCACTTTTTATTACGAACGTAATAAAAATTTGAAGTACAGGAGAAAGGTAAAAGCACCTTAACTACTAAGAAAAAGAAAGAAGACATCACATGAGTGTGATAGACAAATCACAACTACTCTATGAATATCGAAAACCGAAGAGGTAGCATCACCATCATCCACAAAATCCTGGGAATGCTCCAAAGGGACATTCCCCAACAGACCAGCATAGGGGCAGAAATGGAAAGCAAGACAAGGACCATAAGCCACAGAATCAGGAGTGTATAAAAAGGAACGATCTCAGGATGAATCAACAAGCAAGATAGAATTCGATCTCGCAAAATAACCGTCCAAAACAAGAGCTAATGAATCACCATACGGTCTATAATAAAGGCATCTAAGGTCTAGATGATCATCAGAAACAAATCTAAAGAAAGAATCATCCAAGGGGTTAAATCTCATGTTAGAAATGTGATCAACCCAACACCTTTCAGCATCATCCCAAACAATAGAGGGACATGGCAGACCAGGAATAAGGGTAGCAACAGGAATAGCAAAAACATCACCAGCGTCCATTGCCAAACAAGGCGGAACAGGAACCGCAGAAACATCAGAAGGCGCCACATAAGAAGGAGGGGAAGCAGGCTGAGAAATACAGGGAGCCGGATCCGAGACAGATAAAGGAGCCGCAAGAGGAGGAGCAACCTGAGAAGAAACCTTAGGAACCCATTTCCTGAGCGGAGGCTGAGGAAGAGGGATCTTAGGAGCAGCCGCAGTAACAACAGAATGCGAGCGGGCATTAGCCAGGTGGCCAAAGGAGTGACAGGAGGAACAAATATCTAGAACCCAACCATAGCGAACATGGACTTCCACCACGTGCTCAACAGCTAGCTCAACAGGTATAGAGGAAGGGAGAGGCTTAGAAAGGGAAATCTCAATCAGAGCCTTGGCGAACATCAATTTTTCTCGCGCAACCGTATTAGAGTCAAAACATTTCAATTTTCCTACATTACAAGCAAGCCAATTCAAACCAAGTAAGGGTTGAAGAGCAGAGGGGATATGGGAGAAATAGACCCAAACAGGAATGGAGAGGACTTTCTCACGAGCACGAGAAACTGTCGGAGTCCAAGGAGTAATAATAAAAGGTTGCCCACCAAAAAATGAAGGCTTGGCCTCAAGAACACGACAACGATCGTCCGGGGAGGAGAACAAAAGGAAATACATGGAATCAACTAGTTTAACTCGAAGAGCACCACGAAGCTTCCAAGCCTTACGACAAACAGAAGACGTATCATGCAGGCAATAGGTAGGGTCCAAAAAGAAACTAACCAAGTAGTCTGACCAGTAATCCATACCAACTTGCATGACACTAGGGGGTAGAATCACCACACCGTTTTCCTCAACGATATCGAAATCAATCGGTTTGTATTCTCCCGCGTTACGGGGCAGGGAAGTAAAAAGAGAAGACCAAGCTCTCGAACATGCCTGGAAAGGTGCAGCTGGACAATGCAACAAACTGGGAAGCTCCTTGACAGCAGGCATACCAACATAGCTAGAATCTAGAGAGTAATCAGAAACCTTATCACAAGGATTGTGAACACAATTCTCAGCGACATTAAGTCGAACACCTATGTTACAAGTATCAAGACTTGAAAAATTAGCATCAGTAGAACGCAAAACACGGCCAGACAAATCAATATCCTCACCACCCACTCCAGAGACAACATTCACATTATCAAGCAAAGGAACACTACTATCCTTCGAAACACAGACCACCCCAGCCTTGGGTAGAGAACCAGCACGCACAGAAGAAGCAAAGGAGGATTGTTTAGAAGCAGGCAGAGGAGGAAAATCAGCACTAGATAGCGATGGAGGCAATTTTCGAATTGTTCCAGCTGGCAATTCCATAAAAACCCTGCCAGATCTGGTGGTTGAAGGCGAAACAGGGGGAGCAGAGGGAACGCGGGGAGGAGAGGCGACGGAGGCATCGAAAGGGACGGGCTGGAGGGAGGTGCGGAGGGAGGAAGAGTCGAGGAAAAAGGCGGGCGAAAATCACCAGCGAGAATGAAGTCGCGAAAGAAACAGAGACGCCATTGTAGTTGAATTTAAGGAGTTTAAATTGAATTTAAATTTAAATAAGGTTTACTTGATTATGTGTTAATTTGAATGAAATGTAATGAGATAAATAAATTTTTGAATGAAAATTTGAAATGTATTTTTGTAATGATATTTGAAATAATAAATGAATGAAATATTTTATTTTTAAATGATATTTTAAATTGAATAATTGAATTTAAAATCAAATAATGATTTGATAAAGGATTTGAAAGGAAATTATTTTGAAATGGTTTTGAATGACATAATCTTTATTTTGATAAAGAATGTGAATTTGGAATGATATTTGACTTTGAGCTATGTGATAAATGAATATTTAAAGTTTATATTAGCATGAAAGGATATTTGGTTTACTTGTAATTTGAATTTATTTAAATAATATTGGATTCATGAAATGAATATTTCAACACTAAGTAACAATGAAGTTAAATCAGAGTTATATGAAATTATCAAATTTAGTTTGAAATGTGGGATATTAAGCTTGGAAATATATTAAAAATTGTATAGTTTATTTTGTGAATCAAATCTATATTTGCAATTTATAAGATTTGAAATGGTTTGTTGGGAAATTGAATTGAATTGAAACTGATGGTTTGAATTAAATTAAATTGGAAATTTGAAATTTTGGTTTAATTGAATAAATTTGTAGAATGCAAAGAATTAAAGGAATATACCATGATTTCAAAAATACATGATTTCGAAATGTTATGATTTTCAAAGTGTAATGATTTCAAGTACTTTGGTTTCGAAAAGTTATCACTTTGAAAGTATTATGATTTTTGAAAGGTGAATATATGTTTGAATGGAAATGATATCATATTGATTTGAATATATTTTTTGAAATAAAAGTAGTTTTTGTTTCGAAGTAAAAACTATGTTGCAAGGGATATAGTTTTGAAATGAATGATTTGATTTTTGAAGTATAAACTATTTTGAAATGACCACGGCGTTATAATAACGTTTGGTTGTTAAAGAGACCGGGATGGGAAGTTGTCATACTCTCTGCCAACTTCGAAAACCACTTTAATAACCGTATACGCGGTGGAGATTCCAGAATGAAGTAGGATGGTGGTGAAGATCCCATTGAGGTATGAACGTGGACCCGACTCCCGTGAGTTGGCATAAGGTGGCTAAAACATGAGCGATCGATGGGCCAAGTGAGGTCATTCCTCCGATCGGACACATTCCTTCGATATTATACTCTTATCTTGTGTTTGTTTGATAGCCATCCTCCGATTTTGATTTGGGAGTGTGGTTCGAGGTAGGCGGCAATGGCTGCTATGAATTACCACCATCCTGGAAGCATAATTGGTATATCTACCCTGGCATTGCCTAGTTGTGCAGTGTCACCTACCATAACGAGCCTCACTATGAGTTTTATTTTTCTCCCGTAGCCCATGGAGTATTTATGGTAGTCTCCCGATCTGGAGATATGCTGATACTGGATGGACTACTGGGACTATTACGTGTTAAGGGGAATATTAGGTCACTCCTTAACGCTATTTTAAAGTAAGTTTATTTTACTGTAGACATTATTATAATAGTGCAATATTACTACATAGTAAATAGTTTAACGGATCCTTAAAGTATGGACGATCCCAAGCATCCTTTAAGTTACTGATGCATTTTGTTACTGTTCACTTGAGTTTATTTACAGTTCATAAGTATTTATGTCCTGACTCGAGTGTTTTGTGTTTTGCTTTACGCTCGAGTCAGACTGAGTGATTCAACATTCAAGACTCACCTTCGGAGTTGGAGCTTTGCTTGAAGATCCAGCCATCTATTTTACTTTCAGTATCCAGTAATTCCAGTTATGTATTCTGATTTGTACTTGATGTATCTTGTTACTCTTCTGTTGTATCTTATTTAACTCTGATGTATCTTATTTTATATAGTAGCTTCATGAACTACTATCTCTTTTAATTCCGCTGCATTATTATTTACTGTATGTTTGTGATTATTTATTTGCTGTATATTCTGATATTTTCAAAATTTCATTTACAACGTGGTATGTTGAGCAATTAAGTCCAACATGTACAGACGCGAATGGTTGAAAATATCGGGTCGTTACATTTGGTATCGGAGCTTTGGTAGCTTTAGGCAAAACTCAGCATATATTGTAAATGTATTTACATAATCACTTACATTCGAGTTTGACTCTCCTTTTTGACTCGATCCCTTTGAATTTTTGGAATGTTCCCTGCGGTTCCAAAATCCATTCGTGTCCCTTACTATTCGTCTTCTTTTGATTCTAGAGAATTCCATAACTCCACTTCGAATGATCTTTATAACTAGTCGGCGATCTCGCCAATCTCATATTGATTTGTAAAGGGGTGAAACTCCTTTACAGCAGCATTGATTCACAAAAGATTTTAAATCCTCGGTTTGGATGCTAATATCTCTTATAATTCGAAACACTGTCTCTTGAGATCGAATGTTGATTTACCCCAGAAATCCACATCGATCTTATTCTTTAAGTCATGGTTGACCTGGTTAAGGTTGCCCGCGATTTATATAAGCTTATCCATCTTCCTATTCTATTATTTAATCATCTCATCTTTGTTTCCAACTTATCTTCAAATCATTCTTAAAGTGTATTTGTAAACTAATATTAAAATGTTTTATATATTGTGTTGTTTGAGTTGTTGATGTTGATTTGGGTTTCTGATCGATTCGTCTGATCAACGCTATCGATAAAATTTCCAAAACACTTGAACAGAGCAAACTGACACAATATGTTTTTTAAAAATTTAGTAATGAAATAAATTTTGCAAGTACATTATAAATCTTTTTCTAGATTTTATTGATTTGGTTGTTAAGAAATAATATTTGATTTTATATATCACTATCTCTTGTTTCATATATAAATAATTGAACCATAAACATGGTTATAAATTTATTTGGAAATTTAAAATGAATTTATACAAGAATTTGATAATTTAATTTCAGATGGATTTCAAACCTTGTGTTTAAAGTTTTGAAGGATATATTATTTAAAGTATTTTCGAATAGAAATTTGTTTCCAAAGAATTTTAAATTTTAAAATTAATGCTCTTCTCTTTGTCGCTGGAAAATAATTTCGGTGATGACTACAACATCATCGATATTCATTTTCGAGTTTCGAAGTGAAGAGACTGTTCTGTAGTCTTGCTATAGTTTTGTTTTGCGGAATTTAATTGACTTGAATTTCTAAAATAAGATTGGATTTATAAAATATGTTGATATATGATTTAACTTTGAATGGATATATATATAGTATATGTGAATTTATTTATCTCTAAATAGTTTGGAATTTATCGGAATTTTAATTCATAAATTTTATCTTGAAAGATAATTTCAAGTGTAATTTCAAGATTTCGATGAATATTCAAGCTTGAAATGATTGAATTAGAAGTTTTATTTGTATAATACACAATTTCACTTCAATATAACTTACCTTAATTTTAGAAGTTGAATATGTAATTGGATAATATACAATATAAAAAGATTTTATAAATAAAATTTGAGTGGTTATAATAAATGTTATACACTTAAATTTTAGCTATAAAAGATTAACAGTGGTAAATAAAGAAAAAGGGTAATGGAATAATTTACAATATAAAATGATGTTAAAGGAACAAAGAATAAATTTAAAGTAGTTATAATAAGTAAATATATTTAACATGGATGAGAAAATATATTAAGAGGAAAAAATTAAATTATAATTAGGAATAAAGAAGAATTAATTTTATTGAGTACACTATGAGTATAATGATTGTTTTTTTTCAAATCCATGATTTTAGAGATTTTTAATTTAATTTGATGATAAGATAATGAATTTAGAGACAGTCAAGATTTATTTAATTTATGTAAAATTTAATTTTCAATTTAAGTTGAAATTTTCATCGTTTCAAATTTATTATCTTATTTTGTTTTTCAAACTATCTTTTGGTTGTCCTTATTTTCTTTATCTTGTTACAGAATAGGGAGGCTATTGCTTATACCAGTCTGTTTAGAAATCTTTCTATAATCTTTGATAATCTTTGGTACTCATTTTGAATCTGAGCGCTGCTTACCATCCACAGACCGTCGGTCAAGCGGAAAGGGTGAATCAGATTGTAGAAGATCTTTTTCGTGCTTGTGTTCTTGATTCTGGAGGATCTTGGAAAGATCATCTCCACCTTGTTAAACTTACCTATAACAACAATTATCATTTATAATTTCAATCTTCTTGTTATCTTGTATTAATCCTATTTCATTCTATCTTTTTCGGTGTTTTCCCGTACCTCATTCCTTTTGGGGACGAAAAGTTTGTTTGGGGGTGAGTGTAACAACCCTGTATTTTCTGATTATCTTTATTGTATATTTTACTTATTTTAAATTGAATTCCTTATTCAAAAACATTATTTTATTTATTAAAATGAATAAATTTTGTTATTTAAATACAAATTTTGATTTTTATGTGAATTAGAATTTCAAACATGAATAATTGAATATTTCCAGAAAAGTGAATTTTGGTCAAAATGGCCGAACTTTGACTTTTAAATTTAAAATTTAAATATTTGAAAATTTTAATTTTATCTTTTATTATGAAAATAAATTAAATTTCAAGAATACTGCTTTTCGTTTCATTGAAATCTGATTAATATTGTGAAAGTTATGCTTTTTACAGTATTGTGTGTAAATTGTTTTATTTAACAAAATTGTTTATTTTAATTTATATAAATAACATTTTTGTTTGTCAAATCATGTTCTTATTTGTTTAACATGACATGTTATATATATAATTTTATTTTCAAAACATTTTTTTTAGATAGTTATAATTTCAAATGTTCATTGCATTTTGTTTACAATTTTTAAAGTCTAGTTTCAATTATTAAACTATTTTCTTATTAATATTCTATTTTTCCTTAAAATATTTATTTATTTTCTTTTTTATTTTGTTTTGTTTTCTATTTTATTTTCTGAATTGTATTTTTTTATTTTAATTTAAAAGAATTAGAAATACCAAGAGGCAAAGACCTTTCATTTGCTTGTGTCTTTTCATTTCACCTGTGCCTTTTCATTTGCTTTTGACTCTTCAAGTTTTTTAGCAGTCCTTTTCTTTCGTTTCAGCCATGAATTTCATTTAGCATTCATGTGAAAATGTTTCCTTATCTCCTCTCAAAAAATCACGGCACTTCATGTAGGATCGATTTCACCCTAGAGGGGGGTGAATAGGGTGATACTATTAATTATAAAAATTATTGCGGAAGTTTGTATAAAATAATTTCAATGCAGATATAGCAGCACAGATAATAGCAGAATAATAAATGCAGAAATAGAATGACACAGAATTTAACCAGCTTTGGCAAAAACCTGCCTACGTGTTGCCCCCAAGGTTTCTACTAGAAATTAAGCAGTCAGATGCTTATATACGTAAACTTGCGACACCCGCTATCGACTAGCCTTAACTCTACGCTCAAAACCCTGCCACAACTTAGCCGCTAAGTTGCGAATTCTCAAACTACGCCACGTCGTTTGTCTCCTAGTCACACGACTAGTAATTACAACCGTTTAAAAGAGAAGTTACAAATTTAAAAACAATTTAAAAATAAGAGACCCTAATTTAAATAAGCTAATCCCAAAGAATAAAAAAGAAATGGCCCAAGCTAATAATAATAAATCTCTTTCTCCTTTTATTTCGTCGGCCGGTCCTTATTTGGTGATAGTGGCAGCTCTTATTTCATTCATTCGTTCCTCAATCTGAAAATAGGGCTTCCTAGAAATGAAGGCGCCGACTTTGCTGATCGATCAGGTGGGTTATTCTCGTGATTACTTGACGGTCGATTGTATTTTTCACTTTGCACACGGCTGCTCCTTCTCGATCGAGTTCGGTGATTTGATATGTGATTTATTGCTTTTGCTTTACTGTTATGCTTGCTTGAACTCGATGATGAACTGTCGATGATATTACTTGTTTATGTAGGGTTCAAACCCCCTGATTTTCGTTCGTATATTTTATACGAATTCGTCAATTGATTTTTTTTCGGCCATACGATTTTTCTTGGACGTTGATGATGATTTCTGACCTCTTCCAATTCGTATATTTGTTGTTTACTTGGTTGACACGGTTTAATTTCTCTGACTTTGTTTTCCTTGCTCACCACGGTATTGATATTGAACTGTTCGATCCGTTCGTTGTTGCCTTGGTCATTACGGCGTTGATTTTCTGGTGACTTCGGTTATGCTTTGCTTTGAGCTTGGCCTTGATAAAATTGATTTTGTGAAAGTATTTTAGGTTCGGCACTATCTTGATTTGAAACTACAGTTCCATGATTTTTCAAACTCGTTTCGACTGTGACTTTGGCATTGCTTTCGTATTGACTTCGGCCATTATTTTGGTTTGAAACTGTTGATCCATGATTTGTTGGGATTCGTTTGTTTATTTTGTTCCGGCCATAATGTTGCAGTCTTCAACTTGTACTACTTGTTATTTCATAATTTGAGATCTGGTCTGGTATACATTGAGTTTGGTTAAGTTGAATTCTTGTCACTGTTCGTTCAAGTTATATGTGATGTTGTTTCACTTGAGTTGTTGCTCTGCTGGTCTATCTGATCCTGTTAATTGAGTCATCTTGTTGCCTATGTAATTTGCTTGAAGTTTGGTTTGCACTTCAGTAAAAACTGCCTCTGGTCATGATTATTTGGTTGTATGCATATGCACTGCTTTGTCTTTGACATTTCCTGACCATATGTAGTTGCATTGAGATGGTTTGCCTTTGTTTCCAGTCTTTCTTCCACATTGCTATGTTGTGTTTGCATTGACTTCATGTAGCATTTGAGGTTGATGTGTTAGTCTGGTCTCACGGTTGTAGCCTGGTTGTCATGTATGCAGTTTACTGGTCTTGCATCATGTGTATACATACATTCATGTATGTATATATGTGTATGTTAGCTTGTGTTTTGAACTTGCATTTTGAACTGTTTGAAAACTCGAACTATGTAGCTTGATGTCTACATGCTTATGGTTATATTTATGATGCTATGCACTCTGGCCTGTTTCACTGTCATGTGTATATATGTGCACTTCGTTCATTTGCTTTGGCTTCTGTAACGACCCAGAATTTTTAGAAATTAAAATTTGAATATTTAATTAATTTTAAATATTAATAAGTGAATTTATAAGTCAAATAAATTTTTATTTGAATTATTGAATTTAATTGAATAATTAAATCGATAATTTAATATGTGAAATTATGGAAATAATTGAAAATATAGTTAAATATGATTGAAAATGATTTGTAAAATTTTATTTTATCATATTGAAGTTAGAATGATATTTTAGAACTTTTAAATTCGAATTAAAAGTTAATTTGTGAAAATTTAATATTTTAATATTTAATAATCGACTGTAAAATAGTCAATTTTTGAACAGTCTCAGAATTGAACGAAACCAGTTCCATTGGATCTGTAATAGTTAGTTATTACCGGATTTCAAATTTCGTGTCAATCGGAGTTATCGTTTGATCGTGGCAGCTCGAAACGCATCGATTTATTTTTAATTTAAATTTGGCGAGTAAAAATAGCCATTTTTCAAAAAGTCTCGGATTTCGACGAAACCAGTTTCATCGGATCCATAATGTGATATTATTGTAAGGTTTCAAATTTCAAGTCAATTGGATTTACCGTTTGTCCGATACAAATTAAAACGCCTAGAAATCGACTTAAATCGGTTTAATTCAAATTGAGCGTTTACAGCCGTAACTCGCACATACTTCCGAATTAGCTTCCGAAACCTGTTCCATTGTGTCCGGAACGCGGGGTAAACCCTAGAAACGCTGGTTACGGCGCGTAAATCGGAGTTCGGAATTTCCGGGATGAATAGTGTCGCTCGTTCCTTATAAATAGACCCTTGCCTTCATAATTGATAAAAAAAATAACCTAAACCCTAATTTCATACTACAGCCGCCTCTTTTATATGAATGGCCAGAATTGTCCCAATTTCATTCCTTAATCTCTCCAAATCCATTCACAATCAAGCGAAGTGATCAACTACAAAGATGAAGATCTTGGCGAAAGCTTTCAATCCATACGGATATGATGGATTTTGGTGCAACGTGGAGGAGGTTAGAGGGGGCCGTCGGCCCTATGTTGCGCACGCAACACGAGATGAATGGTGGGGCCGAGCTCCACATGCTTCTGGCCGTGGATAGCTTGCGTTGGGGGCTTCGCAACGGCACGTCTTGATCGAATTTTCATCGTGTGATTGAGGAGTATTATTTAACCCTAATTCAAGAATTGGGTTCGGCCTCATTTTTGCAACCTGGTGGCGTGAACGAAGGGTTGGGGAGAAGCAATGTGCGGCTATGATGGATTTGGAGTTGAATCTAACGGCCCAGATTTGCATAGGTTATAAATTTATTAATTAAGTTGCAAATTAGTAAGTTTAAATACGTGTAAACTTCAATAATTCATAACTTTTTCATACGAGGTCGAAAACGCGCGAAACCAGTTGCGTTGGAATCGTATGGACGAGCACTACGCGATGGAGTTGGTTTGGAGTCGTTTGGAGTTAGTGAGAATTTTGGGTAAAATTAAACGCGCGTTTAATTTTATTCGAAATAAATCGCTAAAACGGAAATAAAATCAAGGTGACAACTTCTCACTCAATCGAATCAGTTTCGATTTTATTTTAAATAGTTAGATTTAAAATATTTGAATGCATGTTTGAATGATGATTGTTATATATTGATTGTTAAAGTAGACATTATACGCCGTTAGTAAGCGGATGTTATTTATTAAAAACATATACCGTGAATATTTCATAAACAGTGAAATTGGTATTATATATATAATATCAATATATATATATATATATTGGCATATGTATATATTGGAGTTGATTGATTTCCCGCATTTTTTGTTTAGCGGATGAGACCCTATTACGCCGTTATTAAGCGGATAATATTTAATAAGAACATATACCGCGATAATTTCGTACTGGAGCGAAATTGGTATTGTGCTAATGTTTGTGGATGCAGGAAAACAGGTTGGAGGGATCCAACTGGATTCCTCAACAGTTTTTATTTAATTTCAGATATTTTGATATTTGATTGATTATCATATCGATATATGATATCGTTGTTGTCGTGATTGACTATTTGGTGTGTAGCATCATTGGACCCAAATTTTGGGATTTTAAAATGATTTTTAAGGTGATTTTTGAAAATATACTATATTTTTGGAATTGATTCATTTTAAATAAATAAACGTTATAATTTTTAATGTTATAAAAATTATGATTTTTGTGAAATACAGTTAAAAACTGATTTTTGAAAATAAGGAATTAATGACTTTATGAAATAGTTAAATTGGGATTTCTGAAATAATTGTGAAAAGTTAAAATATAGGATTTATAAAATTTAATTATTTTATAAATCAAAATGGTGAAATAATAAAGGAAATTAAAGACGTTTTAAAAGAATAATATAAATTGAATTATATTAAGAGATTTATAAATGGATATTTATAAATTGAAATATGGACATTATAAAACAAGTTTTTATAAGTGTTTGAATGAAGTGAAAATGAATTTCATAATTGAATGAAATTTATAGAATTATAAACTGTGAAGTTATAGAAGAAATTTATAAATAGTAAGATTTATAAATTTGGTGAAATTATTTGAAGAATAGATTGGTTAGATAAATGGATCTTATAAGTTATAAGATTTATAAATTGGAAAGTCTCTAAAGGAACGATTTTGTAAAATAATCGTTTTATAAGTAATTAACTTATAATATGAACGTTTAGTTTATAATTTAGTTACAAGCTGGAATAAGTTGATAAAGGAATTTATAAAAAGGAAGTTTTTATAAATAAATATAAATGGAATTTATAAACGTTGTTTTATAAATTCGCAAACGACTTATTTTGATAAGTAAATTGTTGAAACCTATTAATGAAGTTATATTCACATTTTTAACTGTGAATAATCCTTGGAAATGAAATATATAGAAATGATGAAATTTGTTAACAAAGAATATTCACGTTTTTGAATAGTGAATAATATGTTGAAGAAATTGTTTTGAATGTGATATTTGAAATAGAATTAAAACTATCTAACGATGTTTTTAAAAGGTATTGAGATTCGAAATCATAGATTTCAACATTTATTGTTGAAATAGACGTTTTCGAGAAATAGAAGGAGATGATGGACTATAACACTGTTGTAACGACCCAATATTTTCAACCACTCGCATCCGCACATGTCGGACTTGAATTGTTCAAAATACTGCGTTGTAGAATAAATTTGGCAAAACTCAGAATATACAATAAATAAATCACAGAATCACATACACAGATATCAGAATCTCGCAGCGGAAATTAAAACTTTAGTGGTTCATGAAGCCACTGATACAACCTTTACAAAACAGAACTTACATTGTCTATAATTCTCAATACAATTTTTAAGACATAAATAGAGGTAAAGTCTTCAAAGTTTTGAATTCCAGAAAAGATAAAGGCTGAAACAACTTCCAACAGCACTGATGATCTACTGAGTGTCCTAGCTTCGGAGAGAAACTGAAACTGCAACTCAGGCTGACCCGAGCGTACAATAAAACAAAACACTCGAGTCAGGACATACATACTTATATAATGTAAGCTAAATCAAGTGTACTGTAATATATAGCGAGTAACTTAAAGGATGCTTGGGATCGCCCATCCTCTAAGGATCCGTTAAACTATTTACTATGTAGTATATTGCGCTATTATAATAGTGTCTACGGTAAAATAAACATACTTTTAAATAGCATTAAGGCTTTACATTTTCCACCTTAACACGTAATAGTCCCAGTAGTCCATCCAATATCATAGCTCCTCCTACTCGGGAAGCAACTAGAGGATACCACACGGGCTACGGGAGAAAACCAAACTCGTACAAGGCTCGATATGGTAGGTGACACGGCACAACTAGGCAATGCCAGGGTAGATATACCAATTGCTATCCGGACCGGTGGTAACGCGAAGCCGCAGCAACCGCCCACCTCGAACAACACTCCCAAATCAAAGGGTGCACCCAAACAATCACATAAGCAATAGAATGGTATACGAAGAAGTGCGTTCGATCAGAGGAGCTACCTCATTAATCCGAGAATCGCTCCTGTTTTAGCCACCTTATGCCAACTCACGGGAGTCGGGTCCACGTATATACCTTTCAGGAAACCGTCACCACCAACCTACTTCATTCTGGAATCTCCACCGCGCACACGGTTAGTCAAAGTGGTTTTCGGTATCGACAGAGAGTATGTCCATATCCGATCCCGGTCTCTTTGCCAACCAAACGTTATTATAACCCGTGGTCATTTAAAAACAGTTTATTCTTTAAAACCAGGATAATGATTTCTATTTCAAAACTGTAAATACGATATCATTTTAAAACCCAAAACAATAGGGTATCGTTATATTCGAATATAATTCTTTTCCAAAACAATACTGCTTAAAATTATAATATCTGGAAACCAAATATTTGAATTATATCTTCAAAACATAATATTTTGGAAATTTTACCTTAAAATCCATAACTCCCAAACACAATGGTTTGGACATTCAACAGTATATAGAATAAATGATTTAACTTTATGGTTACTTTGTAAAGAAGACAATTTACATAGCTTTACAAATATATTTCTTTATTTAAAGTTTTAAACCATAATTTAAATATCACTTTATGTTCCTAAAACCATTTCAATTTCTATATATATATTCAATTTGGAGTATTTACTGTTCAAACTAAGTTTGGGTTTTATTCTTTCAACAAGTCAATGTTTTATTATTTAGTCTTGAATATTCCCATAAATTCTATAAATAAAACTCCAAATTTTAGCCATTAAATATCTTCAAAATTTACTTAATACCAGAATATTCATCTTAAATTTATTAAGGAAAATCTAGTTATAAATATCTTATCTTAAGATTTCCAAACTTAAATATAAAATAAAATTTATCAAATCCCATAAATTTTAAAACAATCAAATTCTAGATTCTATAGCACTTAGGAAATGTTACCTAAAGTTATGGGTAAAACTAGTCCAATTTCAAAAAGACAGCATTTAAATGCTGCAGTAGATCGTTTGACTTAATAAATATTTCTAAATATAACTTATTTATTTATTTATTTATTAACTGCAATCTTAATCTTTCAAAATCCAGAATTTCCAAACTAAGTTATATTTCAAAATTTTATTCAAATATTTATTTATTTATTTCATTTAATATTTGTTCAAAAATCAAATAAAAGCTTTTTAAAGATATTAACCCAAATATTTAACTTCCAAAATAATTTTTAAATATTTCAGAAAATATTATAAGAACCACGGGCCTGTATATAGTTTTCTAGCCTAGGTCAAGTGATACGGATTTATATCATTTCAACCCGAAATTTATAAAACCCCGGGTTCTATCATTTCAAACCCGCAATCCCAAGTAAATTTACAGCAGTTAACAGAACAAGTGAACAGTAATAATCATTTAGGCCTATCATTTCAGCCTATAACAATATATATATAACAGGGAACTTGCAGTGGGGATTTAAGCAGTAAATAAACAATAATATAATATAACTGCAGAATATAATACAACAGATAATAACTGATGAGGTGTCAATTTAAATGGGGTCCATCATTCTATATTACACTACAGATAGGTAATAGTGAAATACAATTTTACACATACACTTGCAAGAATTTACTAAAATATAAATACGTATGTCTGGTGAGAAATACTCACCTGAAAGCTGCAGAAAATTTGAATTCAAAACGGCTATTCACTGGTAAAGAACGATAGAGAATAACGATCAAAATTGCTCGGATGTCGCCTAGATTCAGATCTAGAACAAAATTCAAATATTGAAAATGCGACTTAAGAATTTTACGGTCAAAGAAAAATTAAAGATAGAACGATAATTTTGTTTGCTTTGCTCGACCACTCCACCGTGTAACGTGACCAAAAATATTCCTAAATAAGTGAATCGTGCCAACACAAAACTTTACGACAAAATCTTTCCTAAAACTACTGTGGCAAAATGTTGAATACACTCGTGCACAAAATATTTCTTTCTTTTCCTCATGTACGATGACATGGCTACGTGCATGCACGCATATCACCTCACTGCTGCCTAACATCTTCAATCTTAGATTCACATTTTCCAGACTCAAGCTTGCATGCACACTCCCTATCTTCCAGTTTCACAATATTTTTCAGCTGCTTGAGTTTAGTCCCTTTTTAAATCTGGACTTAGCTTCATCTATCCAAACCAATTTCAGCCTATACCCAGACCTTGCCTGACATGCACATGCTTCATTGAATCAAAACTCTTCTTTCTTTCTATCAAAAATCAGTGCATTCATTCCTAAGTACATATGCAGACTCACTTCAGTCTAACTTCCAGGCAAAACTTTACCAAGCAAAAGAAACTCAACTACCCGAGTCACCACCCAAATCTCCCCGAGCCATCTTCATCAATGCTTCGAGTCAGTTACGAAATAACTTCGGGAAATTATGGAAACACTGAAACTTCACCCCACTTTTACTTCCCACCTGACTACTTCTATCATCAGTCATGCACCCTACTCATATCAGTTTCTACATGCACACTTGATAACACTATGTACAGCTTATTGCAAGTCTGGATATGCACAGACTTCTTTAGAATACAAATGCAAGCTGACATTTTCTACCAGCTCACACTACCTTATACAACACCACCTGCCTAACATCCCTCTGCCAAATCTAGTCCCATTCCCATTACAGTTCAATCTTATACTAATGTGCATAAATTCCCAACTACTTCCACTAAGCACTGCATCTCTTAAACAACCACTACTCTCCTACAATATATTAGATATACTATGCAAAAGTAATTCATGAAATTTCCAGACCATCCCTACCTAAGCCCCTATATATGTTTACACATAGTTTACATCATGGCTTTACAAAAATGCAGAAGTCCCTATCCTACCTTTACTACCCTGAGTCACGAACATGCTTTCCCTCATCACCACACTTATACCCCTCACTTCCTTCGGCCACTTCAGTCTTAATAAGTCAATCAGGTCTGGGCTTGATTATCATATCCGAAAAGGCAAGTCTTGCTGATAAGCACGTGCACAGGTGCACAGCTCCCAATATGCAACTACTCTGCAACATCCTCTGCTTTGAGCAACATTTACTAACCTACCTATATCAAGCCTTAACAACTCCAGCTTCTACTAAAACAAATCCAGTCAGTGGTGAGATCTTCAGACTAGGCTCGGTCATCATAACAAATGTAAGCCCTCTGAAACAACCTGTGCACTAGTGGTATGTAAAACCACTTCCACTCACAGCCTTCCACTCTTAACAATGTATATATATCCACTTAAGTGTCCTAACTTAGTGCATGACAACTGATATGAATATGTACCCAGGTGTATCACCTAAAATATGCACAGTATTGTTCATGGACAGTCTATGTTTGGGAAAAGTACATGGATAAAATAAAAAACTACTGTGCATCTAAAATTTGTCTATTATAAAAAGCAAAGAAATAAAATACTACTCTTTCCTATTTATGCCTATTACTTATGCATGCACGCACTATATTTGAACTGCCTATACCAAGAGGGTCTTTTAAAAATAGTTTACCATGTTTGCTTATTTGAAAGGAAAAACTGGAAACCAATATACATAAAATTTCTTCAACTGGAAATGCAGACTTTACCCTTAATTTATCTCACTAGACTTTCCTAGACATATATGTGAACTATTTTAGACCCAGATCTTCACTACTTGTATCCATCTCCTACTCACATCCCATACTCTCAGGTTCATGGCAAGCATGGTAAAATAAAATGGAATGGCCGAGCAAGGCATCTAGGAAAGGAAAACAAAGGGACTGAAGAAGAAAAAGGTATTTACCTGATCTGGAGCTCTGCAAAAGGAGATGGAAATGATGCAGAGAACATTTGATAGGCAAATGTATTTATAGGGAAAAGTTTCAGAAGGCCGAGAGACTACTCCTCTAATGGAGCACAGCAAATTGAAAGCACATTCATTCTCTTGAATGTAGGCTGGTATACGCGTGGTTAAAGCAAGCTCTTAATTTATTTTTATGTGCGTGATTAGAGGAAGATATAAAGAGAAGGCCGAGAGTTTCATATGTACAATGCACAAATGGAAATGAATGCTTCAGTTTCTTATTTTGCGAATTTTGCTAATTGCGTGATCAAAGGAAGAAAAGCAATGCCTAATTTAGTGTCAGTTTCGCCATATAATCTGTTACCTGACATATATGAGATGCGTGATATATGCATAAGTTGATATGTAGAGGAAGGCAAACATCAAAAGGGTTTTAAACTATCAGTTTCAAAAGATTAAATTTCAAACGTAGACATTTATATACTGAAATGGATGAGTCAGAGGAAAAGTGAAAAGGAAAATCTATGTGATTAAATATGTTCGCAAATATATGTATTAACATGGTTTGCTTAGAATAGAAAGAGGGCAGCTTGAATTTGGGAATTTATGACTTGCGTTGATATATCTCCAGATATGCAAACTTTTGATATTTGTTGCAAACAAACAGTGTGATTTTTCTTTTCTAATATTATTAAATGAATGGTGAAAATTTATGTAGAGAAAACGTATACAAATTTAATTGAAATCATTTCGTCAGTTAAAACAACGTAACGGCTGTTATAAAACTCTGACTGATATTTTTCTTCAAATTTATTTGAAAACTTGATTTTTATACTATGTTAAACAGACGCAATCTCAAACATCAAAAATTTACATAAAAATAACATTTTAAAAACACATATTTTATTACGTCACTTATACCCTAAAATTGACGCGTCTTTTAAACGCGAATGTTGACAGTTTTAACATAGCTTAAATTTCACAGTTATTATTAGATTTTATTGACATATACAATTTTATAAAATATATCTTCAAATTAAATAATTAAACTATATTGTTAAACACAATTTATATAAAATATATTTCAAAATTAAATAATTAAAATAAAATAAATATCTAAAACTAGGGCTGTTACACTCTCCCCCACTTAAGAATTTTTCGTCCTCGAAAAGGAACGAACAAGTGAAACAAAGGAAGATAAGCTAGACGAACAAGCACTTTAAACGGATAGTTCCTGATTTGAAGCACGAAGAAAAAACACTAGAATTGGTTTTACCCTTTCAGTTTGACCGTCAGCCTAGGGTGCTAAACGGTGCTCAGGCCCCGATGAGTGACAAAGATTTCAAAGATTATAGAAAGATCTCTAAATAGACGGGTATACGCAATAGCCTTCCTATTCTGTAACAGATAGGGAACCAAGGATATTTAGGGTAGCTTGAAAACAAAATAAGATAATTTGAAATCATAATGTCTTTGAAAGTCATCAAGAATTTATAGATATTATCATTTGGAAATCATGCTACTCAAATTTTCCAAAACGTTTATTCATTTACCCATTTAATTTCAATGCCAAATAATATTTATTTCAAAGTTGAGATATTCCTAGGTTCATTTATTCAATTATAAAATTTTCAAATTTTTAACCAAATACCCTACACTTGAAATTTTCATTTGAAAACCAAATTCTCAATTATCAAATTTTTAGTGATATCAAATGTGTCTTAACTATTTAAATCATAATTATCCATTTAGACATCAGTTAACTATGATTTTAAGATAAATAACCTTATTACAAAATATCCCTTTCAAAAATATTTTTCTTTCAAAGATACATTGTTTATCACACAACATATTCATTTCAGGAAATAACTTTTATTAAAATCTCTTGGTTAGATTTAAGGTTCCATATTAATCAAATTTGATTATTAGGTTATTTAAATAAAATCCCTTAAATTCCTATTCCTTATTTACCCCCCATTAATCTTTTATAACTAAAATTTAAGTGTATAATATTTATTATAACCACTCAAATTTTATTCCTAAAATTCTTTTATATTGTATATTATCCAAATTCATTTTTAACTTTTGAAGATCAAGGTGAGTTATATTGAAATGAAATTGAGTATTATACAACTAAAACTTCCAAATTCAATTATCTCCAGTTGGAATTTCTTATTCAAAAATTTATTTTCCTTTTTATTGAAATTTTTCCTTAAGATAAATTTAAGAATTAAATTTCTGATTCCCCTCAAACCAAAATAAATATATATACGTAATATGTCAATCAAACTTAAATTATATATCTATATATATTAATTCATACTTCAGAAATTCAAATCAAATAAAATCTCAAGGAAACACTGTAGCCAGACTACAGAATGGTCTTTTCACTTCGGAACTCGAAAATGAATGTCGATGATGCTGCAGTCATCACCGAAATTATTTTCCAGCGACAAAGAGAAGAGCACTAAATTTTCAAATTCTTTGAAAACAATTTCTATACAAATCCCTTTTAAAATTTAAACACAAGGTTTGAAATCGTCAGAAATTGAATTCTCAAGCCCTTGTTTAAATTCATTTCTGTTTCTAAATTAATTTATAACCATTTTTTTATATTAGACAACACATGGTTAAAAAACCAAATAACACAAACTATTATCTCTTGACAAATAGTTAAATTAATTATAAAATTCTGAAAATTATACTCATATATATATTGGATTTTATTTTTAAATATAGGCATAAAAATTTCCAAAACAAGGATAGACTCTCAAATTTGATGAACTCAAATCAAATAGTATTCAAGATAAGTTGAAATCAGAAGATTCGATGATTAAATAACAAAATAAGGAACTGGGTGAGTTTATATAAATCGCGGGCAACCTTGACCGGGTCAACCGTGACTTAAAGAGTCAGATCGGGATTGAGTAAATCTACTCTTGATCTGAAGAGATAAAGTTTGGAATAAACAAAGATACTAGCATATAAACCGAGGATAAATATAAATCACCGGTGAATCAATGCTAATGGTAAAGGAGTTTCACCCCTTTATTAGAACGATGGCGAGACCGCCAATTCACTATAAAGATCATCCGAAGTGGAGTTATGAGATACTCCAGAATTTAAAGAAGATGAAAAGTGAGGGACACGGATGAACTTTGGAACCACAGGGAATGTTCCACATTCGAAAAGGAAGAGATTCAAACTCGAACGAAGGTGATTCTGTAAATCAAATTTACCATACATTCTAAGTTTTGCCTAGAGCCAAAGCTCTGATACCAGCTGTAACGACCCAATATTTTCAACCACTCGCATCCGCACATGTCGGACTTGAATTGTTCAAAATACTGCGTTGTAGAATAAATTTGGCAAAACTCAGAATATACAATAAATAAATCACAGAATCACATACACAGATATCAGAATCTCGCAGCGGAAATTAAAACTTTAGTGGTTCATGAAGCCACTGATACAACCTTTACAAAACAGAACTTACATTGTCTATAATTCTCAATACAATTTTTAAGACATAAATAGAGGTAAAGTCTTCAAAGTTTTGAATTCCAGAAAAGATAAAGGCTGAAACAACTTCCAACAGCACTGATGATCTACTGAGTGTCCTAGCTTCGGAGAGAAACTGAAACTGCAACTCAGGCTGACCCGAGCGTACAATAAAACAAAACACTCGAGTCAGGACATACATACTTATATAATGTAAGCTAAATCAAGTGTACTGTAATATATAGCGAGTAACTTAAAGGATGCTTGGGATCGCCCATCCTCTAAGGATCCGTTAAACTATTTACTATGTAGTATATTGCGCTATTATAATAGTGTCTACGGTAAAATAAACATACTTTTAAATAGCATTAAGGCTTTACATTTTCCACCTTAACACGTAATAGTCCCAGTAGTCCATCCAATATCATAGCTCCTCCTACTCGGGAAGCAACTAGAGGATACCACACGGGCTACGGGAGAAAACCAAACTCGTACAAGGCTCGATATGGTAGGTGACACGGCACAACTAGGCAATGCCAGGGTAGATATACCAATTGCTATCCGGACCGGTGGTAACGCGAAGCCGCAGCAACCGCCCACCTCGAACAACACTCCCAAATCAAAGGGTGCACCCAAACAATCACATAAGCAATAGAATGGTATACGAAGAAGTGCGTTCGATCAGAGGAGCTACCTCATTAATCCGAGAATCGCTCCTGTTTTAGCCACCTTATGCCAACTCACGGGAGTCGGGTCCACGTATATACCTTTCAGGAAACCGTCACCACCAACCTACTTCATTCTGGAATCTCCACCGCGCACACGGTTAGTCAAAGTGGTTTTCGGTATCGACAGAGAGTATGTCCATATCCGATCCCGGTCTCTTTGCCAACCAAACGTTATTATAACCCGTGGTCATTTAAAAACAGTTTATTCTTTAAAACCAGGATAATGATTTCTATTTCAAAACTGTAAATACGATATCATTTTAAAACCCAAAACAATAGGGTATCGTTATATTCGAATATAATTCTTTTCCAAAACAATACTGCTTAAAATTATAATATCTGGAAACCAAATATTTGAATTATATCTTCAAAACATAATATTTTGGAAATTTTACCTTAAAATCCATAACTCCCAAACACAATGGTTTGGACATTCAACAGTATATAGAATAAATGATTTAACTTTATGGTTACTTTGTAAAGAAGACAATTTACATAGCTTTACAAATATATTTCTTTATTTAAAGTTTTAAACCATAATTTAAATATCACTTTATGTTCCTAAAACCATTTCAATTTCTATATATATATTCAATTTGGAGTATTTACTGTTCAAACTAAGTTTGGGTTTTATTCTTTCAACAAGTCAATGTTTTATTATTTAGTCTTGAATATTCCCATAAATTCTATAAATAAAACTCCAAATTTTAGCCATTAAATATCTTCAAAATTTACTTAATACCAGAATATTCATCTTAAATTTATTAAGGAAAATCTAGTTATAAATATCTTATCTTAAGATTTCCAAACTTAAATATAAAATAAAATTTATCAAATCCCATAAATTTTAAAACAATCAAATTCTAGATTCTATAGCACTTAGGAAATGTTACCTAAAGTTATGGGTAAAACTAGTCCAATTTCAAAAAGACAGCATTTAAATGCTGCAGTAGATCGTTTGACTTAATAAATATTTCTAAATATAACTTATTTATTTATTTATTTATTAACTGCAATCTTAATCTTTCAAAATCCAGAATTTCCAAACTAAGTTATATTTCAAAATTTTATTCAAATATTTATTTATTTATTTCATTTAATATTTGTTCAAAAATCAAATAAAAGCTTTTTAAAGATATTAACCCAAATATTTAACTTCCAAAATAATTTTTAAATATTTCAGAAAATATTATAAGAACCACGGGCCTGTATATAGTTTTCTAGCCTAGGTCAAGTGATACGGATTTATATCATTTCAACCCGAAATTTATAAAACCCCGGGTTCTATCATTTCAAACCCGCAATCCCAAGTAAATTTACAGCAGTTAACAGAACAAGTGAACAGTAATAATCATTTAGGCCTATCATTTCAGCCTATAACAATATATATATAACAGGGAACTTGCAGTGGGGATTTAAGCAGTAAATAAACAATAATATAATATAACTGCAGAATATAATACAACAGATAATAACTGATGAGGTGTCAATTTAAATGGGGTCCATCATTCTATATTACACTACAGATAGGTAATAGTGAAATACAATTTTACACATACACTTGCAAGAATTTACTAAAATATAAATACGTATGTCTGGTGAGAAATACTCACCTGAAAGCTGCAGAAAATTTGAATTCAAAACGGCTATTCACTGGTAAAGAACGATAGAGAATAACGATCAAAATTGCTCGGATGTCGCCTAGATTCAGATCTAGAACAAAATTCAAATATTGAAAATGCGACTTAAGAATTTTACGGTCAAAGAAAAATTAAAGATAGAACGATAATTTTGTTTGCTTTGCTCGACCACTCCACCGTGTAACGTGACCAAAAATATTCCTAAATAAGTGAATCGTGCCAACACAAAACTTTACGACAAAATCTTTCCTAAAACTACTGTGGCAAAATGTTGAATACACTCGTGCACAAAATATTTCTTTCTTTTCCTCATGTACGATGACATGGCTACGTGCATGCACGCATATCACCTCACTGCTGCCTAACATCTTCAATCTTAGATTCACATTTTCCAGACTCAAGCTTGCATGCACACTCCCTATCTTCCAGTTTCACAATATTTTTCAGCTGCTTGAGTTTAGTCCCTTTTTAAATCTGGACTTAGCTTCATCTATCCAAACCAATTTCAGCCTATACCCAGACCTTGCCTGACATGCACATGCTTCATTGAATCAAAACTCTTCTTTCTTTCTATCAAAAATCAGTGCATTCATTCCTAAGTACATATGCAGACTCACTTCAGTCTAACTTCCAGGCAAAACTTTACCAAGCAAAAGAAACTCAACTACCCGAGTCACCACCCAAATCTCCCCGAGCCATCTTCATCAATGCTTCGAGTCAGTTACGAAATAACTTCGGGAAATTATGGAAACACTGAAACTTCACCCCACTTTTACTTCCCACCTGACTACTTCTATCATCAGTCATGCACCCTACTCATATCAGTTTCTACATGCACACTTGATAACACTATGTACAGCTTATTGCAAGTCTGGATATGCACAGACTTCTTTAGAATACAAATGCAAGCTGACATTTTCTACCAGCTCACACTACCTTATACAACACCACCTGCCTAACATCCCTCTGCCAAATCTAGTCCCATTCCCATTACAGTTCAATCTTATACTAATGTGCATAAATTCCCAACTACTTCCACTAAGCACTGCATCTCTTAAACAACCACTACTCTCCTACAATATATTAGATATACTATGCAAAAGTAATTCATGAAATTTCCAGACCATCCCTACCTAAGCCCCTATATATGTTTACACATAGTTTACATCATGGCTTTACAAAAATGCAGAAGTCCCTATCCTACCTTTACTACCCTGAGTCACGAACATGCTTTCCCTCATCACCACACTTATACCCCTCACTTCCTTCGGCCACTTCAGTCTTAATAAGTCAATCAGGTCTGGGCTTGATTATCATATCCGAAAAGGCAAGTCTTGCTGATAAGCACGTGCACAGGTGCACAGCTCCCAATATGCAACTACTCTGCAACATCCTCTGCTTTGAGCAACATTTACTAACCTACCTATATCAAGCCTTAACAACTCCAGCTTCTACTAAAACAAATCCAGTCAGTGGTGAGATCTTCAGACTAGGCTCGGTCATCATAACAAATGTAAGCCCTCTGAAACAACCTGTGCACTAGTGGTATGTAAAACCACTTCCACTCACAGCCTTCCACTCTTAACAATGTATATATATCCACTTAAGTGTCCTAACTTAGTGCATGACAACTGATATGAATATGTACCCAGGTGTATCACCTAAAATATGCACAGTATTGTTCATGGACAGTCTATGTTTGGGAAAAGTACATGGATAAAATAAAAAACTACTGTGCATCTAAAATTTGTCTATTATAAAAAGCAAAGAAATAAAATACTACTCTTTCCTATTTATGCCTATTACTTATGCATGCACGCACTATATTTGAACTGCCTATACCAAGAGGGTCTTTTAAAAATAGTTTACCATGTTTGCTTATTTGAAAGGAAAAACTGGAAACCAATATACATAAAATTTCTTCAACTGGAAATGCAGACTTTACCCTTAATTTATCTCACTAGACTTTCCTAGACATATATGTGAACTATTTTAGACCCAGATCTTCACTACTTGTATCCATCTCCTACTCACATCCCATACTCTCAGGTTCATGGCAAGCATGGTAAAATAAAATGGAATGGCCGAGCAAGGCATCTAGGAAAGGAAAACAAAGGGACTGAAGAAGAAAAAGGTATTTACCTGATCTGGAGCTCTGCAAAAGGAGATGGAAATGATGCAGAGAACATTTGATAGGCAAATGTATTTATAGGGAAAAGTTTCAGAAGGCCGAGAGACTACTCCTCTAATGGAGCACAGCAAATTGAAAGCACATTCATTCTCTTGAATGTAGGCTGGTATACGCGTGGTTAAAGCAAGCTCTTAATTTATTTTTATGTGCGTGATTAGAGGAAGATATAAAGAGAAGGCCGAGAGTTTCATATGTACAATGCACAAATGGAAATGAATGCTTCAGTTTCTTATTTTGCGAATTTTGCTAATTGCGTGATCAAAGGAAGAAAAGCAATGCCTAATTTAGTGTCAGTTTCGCCATATAATCTGTTACCTGACATATATGAGATGCGTGATATATGCATAAGTTGATATGTAGAGGAAGGCAAACATCAAAAGGGTTTTAAACTATCAGTTTCAAAAGATTAAATTTCAAACGTAGACATTTATATACTGAAATGGATGAGTCAGAGGAAAAGTGAAAAGGAAAATCTATGTGATTAAATATGTTCGCAAATATATGTATTAACATGGTTTGCTTAGAATAGAAAGAGGGCAGCTTGAATTTGGGAATTTATGACTTGCGTTGATATATCTCCAGATATGCAAACTTTTGATATTTGTTGCAAACAAACAGTGTGATTTTTCTTTTCTAATATTATTAAATGAATGGTGAAAATTTATGTAGAGAAAACGTATACAAATTTAATTGAAATCATTTCGTCAGTTAAAACAACGTAACGGCTGTTATAAAACTCTGACTGATATTTTTCTTCAAATTTATTTGAAAACTTGATTTTTATACTATGTTAAACAGACGCAATCTCAAACATCAAAAATTTACATAAAAATAACATTTTAAAAACACATATTTTATTACGTCACTTATACCCTAAAATTGACGCGTCTTTTAAACGCGAATGTTGACAGTTTTAACATAGCTTAAATTTCACAGTTATTATTAGATTTTATTGACATATACAATTTTATAAAATATATCTTCAAATTAAATAATTAAACTATATTGTTAAACACAATTTATATAAAATATATTTCAAAATTAAATAATTAAAATAAAATAAATATCTAAAACTAGGGCTGTTACAACTGTTGTTATAGTAAATGATTTCCGAAAGGAAATGTTTTGTATAGTATTGGGATTTATATATCTATTTTAATTTCGAATCCCTATACTAGTGATTTTGGTTTGTCGTAACGATGTTTTACGCAACATTCGTTTTGACCCAAATAAATATGTTTAAGAGAATGATTTCCTTAAAGAATGAATTATATACTTAATTCGATTTAAGTATATTGAATATTTTCCAAGGTCGAAAATAAAAGGATTTGTGAATTACTTATTTTTAATAAGTATGGAAATGTTTTCCAATATGAAGTGAATAATTAGAATTTATCTTTTTAAAGATAAATTGAAATGGATAATTGAAATCGTATATGCATGAATATTTTGGAACATAAATTCATTATGGAATTTATAAATGAAAAGTAGAATTTGTTTGAAAATAAATATTGATTTATTTTTGAAGTGTGAAAATTAAATATCTTGTAAAGATATTTTGGAAAGTAAATAATTTGGAAAATTATTTGGAATCTGGTGATGTATGCATATCAATTGATAGTTCAATAATCGACTATCAATATTTCCCTTTGAATGGGTAATTGATGTGATTTGTTTGAATGTGAATGCCACACTTATTTTTAAATAAGCGCTCACTATTCGGGTTAACCGGGAAAGGACCATGGGGTCGTATAACCCATTCCGAATATGTGATACGTCGTTATAATTGCATTGAAGATCGGTGTTGAAGACCCGGTATTTGCGAGAGCGATAGGATGACCTGTCGATTTACTCTGCACCGAGTAGCTACGGTATAGAGTTCTCCATATGTGATGGTGAATCCGATCAGGATTGTGAATATCCGGATTGCAAGGACTTCTTTGTAAGTGCCTTCGGTTTTGTTCGAGCCCGGAACAGACTTGTATGGATTGTGTGTCTGACATTACAAGTTGAGATATAAAGCCGATTTCATTCAAATATATTTCTGTTGGTGGCGGAGAATTTATTCTTTTAGCTTAACACCCTTCTCTGAGACGTACGAGCTCAGAGGTTATATAGTTGAAGTTATCAGTGATATATTCCCAATTTGGTAATGTGATATGCTGAGTGATGCTGAAATGATCATTGTGTTGATTATTGTGATAGGATCATTTATTTGATCGTCTATCTTGGTGATCATTGTGTTGATCATTTGTTGACCCAAAGCATGGCTTTTGTATAAAGTATGTTTTTGTGGACGTGACTTCGTCGTACCTCACACCCCGGAAATGGTCAAAACAGGAAAGATGCAGCAAGGTTATGAGGGGTAGCACCCTTTAGGGTATGTACATTTCCTTCTGGATAGAGGTTGTATCATGGTATGGAGCCCAGATATTTAACCTATGTGGTTACTACGAATTTATTACTTTGTGGTTGTTGGTTTTCGGGATCCCGCGAGAAAGGTCGTTTACGATCGGGGAATGGCGTGCTCGTGTCAGTAGTTACCCAGTTAGGGGTAACCCGGCCTTGTGTTGGCAGAGTTCTGGTTTGGTTCTCGGGGATGTCTTTCCAGAGGCATTCTCATGTGGCAGTGGGAAGTTCCTTGGCCTGACCATTTGTTGGAAATCCAAAGAAACAATACGAGACTTGTACGGTTTTAGTTGTAGAACCTGCCATCTAATATGGTAGCTATTAGTAGGCATAATATAATGGTACCTATGCTGGCTAAGATTTATATTCTATTTTCGAAATGAATTTCTTCTACACTATGCACTAATAATAATATCAAAATTGATTGGATTTTAATGCGTATCAAGCATCTTTGACTATCATAAGGAGAAATCTTCTCCAAGTCTGCGTTTGCATTGTGTGTGTGGCAGGAGGTTTTATGGTAGTCTCATTTTTAAAAGCATTGCGAATTGACTTTAAAAATATTCCTCTATTTTGATTTTAAAGATAAATAAATTGTTTTGAGTTCTCACACCAGTCACATGACTGACTTGGAGTTTATTGTTTTCCTTCCTAAACTCTGGGTGCCCACAAATTTTCACACGGGCAGTTAAGAGTTAGGTTTATCAGGATATTCTGGAGTTGCTGGAGGCAAGCTGGATGGCATGGCGTATTATTTATATAGTATTTCTTTTTCCGCTGCACTGTTTGTTGTTGTTGTTGTACACTCTGATGATATGATGTAATGCAATGAAATGTGATGTAATGTAATAACTGATATAGTTCTTTGTTTAAAGATTATTCATTTATTATTATATGTTGTTCCGCTGCGGATTGTGAGATTCTGTTGTTGTTCTGTTGTTTTCTGTTCCGTCCTATTTTCTTCTGTTTTTCTCTTTTTCCTCTATTCTCTTTTCTTTCAATTTTAAAATTTTCTATCTTCTTTTCCCTATCTAAATCTTCTATCTTATGTTTTCTCTTCCCTTTATTATCTATTTTCTTCTTCTTTCTTCTTTTTCTCTCTTCTTCTTTTCTTAAATTTTTCTTAAAACCCCTAAGGGTTCGTATTTTCGTTCATCTTGAATTAAACAAAGGAGATTAGTGTCTATTCAAGGAGTACGGACTTACGGGTCTTTACAGTTGGTATCAGAGCTTATGGTTAAGCGACAACCATGGTTCTGTTGAGTATAATTCATTAGAGATAGAGTCAGTAGTACTCTAGAATGAGTTGAGTGTAATAATAGCTATGAGAGCGTATTTGTTAGTGAATATGAAATTGTTTTATATTGTGATGATTGGTTTATTGAGTGGCATATGAACTTTCGTCAGCGTGGTCCGCAAGACTATGCCGAAGGGGTTTCTAAACACTTGAATAGAACAATTCGACATAGTATTGTTTTAAATTTGGTAAATGAAATAATTTTGCCTTGATTATATATTTTATATATAAAGAAATAATTTTTCAGAATTATTAAAGTGTATATAAGTTGATTGTTTGGTTGTTTGAATAATCTAAATAAAAGATTAATTGTATAAGTAAAAGAATTATAAGAATTAAATTATAATTAAAGTGATTTACAATTGTGAAATAAACTTATATATATAAAAAGTGAAACTATATGAATTTATTTATAAATGGAAAATTTACTTTAAAATTGAAATCTGAATTTATTTACATGTGGGAATTAAGTTAAGTAAAACAAAGTGATGTTTGTAAATGGAATATAACTTAAGTGTTATTAAATGAAGTTGATATAGTTATCAAAGTAAATTAGTAAAGTGAAGTGATAAATGTGAACTTGAGTTATATAAATGAAATTCAACTTTTGTAATAGAATTGAATGAATGGATTGACTATTAATCAATTAAATGTGAATTAAGTTGAAATGAAATAATGAATATAAGTGTTAATTCATTAAAATCTAATGTTATTAGGAAGTTGAATAAATTGAATGGAAGTCAATTTAATTAAAGGTGTTAAACCAAAATGAATGTAAGTGAAGCAAAGGAATTTGGTTGTAATTAATATACTTTGGTTGTTATATGGATGTTAGTTGATTGTATATAATTCATTAAGTGTTAATGAAAATTTAAAGCTATGTAATTGAATTCAAATTAGAAGTAAATAAATTTGAATAGAATTGAATTTGATTTGGAAGTGGACCAACTTGAATATGAATTAGTGAATATAAACTAATTGAGAATGAATGTTAATAAGAACATCCACTGTATATGAATCAAATGTGATTAAATTGAAAACCCAATTCATTGAATATTAATAAGAATATAAATGAATATATATTGATTATGAATTTGTTGAATGCTAGTTGGTTGATGTTTGAATATGTTGCATTTGCTATGTGAAATATATAGTTGTTATGGAGATATATGTTGTATATTGAGGTTATTTTCATATATGCATGATTCTCATGTTGTTTGTTGAGTGATTAGTAGGTGCGGATTGCGTTTGCTTCGCATTTGGAGCTCGCTTTAGCGCTATATTAGCCATATATGCTTGCTAATAAAATATAAGGTACATATCTCGGATTAAATATCGTACTTTTACATTTTTTCCCTTCGGGATGCCTCATTACTTGATGAGATGTATATTTGTGATATATATACTGTCATTTTTTTTTCGGATCGAGCCGCGCAAAAGAGACTATGGCGAATTTTTCCGAAAATTTAAGGCGTTAGAAATTTTTTGAGAAAATTGGAAAATTTTAAAAACTTTAACTTTTATTTGGAATTGAAAGTTAAACAATAGTAGTTGTTTTTGAAAAGATAACTAAGTATGATTTGAAAACTTAGTAAAGTTATTGTAAGAAGTTTGACTATGAATTTTGGGAAAATTAATAAATTCTATAACTTTTCTTACTTGTAATTTCGAGGACGAAATTCTTTTAAGTAGGGAAGATTGTAACGACCCAGAATTTTTAGAAATTAAAATTTGAATATTTAATTAATTTTAAATATTAATAAGTGAATTTATAAGTCAAATAAATTTTTATTTGAATTATTGAATTTAATTGAATAATTAAATCGATAATTTAATATGTGAAATTATGGAAATAATTGAAAATATAGTTAAATATGATTGAAAATGATTTGTAAAATTTTATTTTATCATATTGAAGTTAGAATGATATTTTAGAACTTTTAAATTCGAATTAAAAGTTAATTTGTGAAAATTTAATATTTTAATATTTAATAATCGACTGTAAAATAGTCAATTTTTGAACAGTCTCAGAATTGAACGAAACCAGTTCCATTGGATCCGTAATAGTTAGTTATTACCGGATTTCAAATTTCGTGTCAATCGGAGTTATCGTTTGATCGTGGCAGCTCGAAACGCATCGATTTATTTTTAATTTAAATTTGGCGAGTAAAAATAGCCATTTTTCAAAAAGTCTCGGATTTCGACGAAACCAGTTTCATCGGATCCGTAATGTGATATTATTGTAAGGTTTCAAATTTCAAGTCAATTGGATTTACCGTTTGTCCGATACAAATTAAAACGCCTAGAAATCGACTTAAATCGGTTTAATTCAAATTGAGCGTTTACAGCCATAACTCGCACATACTTCCGAATTAGCTTCCGAAACCTGTTCCATTGTGTCCGGAACGCGGGGTAAACCCTAGAAACGCTGGTTACGGCGCGTAAATCGGAGTTCGGAATTTCCAGGATGAATAGTGTCGCTCGTTCCTTATAAATAGACCCTTGCCTTCATAATTGATAAAAAAAATAACCTAAACCCTAATTTCATACTACAGCCGCCTCTTTTATATGAATGGCCAGAATTGTCCCAATTTCATTCCTTAATCTCTCCAAATCCATTCACAATCAAGCGAAGTGATCAACTACAAAGATGAAGATCTTGGCGAAAGCTTTCAATCCATACGGATATGATGGATTTTGGTGCAACGTGGAGGAGGTTAGAGGGGGCCGTCGGCCCTATGTTGCGCACGCAACACGAGATGAATGGTGGGGCCGAGCTCCACATGCTTCTGGCCGTGGATAGCTTGCGTTGGGGGCTTCGCAACGGCACGTCTTGATCGAATTTTCATCGTGTGATTGAGGAGTATTATTTAACCCTAATTCAAGAATTGGGTTCGGCCTCATTTTTGCAACCTGGTGGCGTGAACGAAGGGTTGGGGAGAAGCAATGTGCGGCTATGATGGATTTGGAGTTGAATCTAACGGCCCAGATTTGCATAGGTTATAAATTTATTAATTAAGTTGCAAATTAGTAAGTTTAAATACGTGTAAACTTCAATAATTCATAACTTTTTCATACGAGGTCGAAAACGCGCGAAACCAGTTGCGTTGGAATCGTATGGACGAGCACTACGCGATGGAGTTGGTTTGGAGTCTTTTGGAGTTAGTGAGAATTTCGGGTAAAATTAAACGCGCGTTTAATTTTATTCGAAATAAATCGCTAAAACGGAAATAAAATCAAGGTGAGAACTTCTCACTCAATCGAATCAGTTTCGATTTTATTTTAAATAGTTAGATTTAAAATATTTGAATGCATGTTTGAATGATGATTGTTATATATTGATTGTTAAAGTAGACATTATACGCCGTTAGTAAGCGGATGTTATTTATTAAAAACATATACCGCGAATATTTCATAAACAGTGAAATTGGTATTATATATATAATATCAATATATATATATTGGCATATGTATATATTGGAGTTGATTGATTTCCCGCATTTTTTGTTTAGCGGATGAGACCCTATTACGCCGTTATTAAGCGGATAATATTTAATAAGAACATATACCGCGATAATTTCGTACTGGAGCGAAATTGGTATTGTGCTAATGTTTGTGGATGCAGGAAAACAGGTTGGAGGGATCCAACTGGATTCCTCAACAGTTTTTATTTAATTTCAGATATTTTGATATTTGATTGATTATCATATCGATATATGATATCGTTGTTGTCGTGATTGACTATTTGGTGTGTAGCATCATTGGACCCAAATTTTGGGATTTTAAAATGATTTTTAAGGTGATTTTTGAAAATATACTATATTTTTGGAATTGATTCATTTTAAATAAATAAACGTTATAATTTTTAATGTTATAAAAATTATGATTTTTGTGAAATACAGTTAAAAACTGATTTTTGAAAATAAGGAATTAATGACTTTATGAAATAGTTAAATTGGGATTTCTGAAATAATTATGAAAAGTTAAAATATAGGATTTATAAAATTTGATTATTTTATAAATCAAAATGGTGAAATAATAAAGGAAATTAAAGACGTTTTAAAAGAATAATATAAATTTAATTATATTAAGAGATTTATAAATGGATATTTATAAATTGAAATATGGACATTATAAAACAAGTTTTTATAAGTGTTTGAATGAAGTGAAAATGAATTTCATAATTGAATGAAATTTATAGAATTATAAACTGTGAAGTTATAGAAGAAATTTATAAATAGTAAGATTTATAAATTTGGTGAAATTATTTGAAGAATAGATTGGTTAGATAAATGGATCTTATAAGTTATAAGATTTATAAATTGGAAAGTCTCTAAAGGAACAATTTTGTAAAATAATCGTTTTATAAGTAATTAACTTATAATATGAACGTTTAGTTTATAATTTAGTTACAAGATGGAATAAGTTAATAAAGGAATTTATAAAAAGGAAGTTTTTATAAATAAATATAAATGGAATTTATAAACGTTGTTTTATAAATTCGCAAACGACTTATTTTGATAAGTAAATTGTTGAAACCTATTAATGAAGTTATATTCACATTTTTAACTGTGAATAATCCTTGGAAATGAAATATATAGAAATGATGAAATTTGTTAACAAAGAATATTCACGTTTTTGAATAGTGAATAATATGTTGAAGAAATTGTTTTGAATGTGATATTTGAAATAGAATTAAAACTATCTAACGATGTTTTTAAAAGGTATTGAGATTCGAAATCATAGATTTCAACATTTATTGTTGAAATAGACGTTTTCGAGAAATAGAAGGAGATGATGGACTATAACACTGTTGTTATAGTAAATGATTTCCGGAAGGAAATGTTTTGTATAGTATTGGGATTTATATATCTATTTTAATTTCGAATCCCTATACTAGTGATTTTGGTTTGTCGTAACGATGTTTTACGCAACATTCGTTTTGACCCAAATAAATATGTTTAAGAGAATGATTTCCTTAAAGAATGAATTATATACTTAATTCGATTTAAGTATATTGAATATTTTCCAAGGTCGAAAATAAAAAGATTTGTGAATTACTTATTTTTAATAAGTATGGAAATGTTTTCCAATATGAAGTGAATAATTAGAATTTATCTTTTTAAAGATAAATTGAAATGGATAATTGAAATCGTATATGCATGAATATTTTGGAATATAAATTCATTATGGAATTTATAAATGAAAAGTAGAATTTGTTTGAAAATAAATATTGATTTATTTTTGAAGTGTGAAAATTAAATATCTTGTAAAGATATTTTGGAAAGTAAATAATTTGGAAAATTATTTGGAATCTGGTGATGTATGCATATCAATTGATAGTTCAATAATCGACTATCAATATTTCCCTTTGAATGGGTAATTGATGTGATTTGTTTGAATGTGAATGCCACACTTATTTTTAAATAAGCGCTCACTATTCGGGTTAACCGGGAAAGGACCATGGGGTCGTATAACCCATTCCGAATATGTGATACGTCGTTATAATTGCATTGAAGATCGGTGTTGAAGACCCGGTATTTGCGAGAGCGATAGGATGACCTGTCGATTTACTCTGCACCGAGTAGCTACGGTATAGAGTTCTCCATATGTGATGGTGAATCCGATCAGGATTGTGAATATCCGGATTGCAAGGACTTCTTTGTAAGTGCCTTCGGTTTTGTTCGAGCCCGGAACAAACTTGTATGGATTGTGTGTCTGACATTACAAGTTGAGATATAAAGCCGATTTCATTCAAATATATTTCTGTTGGTGGCGGAGAATTTATTCTTTTAGCTTAACACCCTTCTCTGAGACGTACGAGCTCAGAGGTTATATAGTTGAAGTTATCAGCGATATATTCCCAATTTGGTAATGTGATATGCTGAGTGATGCTGAAATGATCATTGTGTTGATTATTGTGATAGGATCATTTATTTGATCGTCTATCTTGGTGATCATTGTGTTGATCATTTGTTGACCCAAAGCATGGCTTTTGTATAAAGTATGTTTTTGTGGACGTGACTTCGTTGAACCTCACACCCCGGAAATGGTCAAAACAGGAAAGATGCAGCAAGGTTATGAGGGGTAGCACCCTTTAGGGTATGTACATTTCCTTCTGGATAGAGGTTGTATCATGGTATGGAGCCCAGATATTTAACCTATGTGGTTACTACGAATTTATTACTTTGTGGTTGTTGGTTTTCGGGATCCCGTGAGAAAGGTCGTTTACGATCGGGGAATGGCGTGCTCGTGTCAGTAGTTACCCAGTTAGGGGTAACCCGGCCTTGTGTTGGCAGAGTTCCGGTTTGGTTCTCGGGGATGTCTTTCCAGAGGCATTCTCATGTGGCAGTGGAAAGTTCCTTGGCCTGACCATTTGTTGGAAATCCAAAGAAACAATACGAGACTTGTACGGTTTTAGTTGTAGAACCTGCCATCTAATATGGTAGCTATTAGTAGGCATAATATAATGGTACCTATGCTGGCTAAGATTTATATTCTATTTTCGAAATGAATTTCTTCTACACTATGCACTAATAATAATATCAAAATTGATTGGATTTTAATGCGTATCAAGCATCTTTGACTATCATAAGGAGAAATCTTCTCCAAGTCTGCGTTTGCATTGTGTGTGTGGCAGGAGGTCTTATGGTAGTCTCATTTTTAAAAGCATTGCGAATTGACTTCAAAAATATTCCTCTATTTTGATTTTAAAGATAAATAAATTGTTTTGAGTTCTCACACCAGTCACATGACTGACTTGGAGTTTATTGTTTTCCTTCCTAAACTCTGGGTGCCCACAAATTTTCACACGGGCAGTTAAGAGTTAGGTTTATCAGGATATTCTGGAGTTGCTGGAGGCAAGCTGGATGGCATGGCGTATTATTTATATAGTATTTCTTTTTTCGCTGCACTGTTTGTTGTTGTTGTTGTACACTCTGATGATATGATGTAATGCAATGAAATGTGATGTAATGTAATAACTGATATAGTTCTTTGTTTAAAGATTATTCATTTATTATTATATGTTGTTCCGCTGCGAATTGTGAGATTCTGTTGTTGTTCTGTTGTTTTCTGTTCCGTCCTATTTTCTTCTGTTTTTCTCTTTTTCCTCTATTCTCTTTTCTTTCAATTTTAAAATTTTCTATCTTCTTTTCCCTATCTAAATCTTCTATCTTATGTTTTCTCTTCCCTCTATTATCTATTTTCTTCTTCTTTCTTCTTTTTCTCTCTTCTTCTTTTCTTAAATTTTTCTTAAAACCCCTAAGGGTTCGTATTTTCGTTCATCTTGAATTAAACAAAGGAGATTAGTGTCTATTCAAGGAGTACGGACTTACGGGTCTTTACAGCTTCTCTCTGGTCATGGCTGATCTGGTGATGTATACACTGTGTATTTTGTGTCACAATGATCATTTGTGTAGTCCTTAGTGCAACCATATTGAACTAAACCCTGTTGTCTGCATTGTGGTCTTGAGTCATATGCATGTTCACTACTGTTGGGTTGTATCTGCAGGTTGTATATGTGTAGTCGTTGTGCACTGTTCATATCACTGCATTGCTTCGAGTCAGGTTGCATGCTGTCTTTGTTGATTTTTAAAGCCTAGGCATGTGTACTATCTATGATATGTTGCTCCTTGATTTGTGTTTGCATGCTCGCTGTTGCTTTGAATTCATATTATTGTTGTATATCTATCTTTTGGAAATTGCTTCACCATTGGCCGTTGACATGTTTTCATGTACATTTGGGCCTAGTTTTATTTCTCTTGACTGTTTTATTGAACTTGCACTTGTGTTGAATCCAGCTTAAAGCTCGGGTTTGAACTTATGCTGATATCGTGACATTATTTTTATTGCACTTGAGTTGAACCCGGCTTTTGATTTAGGTTTGACCTTGTGCTCACCTGTCCCTGTAATTTTATCAAGTGTATATATCGGTATGCACGGCCTTGTGGCATGTACAGTGATACACTGTGCATGTCACAAGTTGTTCGTGTACGATGAATTCAAATTTAAATGATGACGAACAACCCAAATAACTGAGGCAAATATTAATTTCAAAATCCACATTTTATTTTATACTGCAAAAATATTTTCTTTACAGTTTTACTGTGTCAATATTTAATTTTGCAGATTGCTCAAATGCTGGATTCAATCTGGAATGAAGTTGAAGATAAATTATGAGTGAACGAGCGACATGTAGTGAGGACATTTGTAAATGAAAGATTGTGTTGTAATTGAATTTGTATTGTAATCAAAATTGTATATGTATAGTGAGAGCTTGAATTTGTACTATTCAAAATTGTAATAAATATTCGTTTGAATAAAATATCTGTTTGAATTTAAACTCTGTGTTATTTATTTTATTCAGCAAATATTTATTTAATAGTGTGAACAATAAAATAGTACATTAACAAATACATTTAAATGAATATATATATATATATATATATATGTTTATTATCATCAAACAAAAATCATATACTCGCATATTCAACACTTCAAAGAAAGAAAAACAAAATGTTAATGGCTTCCTTTATCACCTTTCTCCTTTTTTTTCAATGATTTTTACCTTGTTCCTCTTCAAGCATAGCTCGGCCCCTACCACCTCCATCTCCTCTGACCATCTCCACCACCATCTACAGCAGCATCGCCTCCCTCATCCTTTGTCCAAGACAGGCCGTGACCATCCCATGATGATAACACCACAAAAATACCACACAAAGATTGCAAAATCCTTTAAACTATGCATAGCCGACCTTGTTTGTCACCATCACCTTCATAGTTCACCTTGGCCGCCTCCTATTGCTCCACCGCCACCATGAAACCACCTTTGACCATCCACCTACCCACTGTCCAGACCTGTACAAGTATGGCCGAGCCCCACTTGATCGAAGGCCGAGCCTTGTTGTGCTCAAAAACTCCACCTTTTGCACTTGACCCTTTGTATGCTACATATGCAACTCCTACCCTTCACATCACTTCATGTTGCCGTGCATAGGTGTGCTAAACCTAACCTAGATGATGCAAAACCTGAGCCTATAACACAGTGTGGCCAAACATTTGAATGGTTAAGGCATGGTAAAATCATCCTGTCCATTGTTGCTTTTATTTCAATTAGTTTCACTATTGTTCTGGTTAAATGTCATGTATATATTGTTTGTTGTTTTGGTTGTTTACAAGACCATATCTTGGCTCTCTCTCTCTCTCTCTCTCAATTGATTCATTCTCGTGATGTGTCGTTCCATATCGTGCTTTATGGATTTGTTCTATGTAGTTTGATTTGCTAACTCCAGCTTGAAATGGTGAGTCATCCTCACTCCGACATGTTTACTTATGAAATAGTGAATTAATGACAAGTGTTTAGTAATTAAAAATGTTTACGCAAGTAAATGATGATTATATGATATGCTATGCCATGTTATTACCATGTTAACTCTGTTAATTATCACCTGACATCTGATATTTGACATTATATTCTGACATTTACATGTTAGTGTATCTGTTTATATTGTTTATGCATATATTCACACTGCAAGTTCCCTTTTAGAATAGAATCACTATGGTTTGAAATGATACATACACGAACGGACTATAGAATAAGGAAAAATCGTTATGGGCTGAAATGATAGGCCTGAGCGATTTTTATTTATTTTTATTTACTTGGGATTGCGGGTTTGAAATGATAGAACCCGGGGTTTTTTTTAAACTGAGTATTGGAATAATATATATCTGTATCACTTGACCTAGGTTAGAAAATTTTATACAGACCCTGTTGTATATTTTAAATGATTTTTATTAAGATATGTATTTTTAAATATATGAAATTTGTTTTAAAAATATATATTTTTATGGTTTTGAGAAGTTAAATATTAAGTTTGAAATTGTGAATTTAAGTATGTAAATTTGAAGTAAATGTGATTTTTGACTTTAAATTATATTTTTTTAAATGTAAATAAATAATGGAAATTAAATTAAAGTTTTGAAATGATATTTAAAGTAAAATGTTAATTTTCGTTTAATTTATAAGTTAATAAACAGTGAATTTTGACTTAACAAATGAATTGAGTTTTTAAAATTTGATACTCATTTATAAAATTTTATTATGATAAATCATATGTTAAACTTATTTAATGTGAAAGTTTAGAAGCCTAAAAATGTGATTTATAAGCTTAAAATTTGCTAAAATTGAAGTTTTATTGTTTTTGAAAAGTTAAAATAACATGTGGAATTTTATTAATAGCATTCCAAAATGCTGTAGTCTTATGACAGCATTTTTTTAAATGTTGTTGTTTTTGTATTTAACTATGTTGTAATAACTAAATATCTATTATGGTATTTTAAATGCCGTTGTTCCGGAACTAAACTATTTTGGAAACTAAGCTACGATAGCACTTTATAAATGATGTCGTTGCTATAATTTGACAATGTTTTGAAATGTTATAGATTTTAACACTGTTTGGGTTATATTTTAAAGTGTTAAACGATTAAACTTTTGGAATTGATTATTTGTGAAATTTTAGGAGTTTGAACACATATTTTAATATTTAAATTTGAATTTTTAAGGAGTTTAAATCGAATTTAAATTTAAATAAGGTTTACTTGATTATGTGTTAATTTGAATGAAATGTAATGAGAAATAAATTTTTGAATGAAATTTTGAAATGTATTTTTGTAATGATACTTGAAATGATAAATGAATGAAATATTTGATTTTTAAATGATATTCTAAATTGAATATTTTAATTTGAACTCAAATAATGATTTGATAAAGGATTTGAAAGGAAATGATTTTGAAATGGTTTTGAATGACATAATCTTTATTTTGATAAAGAATGTGAATTTGGAATGATATTTGATTTTGAGCTATGTGATAAATGAATATTTGATATTTATATTAGTATGAAAGGATATTTGGTTTACTTGTAATTTGAGTTTATTTAAATAATATTGGATTTATGAAATGAATATTTCAAAACTAAGTAATAATGAAGTTAAATCAGAGTTATATGAAATTATCAAATTTAGTTTGACATGCGGGATATTAAGCTGGAAAATAAATTAAAAATTGAATAGTTTATTTTGTGAATCAAATCTATGATTGAAATTTATAAGATTTGAAATGGTTTGTTGGGAAATTGAATTGAATCGAAACTGATAGTTTGAATTGAATTAAATTGGAAACTTGAAATTTGGGTTTAATTGAATAAATTTGTAGAATGCAAAGAATTAAAGGAATGTTCCATGATTTCAAAAATGTATCATTTCAAAATGTTATGATTTTCAAAGTGTAATGATTTCAAGTATTTTGGTTTCGAAAAGTTATAACTTTGAAAGTATTATGATTTTTGAAAGGTCAATATATGTTTGAATGGAAATGATATCGTATTGATTTGAATATAGATTTTGAAATAAAAATAGTTTTGGTTTCGAAGTATAAACTATGTTGAAAGGGATATAGTTTTGAAATGAATGATTTGATTTTTGAAGTATAAACTATTTTGAAATGACCACGGCGTTATAATAACGTTTGGTTGTTAAAGAGACTGGGATCGGAAGTTGTCATACTCCCTGCCAACTCCAAAAACCTCTTTAACAACCGTATACGCGATGGAGATTCCAGAATGAAGTAGGATAGTAGCGACGATCCTATTGAGGTATGAACATGGACCCGACTCCAGTGAGTTGGCATAAGGTGGCTAAAGCAGGAGCGATCGACGGGCCAAGTGAGGTCATTCCTCCGATGGAGCAAATTCCTTCGATACTATACTCTTATCTTGTGGTTAATTTGATGGTCATCCTTCGATTTGACTTGGGAGTGTGTTCCGAGGTGGGCGGTAGTGGCTGCTATGCGTTACCACCAGCCCGGAAGCGTAATTGGTATATCTACCCTGGCATTGCATAGCTGTGCTGTGTCACCTACCATAGCGAGCCTTAATACGAGTTTGTTTTTCTCCCGTAGCCCATGGAGTATTTAGGGTAGTCTTCCAATCTGGAGATATGCTGATATTGGATGAATTACTGGGACTATTACGTGTTAAGGGGAATATTGGGCCACTCCTTAACGCTATTTACTTTACTGTAGACATTATTATTATTGCACAATATTACTATATAGTAAATTGTTTAATGGATCCTTAAAGGATGGGTGATCCCAAGCATTCATTAACTTATTGGTGCATTTTATTACTGTTCACTTGAGTTTATTTACAGTTCATAAGTATTTATGTCCTGACTCGAGTGTTTTTTTATTTTGCTTTACACTCGAGTCAGACCGAGTGATTCAGCATTCAAGACTCACCTTCGGAGTTGGAGCTTTGCTTGAAGATCCAGCCATCTATTTTGCTTTTAGTATCCAGTAATTCCAGTGATGTATTCTTATTTGTACCTGACGTATCTTGTTACTCTTCTGTTGTATCTTATTTAACTTTGATGTATCTTATTTTATATAGTAGCTTCATGAACTACTATCTCTTTCAATTCCGCTGCATTATTATTTACTCTGTGTCTGTGATATGTGATCTGTGATTATTTATTTGCTGTATATTCTGATATTTGCAAAATTTCATTTGCAACGCGGTATTTTGAGCAATTCAAGTCCGACATGTGCGGATGCGAATGGTTGAAAATATCGGGTCGTTACACATGTGCATTAGCCTCTAGTTTGTACATTAAGGTAGGTGGGTAAGTGGGGTCCCCATGTTCTTCACTTTGAATTATTTCCATCTATCTTCTTTATGCATGCATATTTCATCATAAAACCACTTGTAGAATTCACCGAATTTCCTACAAAACAACATAGAAAATTCAAAGTAAATTTTCACAATTTAATAAATGAACAAAAATGACCATTTTACTCCTGTATGAAGATGAATATGCGACACTTTGAAAATAATTTGAATTTGGTTTAAACAAGTTAAAATACCCAATATGATCATTTATTTAATTTAAATAGATTTATATGGTGGTAAAAAATATGCACATTTGCGTGCACATCAAATATCCCCACACTTGTCTTTTTATTCGTCCTCGAATAAAGAAACTATGATAAATCTGTTTTCATAGGGGGCACGATTGCATTGAGCGTATGCAACAAGCCGTTAAACCTCTGGGTGTCCCTAATAGGACGAGTGTTGACTCATGAGGATTTCAGTGGATATTACCTACAAAATCCAAATGCAGGATGAAATATTTACAAAATGCAAGATTTATTTACAAGGAGATAAATGCAAGTTTTTGAAAATATTTACAAATGAAGGATTTGTTTTTAAATGGACACGAATAAGTTAAATGTAGATTTTGGTTATTATCTTGAAAATTTATTCATTTACTCGTCAAAATTTCCAAAAAAAATCAAGTTATCATAACAAATAGACTATAGTTTAACTCGTTGTTTTGGTTAATAACAATATGTAACTATAAAATGGATCCTTAGTTGATTATCAAAGTTTATCAAAGTGGTATTTTCATTTCTTTTCAATAACAAATCAAATCAAATAAGTAAAAATAGTGCTAGGATTTCAATTGCTTGCTCTCTCATTATTTGCAAGAAAAATTACACACCGGGCTTAGGTAAACTGAGGCAAGATATACCACCCATGCACTGCCTTTCGGGCTTATATAAGGGGAGTACAGAGCATGCCGAGTGCACACACTTTCGTGCATACACCTATCGGCCGTAGGTGGTTTTTATTAAGTCTGTTCTTTTTTCCTTCTTTTTTCTTTTTTTTTCTTTTTTTTACATGTGTTCCATACATGCATAACCATAAGGACTTTTAAATGAGTATGAAAGCACATAATCAAAGATTCCAAGTAATTCACCCATGCATAACCATGGGGACTTTTAAATGAGAGTGAATACTTTGGATGTTATTATTATTATTATTATTTTAAGAGAAAGAGAGAGAGTTTCGCAAAATCATCTTAGCACCATTTAACTTAGAAGACAAAAAAATGTTATATCTTTACTTTAAATCAACCATTTTTTAAAACAAAGAAATTCAATTAGGATGTATTTCATAATTAACACGTATGAATCTTCCTATATACTAGTTAAACCGTGGTTATTTGTAATCAAACTTCATTCTTATTTTTGTTAAGATAAATAAACTTTCAAAATTTTCAATTTAATAAGCCAAAACCATATATTTATCATATAGTGTTTCTTTAAAAATAAATAAAAAATGCTTAAATAAAATTGTTTTTTGGTTGTTTTTTTGTTTTTGAGATTTTTTTCGCAAAGAAAAAGTAAAAATAAATCATGGAAAATCGAAAATGAAGATGAGTCTCCCCCCACACTTGATTTTGACTGTGTCCCCATAGTCAACCCAAGTGGAAGGAGAAAAATAAAAACATAACCTTTATTTAAAAGAAAATGAAAGGATGGTTATTTACAAGACATCAAAAAGTATGTCGTCAAAGAGTAAATGAACCGGTCTTCCAAAAACCGATTCATTTGTCTTGTCAAGTATGCAAGACACAGCTTAAGCTCAAAAAACCAAACCATAAAAGATCTCGAAGTTGAACATTGATATTGAAAAACGAATGTCGTTTTATTAAAAATCGTATGAGTTGTTTTATTTTCGAAGATTTTTGGGGTCGATAAAACAATTGGTTGATGTTCAAGTTTATTGTCACCAAATTGAAAGTCAAGTTCATCATCAACAAATTTTTCAAAATTATCGATTTCAAAATTGAAATGGTGATTTAAATCTTCCTCTTGAGAATTTAAAAACTCATTTTCGAAAAGTCCAAAGAAATTGTGTTCATTAAATCGTCTTCCTTTGTTGGATTATCAACAACTTCATTACATATGTCAAGTTCAAAATCAAAAGTTGTTGTGTTCAAATTTTTGAAATCGAGAAAAGGAAGATCGAATTTCAAATTTGGTTCCACACCCTCAAAAAAATTGAAATCCAACTCAATTACCGAATTTTTAACCACTTCATTAAGATCATCATTTTCAGTTTCAAAAGTTGTTGTATGAAAATCGTCGATTTGGGTAAAAGAAGGATTATCACTTGACTCATCACACGTTGAGATTTGATTTTGTTTATCACGTTGTTCATATATGTTTCAAACAACGAATCCATGTGATCATCGCTAATTTCGTTCATTTGTTCAACAAAATCCACTTTGTATTTATTGACTTGATAATTTTCGATTTGGATTTGTTGAGAACAAAAAATTTCAATCGCATCGTCTTCGAGATTATTCCCATTGTCAAAATTATTTGGAAAGTGGATCACATTTTCGTTTTGATTTTGAAATTCATTTTGGAGTTCAAAATTGAATTTGGCATGGGTTATCATCGAAATCGTTTGAATTTTGAACTGAATTCAAATTTGAAATCCTTGAAAACTTTGACTTGAGTTATCACAGAAATATGAATTACACAAATCATTTATCATTTGATTTTGTTGTGTAGAGATTTCATGTAAAGACGAAATGCTATTTTCAAGATTTGAGGGTTGCTCGTTATTTTGAAAATTTTATGATTCGAAATTTGAATCATTTAAACAATAGTTGGTGTTAAAATATCCATACGAATTTGGAGTGAAATCATATGGATTATATTGACTTTCACAACTATTGTAAATTCAAGCGAGTGGGGAAGCTCGGACATTGTCAAGAATGTTTTTGGGTTTTTTTTATAAAGGAAAAATATTTACAAATAAATTTTATTTTTCAAAAGGGAAATTGATTTTTGTTTTTTTTTCAATTTTTTCTTGTTTTTTGAAAAGATTTTATATTTTTTTGGATTTTTGATCTCTTAAAAAAACTAAGTAATTTTTTTTTGGATTTTTGATTTGAAAATTTTCAAAGGTAAAGGAAAAAACTAAGTTAAGAAATATTTAGAATTTTTTTAATTTTGGATTTTGAATATTTTTGTTTTTGCTATTGTTTTGTTTTGTTTTTTTTAAATATGCATGAACTATTGCAACTAAATGAATGCATTGGTTAATTACAAATGATTTATCCTAAGTTAACCCAAAATTGTATGCTCACACATTGTCTTAGATAAACAAGATAGTTCTCAGACAGGTAACGGACAAGATTTATCGGCGCACCACGAATCACCGCAGCAATGCAGCCGAAGGTTTAAGTACCTTCAGAGAAACAATTCAGTATAATATTTAAGAATCACCGTAATATTTATAACTGATTATTGCTCTATCGTAGCCTAGACAGCAAAAAATTAAATTGTTCAAAGAAGACAACTTGTTAATATACAATTAAGTGTTACCGATGTCTAACCGTTATTATTAATCAAAATCTAGGATGAAATGCAAAGCAGAAATTAAATGTGTATTAATAATGCAACTACGAATGAAGTTTTTTTTTGAATTTTTGAATTTTTTTAATATATAAATGCAAATGCAAGCAATCAAAAATGCAATTCAAATAAAAGTAGACATGAAGCAGCAATTTATTTTTATAAGCAAGGCAGCAATTTATTTTTGGCAGTAGAGTAAAGCAAGCAATTCTTCCAATCTGCTTTGGCAACTTGAAAATAAAGACAAGATATATATACAGTTTTTTTTAATATAATTATCAAAGAGGAACTAAAAAAAGTGAAAAACAATGAAAACAAAACAAAAAAAAATTCTTTTTTTGTTTTTAATAAAAAGAGTAACAATTGGGGAAAACAATCCAAACAAAAGATTTTCTCTTTTTTTTATTTAAGGATGGAACTTAAAAGGATTAAAAGTACAAAACCTATTAAAACCATATAAAACAAATTCATAATTTAAAAAAAAAAAAGGGGCCAATTTCACCACACCAAACAAACCCGGCCCAGTCACTATTCTAATTTAACTTACCACTTCATTTAACTTAACAAGCATTCCCAAAATCATTCTCACGTTTCATTTTATTAAATCGAACTTGCTCGAAATCAAAAATAACTCGATTTGGATTGTGGAGGTAGCGGTTTAGGTTCATGCGACGGCGATTGTTTAAGGTTTCGGTTCGAGCCAATTGGTTGGTGATTTGTAGTTAGTGGTTGGTCAAGGGGATTGGAGGTGTGGTTGAAGATGGATTTGATAGCGGATTTGGGTGTTTGGCGATTCCGTTCGATTGTGGTGGTTTCACGAAAGGCGATGGGATTGGTTATAGGTAACGGTGTTGCTGGAATTGGAGTTCGTGAGTAGAGGTCGTGATGGTTGGATCGGTGAGGAGCAAACAGTGGAGATGCGGATTGGGTGTAGTGGTATTCAGTGATTGAGGCGATGGGTGGTTCAGGTGATGGAATTTTGGGTCGTGGTGGTGAAGTGGCGGAATTGAAGCGCGGTAGTTTACAGTGGATGTATGTCAGTGATATGTTGTGTACGTGTGGGGGTTAACTGCTTGTAGCTGTACCGGTGGTATGTACACAGTGGTATGTGAGGGGTAGTGATTGTGGACAGTTGAAGTTCGAAGTGAAAGCAGTGGGCAGTAGGAGTTGGAGGGGCTGTAGTGATGGAGTGTGATGATTGACAGCAGGGTTTGGTCAGAGAAGATGAACTTGTAATGGAGGTGTGTGATTGTTTGATGATGGGTTTTTGGAATATGTTGAAGTTTGCAGATGATACTGTAGTGGAGTGTGGTTGGTTGTAGATGGGTAAGAATGGAGAGGAGCTGATGTTGATTTCTGTTTGGATGTGGGGTGTTTGTAGAAGGGTGATGCTGCTGTTTGGGTACTGTTGGAAAGTGATATTTGTACTGCTGACCAAAGTTGACTGGGTAATTGTCAGGATCATGTGGGTGGATGTGTAACAGTCAAGGCAATGGGTTAGGTAAGAAGTGGATTGGATGGAGACGTTTGTGGTGCACTGGTATGTGGAGGCTTCGAAGGTATGTGGTATTTGATGTAGTTGCTGTAGAGGCAGTGACGTAGTGGTAGAGAGCAACAGTGATGTGTTATTCGGCAGTATTGAAGTTTGTTGATCAAGTGGTGTATGTAAGTCGTTTGTGTATGTGGTGGAGCTGCTTCGTGGTAGTTACAATGATTATTGTCAAGGAAAAGTTTGTAATGTATGTGGTCAGAGGAGGAGTATGCTTGCAGAGGTTGATGTAAGTTTGGAAGATGTTGGGTAGGTGATGAGGGCAGATGTTAGTGCATGATGTAGCAGATTGTTTTCAGGAGTTTGGTGATGTTGTGGTGGAGGGTGATTGTTTAAGGCTTGCTTGACTGATTGGCAGAAATGGTGTGTATGATGTTTTGGTGATGTGGTCGATGCAGTTGAAACTGGCAACAGTGGTATGTCCAAAGCGGTGAAGGGGAAGTGTGACAGTTATGTGGGTTTGTGGAGTGTTTGATTGCAGAGGAGGGTGATTCAGCAGCAATGAAAGAGTGAATGCAGTAAGAAGTGGTTGTAGTTGACAGAAGGTGAAGTGGAGGAGCAGACAGTAATGCAAAAGTTTGGGCAGAAGTTTGTAAAATGAAAATTAAAGTTGTATATGAAAATTTTAAATGTAAAATGAGAAGAGCAGTGGAAATGAAACTTTTTTTTTCTTTTCAATTGAAGTGGTGTAATCTTTTTTTAATATGAAATGCAAATGCAAAGAAAATAACAAACACACAATCAAAATACAAACAAAAATCACACAAACACACAACCTTTTTTTTAAAAAAAAAAGGCAAAGTAACACACAAAAATCAAATGAAAATAATTCAAAAAATAGAAAATCAAAATCAAAGCAAGTCCCCGGCAACAGCGCGAAAAACTTGTTAATCGACTAGTTTTCTATCGAGCTAGAAAATAGTCAAGAAATTTAAAATTAAATTTAACTGCAAACGCACGCCGTACACTTGTAGTACGTGGCGAATACGGATCGATCTGCAGAGAATTGATGATTTTAAAATTTTATAAGCTAGAGAATTGGAGAATTAGCTAACTAACTAAAAGAAAAGAGATGCAAATATAAGAGTTAAACGACAATTTAGAGAGTAAATCCACTCTCTAGATCACACAGTTCAACATATATAAAATTATTATCTCTCTTTTGGTCATTAGTGAAATTAATTGTTGTGTTTATCATAAGTATGGCATATTTGTGCTATTAATTAGCCAAATATAAACCATCAAACTATAACACAACTACTAATACACTTTTAAATCTCATAAAATATGACAACAAAGTTGAAAGCAAAATCTATTTTAAGCATGGCCTATAAACTATTAATTAGAAATATAAGCCATCAAATTTTAATTTCAACATTCACTTCTTTGTCATAATCATATGTAGATAAAAAGGCAATTTGTGTTTTGTTTGTTTAAGCATGACCTATTTGTTATGAACAACATTGACTATCAAATTCAAAGCTAAACAACATCATTAAACCACTTCAATCACTCTCATTAAGCACAAAAGGAGAGCATAAACATCAAATTAAGTTGAAGATACATGATTAGAGTGCTTCATTACCCCTAAATTGAAGGGGTTTAGCCTCTCATATTTGTTATCATATGAACAAATGTAGCTTGCAACATGAAATAAAAAGAAAGAAAAATGAAAGCTAAATGAAAAGGAGTGCTATTTAACAAGAATTAGAACTATTCTACTTTGCATGAATGTAAATCTACACTACCGCATGAAAGAAAATAAACAAGAAAAGAAAAGATAAATATATTAAAGTTGCATAAAAATTACATAAAGAAATGGCTAAGTAGACATGAAAAGAGAAAGAGAGCTTTGAGTTTTATTTTGAGCCAAAACTAAACTAACAGAGACTAAAGGAGAGGAGGGTTATATGAAACATAAGGGGTATATATACATGTGTTAACCCTAATTCATATTAGTGGAGAATGCCCAAAATACCCTTGAGAAAGTATGGAGGCAAAGTAATCATTAGCTTCTACTAATCATCATTTAAGTGTACATGAAGCCATTAATTCCATAAGCATGTGCATTAGCCTCTAATTTGCACACTAAGGTAGGTGCGTAAGTGGGGTTCTCCATGTTCTTCACTTTGAATTATTTCCATCTTCATTCTTTTGTACTTATTTGTGGATGCATATTTCATCATAAAACCACTTGTAAAATTCACCAAATTTCCTACAAAACAACATAGAAAATTCAAAGTAAATTTTCACAATTTAATAAATGCACAAAAATGAGCATTTTACTTGTATGAAGATGAATATGTGACACATTGAAAATAGTTTGAATTTGGTTTAAACAAGTTGAAATACCCAATATGATCATTTATTCAATTTAAATAGATTAAATATGGTGGAAAAAATATGCATATTTACGTACACATCATTCGGCTGTTAATGAAGCCTATGTCCACTATATAGATTCTCTAGTTGATTAACTGCTATTACAAAGGAGTTTGGATTAAAATATAACTTTCCTTTCGTAGATTAGATCAAGCCATTATTAGAGACAAAAGGAGGATCTCAATTGTCACCTCATGGTTTTTGTGTAGGAGAAGAAGAGTAAAGATATAATGATAGAGCTTTAGCAGTGATCAAATCCCCTATACTATTGTAGATATGATGGTATTTATAGGGGTTAGAGAGCATTTCGGCCAAAGCCATTTTACCAAAAGCCTGTAATCATCATGTAGGCCGCTCAAGAAGTTTGGGGTGTTTGGAGCCATCTTTTCGAATCAGATCTGTATTGATCCAAAAAGTTGTAAAATATTTGAGTTTTCTCAATTTGGATGTCTTCCCGTCCCATAGTTGAGTGCCTTGTCCGAATATCAAGTCATTTAGAGTTAGTTTGATCATCCATCTTCATAGATCACCAATCCATTCCTTCGTAGAAGATCCATCCATAACTCACTCAATACTTGACCAAATAATAGGAAACTTCATCTATCCAATATACATGAGTAGGAGAGCCTCCCAACTAGATCTCATGAGGATCCGAGCTAAGTATTTGGATCGGCGGTGATCCAATTGAGTTGGATTGGCAGTGATCCAAACTCATAGCCTATTTTTGAATCTTTTTCTAGGTCGTAGAAGATCCAGCCATAACTAACTCAATACTTAAACGAATGACACAAAACTTCATACATGCAATGTATATGAGTAGAAGAGCCTCCAAATCAGATCTCATGAGGTAGGGCCCATCCTAGGTAGATCGGACCCGATCCGTCAAACTAGCTCAATTTGAAGGAGATCCATACGTAACTTGCTCAATATTTATTGGAATCGGACAAAACTTTGTAGGTAGCTTTTAGAGGATGTGTCGAACCTACGATATGGATTGTAGGTGGTAGGGCCTACCCTAAATCGATTGGAAGATCTAATGATTTTGGATTGGTGTCGATCCAAATTGGCTCAGGTAAATGACTTCATTTTTGGTTTGAACCTTCTTTTATGTCTTTTAAGTGTCCCTACCAAATTCAAGTAAATCCGAGTCCGTATGAGTTCTGTAGGTCCATTTTAAGTTGCTCCAATCCATAAGCGGGTAGGTACTTGAGTGAGTCTTCACTTCTTGAACTAGGTTGCTTGAAATGTTGCCAAACTTTATATATGAGCTTAGTAGAGGCATAAGAGTGCAATACAGGTGGTTAAAAGAACCACAAGCCAACATTTCAGATCAATATCGTTCCAATTGGATCGGATCGGTATCAATTCGAAGTGTTAGCATAATTTTGGGTCAAACTTCTTATGTTTCTTTGTTTTGTACATTAAGGCCTTCGGGTCAGATTTCGAGTCGTCCTGACTTTATCAGAATGTTTTAATACCTTTGAATTCTATTAGGCTAGAAACCCCGTTAACACTTTCCTCCCAAAGTAATCCTTTTGAATGAAAGGCGTGCTTTGCTCTAAAACAAGTTCAAGTAACGAGTCTTTGAGTATTGCGCTTTCTAGTGGCTTTTAGCCTTGGCGAACCGTCTAGTTTCTTGGGATTCTTTCATCAATCATAAGTCGGCCCAGACTTGTTATAGACTAAGACCCTAGACTCTACCTAACAGTAATCTATACATTACAATCATTCTGATTTCATTCAAAGTGATTACATCACATGTCTCTAATTACGTTACACATCTCTGATCGTCCCATGTTAATCTGGGACATACATCATTACCACTCAGATTTAATTCAGAGTTATAATATCATATTTTAAAATTACATCATATATCGAGAACATATAACGTCATATATTGAGATCATTTCACATCATTATATCAAGATTATCATGTGTTTATCTAGGATTTATTTGTTTTATTCTATTTATTTATAAGGCATTCAAATCCTTTTCGCAAAATCAAATCTGTTTTAAGGTTTGATATCTCTATACAGTTTAATTTTAATGCACGATCTCTCTGGATCGTTTGATGTTTAGTTCAGAGGACGATCTCTCTAAATCGTCCGTTGGTTCAGTTCAAGGGGATGATCTCTCTGGATCATTTGCTTATTAAGCTAAGAGGGATTAAGTAAGCCCATCCGCTCACTCTTCGATGAGGAGACTTACTTCTTGAACTTCAGTCCCGTCTCTCCAGTCGGACACTATGGCATTCGATATCGTGGCATTCGATATCGTACAAGTCCATCTACTCATTCTTCGACAAGAGGACTTGCACCTTGCAATCCGGTCCCGTCTCTCCGGTCGGGACTCTATGGAGTTCAAAATTAGTCATCCACATTAAATATGGATTTTACAAAATTCAAATTTCAAATCGAAGCAAATAAGAAGAAATTAAATAAGCAGAAATCCTGATTATTTATCCTAAACATCCGACTTAAAGCATGGCAAGGGACCAATCTAGGTTTTGTACACGTCCAAACGGTCTGAGATTATTATCCTAAGTCGTCATTCTAGATATCCAACTCAGAGCGCGACTAGGTACCAATCTAGGTTTACCACACGTCTAAGCGGTCTGGGGTCATTATTGTTTTTACCGCTAATATACAAAAAGAAAAGCGCAAAAAAGAAACCAAAACAAAGAGTAGCAGCCAGATCTAACTTCCCATCCATCCCGATTGTGGGATTATCTATCTTAGCCCAGATCCCTAGGCATTCCTTGAAGCATCTGTTGCGGGTGGTGGCTGCTTCGATATTGATCCCATCACTTGTCTTGATTCCCAATTTGACTCCCATGTTTCCCCTAAGTATCGGTTGCTCTATGCATGGAGGCAATGTTCCATCTCGTTCTAATCCAACTCTAGCAGTTCCTGTATTATTTCCTAGGGTTTGAATACCTGTAGTTCCTGTAGTTCCTTGTTGTCCCAACCTTTGGAAGAATCCCTCCATCATCCCCCGTTGCCTAGCCAAGATTCCATCTTGCATCGCCTTCATCAGCCTTTCCATTTCTTCTCTAGCTACATAATTGGATTGATAACAATTTGAGGATACTTCCTGACTGCGCCCAAGCTCTGGCTGACTTGCTCCAATTTTAGATCTAGTGTTTGGCTTTTTCATTTTTCCTAAATTTTTAGTTTCAAGCTTCAAGTTTCTGGATCTACCTTTGTTCTCGGTGAAAGCACCAAAATGTTAACCCAAAAAATAAATCAACATCCTAGTTTGAGTGTGAGAGCACCAGCCCTATTTATCAAGGAAAATAAAATAGAAAAAGAAATAGTAAATAGTAGAAAACGTAAAGAGACAAGAGATTTATATAGTAGTTCGGCTGTTAATGAAGCCCACATCCACTTTATAGATTCTTTTGTTGATCAACTACTATTACAAAGGAGTTTATATTACAATAAAACTCTCCTTTCCTAGATTAGATCAATCCACCATTATTAGAGACAAAAGGAGGATCTCGATTGTCCCTTCATGGTTGTCCTGTAGGAGAAGAAGTGTGAAGAAATAATGACATAGCATTAGCGGAGATCAAATCCACCCTACTATTGCAGATAGGATGGTATATATAAGGGTTAGAAAGCATTTGGGCCAAAGCCTCTTTACCAAAAGCATGTAGTCATCATGTAGAGGTCGCTCAAGAAGTATGGTGGTGTTTGGAGGTAACTTTTCGAATTTGTACCGATCCATTTGGATCGGCTCGGTACCGATCCAAAAAGTTGTGCAATTTTTGAGTTTTCTCAATTCGGTTGTCTTCCTATCCCATAACTAAGTTCCTTGTCAAATATCAAGTCGTTTGGAGTTAATTTGATCATCCATCTTCGTAGATCATCCAATCCATCTCTTTGTAGAAGATCCATCTCTAACTCACTCAATACTTAACCAAATGATACGAAACTTTATACATGTAGTGTATATGAGAAGGAAAGCCTCCCAATCGGATCTCGTGAGGATCCGAGCTAAGTATTTTGATTTTCGATGATCCAATTGAGTCGGATCGGTGATGATCCAAACCCTTAGCTTATTTTTGAATCTTCTTCTGAGTCATAAGAGATCCAGCCATAACTCACTCAATGCTTAACAAAATAACATGAAACTTCATACATGCAATGTACATGAGTAGGAGAGCCTCCAAGTCGAATCTCATGAGGTGGGGCCTATCCTTGGTGGGTTAGAACTGATCTGTCAAACTAGCTCAATTTGGAGGAGGTCCATCCATAACTTTCTCAATACTAATTGGAATAAGATGAAACTTTGCAAGTAGTTTCTAGAGAATGTGTGGGACCTACACTATGGATCACAGGCGGTGGGGCCCAAACTAAATGGATTAGACAATCTGAAGAGTTTTGATCGGTGCCGATCCAAATTAGCTAGACCAAATGATTTCATTTTCTGTTTGAGCCTTCTATTATGTCTTCTAAGTGTCCCCTCCAAATTTCAAGTCAATCTGAGTCTATTTGAGTTCTGTAGGTCCATTTTAAGTTGCTCCTATCCAAAAGCGAGTAGGTATTTGAATGGCTCTACTTGAGATCTTACCAAATTTGATAGGTAAGCTCAGTAGAGGCATAGGAGTGCAATTCAAGTGGTTAAAAGGAACTGCGAGCCAACATTTTGGATTGGTATTTGTCCGAAGAGTTAGCGTAATTATGGGCCAAACTTCTTGTGTTTTTTACCTTGTACTTTGAGGCCTTCAAGTCAGGTTCCAAGTTGTTTTGACTTAATTAGATTGTTCTAACTCCTTTTGAATTCCATTGGGTTAAAAATCCAATGGACAACGACCTTCATCTTTCCTTGTTTCTTCTTCTTTGAAATGGATCAGTCAGAAGGTTTTATGGAGTGAATGATGGAATGATCGTTTGCGTGGAGCATGGTCGATGTCTGATTGTTTATAGATGCTGTCGAACTTGAAAATGTATGCACATTGATCAAACACATGACCGATCAAACATAGCATCATGATTTCCTTCTTTTGCATGGTAGGTAGACTTGGCTTCTCTGGTCATGGCTGATAGTTTCCTTAGAGATTCTCTTTCAAAACTGAGTAGAACAGGAAACTTTGTGGAGTTGATTCTAGATCTACCTTATGAACATGATAATCCATAAGTAGAAGATGAGATCAAATCAAGCTGAGAATTATTTTCACAATGAAAGCACCAAAATATCGACGCAAAAAATGGATATCAACACCCAATAGAATCTCATAAAGATTAAACGATAAATGAAATTAAAACATAGCAGAAAAAGTAAATGAACACATAGATTTTTATAGTGGTTCGACAATTTGGCTTACATCCACTTCATATTTTTATTGATCCTGATTATGGTTACAAGAATGGTTGGATCGGTTGGGATCCATTAGTAGAAGAGTGAAGGATAAAAATAGCAGCCGAAAGAAGGATCCTCTTTATGGAGAATGGTAGCTATATTTTTGGGGGAAAGTGTGCATGGATCGGGCTGAAAATTCGCCAGAAGAATCTCTAGATCCATAGGGGCCCACCATAATGATCAGTGGACATAAGTTGTGATTTTGGAATGATCGGTATAAATTATACCTATCGTTATTTTTGTTGATTGCCATGCGATCGTTTATGGGGGTTCCACATGCCTCTAAACCTTGCTCCTAAAATATGAAGTCGTTCTGAGTGGTAGATTGTGAGATATGGATCAATTTTGGTCGCACTTGGGTTGCTTGCTAAATTATACCGATCGTTATTTCCTGAATCTTGAATTTTTGACCTGCGATAGTTTATGTGGGCTTTGCACTTCAAAATATTGATGATTTGGTAGTTTCATGAGTAATGGAGTTATAGATCTTGAGATATTTATCGATCTTCGTCGATTTACGTTGTTTTACGGATTGTTCTAGATCGATCCGTATAAATTCTTCATTTGTGCATAACTCGAGCGCACGAACTCTGATTGACCTAAAATTTTGAAATGTAACCTCATAGGACTTCCTTGTCACTTCTTATAGATTGTACCTTGATCGAGGCCCGGTCTAAAACTGCTCGACCATCGTCTATAGTCTTGTATATCATTTATTCTCAAGGTTGGTAACCACCCGTTTTAGCCAAATCTATGGTATCACAGCCTTGCCATAAGGTGGGACAGCATTGACAATTTTAATTCTGACCACGGAAATATTTGGAATTTTACTTGAATGATATATCTTTTTAAAATGTCGTGAATATTGGACCAAAAAATTGTTCAGCAACTGGCCTTATAACTATCTATATAGATCCTCCTCTACACACGTCTTATAGAATGACATATGGTAGTTATGTGGAAAACAAAAATGAGTTACATCAAAATGACTGCCAATAGTAAATCTATCGGGAACAGAACATAGACTGCATCGGATAATGGAAGTTAAGAATTGAATTGACCTACCATTGTATAAAAAATCATATTAACCCAACAAAGCAAGGAAACAAAATTGTTTACAATTGATAAGACAGAAACTGCAAAAAAAATTGAAATAATGTTAAAGAGTAAGATAAATGGTTTTCGGTTTAAACTAAGCAATTTGACAATACATAGAAATTTATGCACATAATAAGTGATAAAGAACTGAATTGACTTATCACTACGCAAAATAGTTATATTGACCCTACAAGGCAAGCACACAAAATGGCTTAAAGTTGATAAGAGACACTACATAAAATAGTGAAATGATGCTAAGGATCAAAGTGGCAGATGACATTTTGATATTTGCATTGAGTAGAATTGGACATTTGCCTACCTTAGTTGCTTCAAAAATTTTATATATATTATATATGTGTGTGTGTGTGTTGTGTGTGTGATGTATAATGTTTTACAAATATTATTCATCCAAAAACATACCTTTTCTACTAAATAAACTTGCAAAATAATGCCAACCCCAAACGATAGCAATATCGTAGAAATGAACGTGTAGATTAATAGTCTAGCAAAATTCAACGAATTGCTATCGTAGAATGAAGCTTCATAGCTTCCACCACCATAATTCCATACTCCACAACAATGCAATTAATTAACCAAATGAACTTTGCATAATAATTTGGTTACCTTCTTAATCAAATCCCTATAAACTTAAACATATTTGGTTCATAATCGATCGTTCCTCCTCCTTCAACAACTCAATACCAGCCTTGCAAGGAGACTCCAGTAACATGAGGAAAGGCAAGAAACCTAGAGTTTACAAAATAAAACCAAGGATCCTCAAATCGAGGAATAGGTTGATGCAAGCATTGATAGTGGGAAGATATAGAAACCACATGACTATAAGCTGTTAGCCAATAAATGGGCTGATATATTCGATGTTCCTACATGGCATTCTGGAGGAAGGTTCTCTTAGATAAGAGCAGACGAGTACTACAATCAAGAGCCGAAATGTCAATCTAGGTGTTTATTTGAAAGCACAAAGACAACATGGTATACCTTGAATAATATATGCACCAAGTACAAGGTATAGTAGCCCAAATATGAGATATGTAAAGAAGAGGACAATCGTTTAGAGGCTTGAATGACGTTTGTGACAAAATGTATCATGATGCTTAAAATACCAACTTCAAAGCCTATGAGGAATTTGAAATTCTTCATTCGAGGCCTCGTTAGTCAACTCTCAATGATCATATTGTTAGTTAAGTAGATACCAAGAAGTTAACTTCAAAATTTTATCTTGAAGAATCTTAATAGATTCATCTCTTGGCCAGTCAAATGATTTTCTGACGCCGAAGGTAATGATAATGTTATATGGTGGGGTAGCAAGTCGTCCTAAGGAAATGAAATAAGGCAAAAGATCATTGTTAAGAAACAACGAAGCAAACGACTTGATAGTGATTAGTGATAAGCTAACAACACTCCTTAGTGACATTTCAATTATATCTTCCTCAAAAAAGTGGAAAGTTTGAGGCTGAAAGGACAAAATTAAAGACCTTGAAAGTGCAAGTTCGACAAGATGAAGAAAGAACTAGTGCTTTTAGAGAAGGAACCAAACGGATGAAGGCCCGTGAAAGAAGTTTATAGGATAAAGAAGAGGTAGAGTATTTACTGAAAGATGTTTCTCGTCTATTTGGGGACGTTTAGAGTACGTTTTGGCTAGGAAAAATAGGATTTTGAGGGCTCAACGACAAAGATACGAAGATAAAGAGGGACTTAAATATGGAGGAACTGAGAATGTGTTTGTTTTGTTGGTTACATATTTTTTATTTCATTTTGTATTAGTCTTCTTAAGTTGTAAGGTTTTCTTTGCGTTTAAGAAAATAATCCTATGTATTTTCTATTATTTTTTCTTGTTGAAAATATGTGAAAATTCATTGCAAATATATAATTCTCATTAAGGTAAAATAGTAAATAATAAATTGAAATTTGTTTAAACACATAAACTATTTCAAGAAACTCTTTTCCTAAATGGTTTTCTAAAACCGTCTAGGAACCACTGCTAAAAAAAGTAGGATGAATACCCACTTTTTGTAATTCCTCATGCTCAAGCCCACACCGTTGGAGTGTGCAGAAAAAGGGAATTTCCCTTTTTTAGCAAATTAGAGCTACTAGAGATGCTCTTTTGATTTCTTTTTTAAACGAATTATAAAAAATTATATATAAATTTTATAGATTTACTTGGATTTTATTTCATATTAATTAGAATAACATAGAAATGAAATTTGAGAAGAAAAGGGTGTTTGAATTGTTTCTTTTGTTTTAGTTCCTTAGGGTCAATGAAGATAGGGCTATAGATCATAATCAATGAAATTTTGATAAACTAATTTTTATTACTTTTGAATGGACAATAATAACCAAATTAGTTCAACTTAGTAATAGAAACCGAATTTTATCTAAATGACAACAAAATAAAAGAGTTAAACAAAATCAAACAAAAAATACTTAAGTTCTCAATAATATTAAGATACCCAACACACTTTACTTTTTACCTATTTTTCATCATATAGATGCGTCTTTTAGAATCAACTGGATTTTGATATTTTAAATAACCCACGCATGTCATCAAATTAATGACTATCAACACTTATGTTGTTTCTTTTATGCTAGACCATTAACAACATCTTCATTCTTCTTTCTATATATGAACAATTTCTTTATGAGTACACTTTAACTTTTCGTACTTCCATCTTTCTTTTTTCTTGGATATAATAAGAAACGTGCTCTAAGAGACTATTTTTTAATAAGACTGAAGTAAAACTTAAATGGTTATATTGCAAAAAAAGAAAGTTCAATGCTAATTATGAGCATATTATCCAAAAACTCGAACATGTTGCCTTAACTTTTGAACTAATAATAGTCATTTTCACATTACACTTCTAATGATCTATTTTCCTTGATACTTTATGGAATTCAAATAACACAAAAGCATATTTATTTTCACCTTATTATTTTTAGCAAAACATTTTCTACTTCAGTAAGGAAATATTTGACATTGGTTATCCCTTCGAATATTGCATCCTTGAAATGCTCAATAATTTTTAAATTGATCGTTGGACTTATGTAATTTGAACTATCCTACCTCTCAATGTTCTTCACAGCACTAGAACAACATTCACATGTATGAGTGACGGGTACGTTCTATGGAACAATGAAGCATGTAATAACGATAATGGTTTCTATTATTAATTTATAATGTGGCATATGATTCATTAATATATTTCTTAAGATGCAAATAACATTCATTAACATCACCTAACAAACTCATGATGCTACAGCAATAAGCATCAGAGATTTGCAATTAAAAATCAAATGCGATAAACTGAGTGTGATTAAGTAAAGAGATATGCAATTTGCATGAAAGAGGAGAGAATATAGCATCAAAAGTGTATGAAAAGGTTGATTTGGGGCATGGTTATAGATGGAATAATATCGGTTCAGCATTGCAGGTCATGTTCTGCATGATTGGGAGCAATCATTGAATTCAACATTTATATCACCATTCATTATTTCAAACATGGAGTAATTATGCTTTTCTCAAGATGGTAACATGTGACAGGACAATCAATTGCTTGATCTGCTCATGAAAGACCGAGTTGCAAAAAATTTGAACAACACTATTATGATAACAACACATATGAGTAGGGTAAAAAAGAGAGACCCCATATCCACATGTAACTAAAGCAACCAAACAATCTCTTAGGTAGTATATTTCATACCATAATATTCTGCTTTAGTTTAAGAATGAGAAACAACGGTGTAATAATCTGACTTTGGGTGCCTATATAGTAAATTAATTTTTTTTCAAAATATATTATTTAAGTTCAATTTTGGATAAATTTTATCTTAAAATTGCATTTTATCGAATTAGAGACTATTCAATAATGAAATTTTATTTTAATAAATTGAATTAATCAATTAGTTGCTTTTAAAAGATATATTGAACTTGAACAAAATATTTATGTATTTTAAATAATTTTGTTATGATTGAAATAGATGAAAAGAAGTATTATTTGATATCAACAAATCAATAAAGATGAACAATTATTGAAATTGAATAATTTTTATAATTTATTGAAATATTTTTGTAAATTGTATAGCAGATAAATTTGAATTTAAAATGTATATATAAATAGATGACAGAAGTATGTATATGTAAATAACAAGACTTTAATTTGCAATTAAAAGTGGATAAATGAAAATTACTTTACATATGGGCTTAGTAGAAAAAACCTATAGTGATAAATAAAGTCTTAACCTCTTTTTCGCCTTCCTCTCCACCATGTTCAAACCCGACCTTTTTCACTCCCTTTAACCTTAGGTGGTCAAATCAAAAATGAAGAAAAAGTGCCGTGCAACAATGACAATGATGGGGAGGAGGCGGCTCGGCTCAGCTAGGCTTTCACTTGCAACAAAGGGGACGGTGCTTGTAATGGTGGCTAGTATTATGGAGTGTCGTGCTATTGGCATCATGGGCTGAGTGTAATGTAGTGGCCGGAGGAGTTTGACGACGACATGGTCGAAGCTGGTTTTGTGTTGCGCTATCAAGAAGAGTGGTTGTGGTAGCAAATTGTGGTGAAGAAAATTTATAATGTGCTGAGCCAAACCTCATTTATAAAGGTTGTTTCACTCATTCTTGCTATACTAAACGATTAAAAATTAGGATGCTTGAAATATTTGAATCGGTTGTTAGCTTACAGTTGCGCAATATCTTAAATGTGTTCTATTACTTATTTGGATGTTTCATGGTTGTACGATTACAAATTGGAAATCTAGAAAAAAATAGTAAATCTAATTTAATAACAAATTAAAAATGAAATTTAACAAACCATAAGAGATGTTAAATAAATAGAAGACGTGGATGGTTAAGAAACATTGATCATTAGTTAAATAATTACACAATGTTTAATTAACTTTAATTGTGAATACGATTTTAACAAAAATATTATCTTTCTATATTAGTAGTTATAGGACGTTAATACACCAGTATAAATTTATATATCAAATTTTGGAGTCCTTATCATAAAAGGTATTCGGTAAAGTGACAAACGTGATAATTTTATATTCCTCCCTTTTGATCTATTTGTAATGATAATATCATATATCATCGATATAAATATATTGATATTTTCACGCATCGTTTATTTGGAAATAACTAGTGAAGTTATCTTTATATCATTAAATTGTAAGTTGGTTGTTTAAAAAAATAAAAAAATAACTTACATTTATCTATTTGTTTTGCAATCAAATACGAGGAATATGAGATCATGTTTTATTAATTATAACAAACATTATTAGATAATTTTAATATTCCTTCTATCTAAAAATAATTATTGAACGATTATGGGATGTTCGATAATTAATATTTGATAAAATAAATATTTTAGATTTTTTTTAAGATTATAATACACTTGTTTGTTCGTAAAATGGGAAAACACCACTTATCAAATGAAAAGCGAAAATGAAAAGCAAGATTTGGATAATAAATAAGAGAGAACACCGGGTTTTTTATAACGGAAAGACGGAATTCTACGGTCGACATCCACTTTTTATTTTTATTAATTGATTTCAACTTTACAACTGAATTACAAGGCAACTTCATGAGTAAGATTGCTTGATTTTGAATTTAGTACAGTTTACATCTAAAAATGAGTCAAAATTCCCAAAACCCTTTTTTCATATGTTGGAGTTGGGTATATGTAGACGAATCCATGTGCTAAAATTGCCAAATCTTGGTTTAAATAGTTACTCAACTAGATTCGAGTTTCTAGATTAAAGAACAAGTAAAATGGAAAAAATATCAAGATTTAATGGATCTGTACCGAACCATGGATAGGTACCGATCCATAGTTTTGACCACATCTTCACTCGGGTTTTCAAATTTGTTTAAGCCTTCAAGCTTTTGGTTTTCAGGGGAAAAACTATAATTTCAATGCATAAGTACTGACCCATCTCTCATCTTCAAAACGTGTCCTCAAAACAACATGTAGAAATATATTAGAAACATAAGGAGACCAATATCCCACATTTTATGGATCAGTACTAGCCTACCTTTAGATCGGTACCAATCCATCAAGTTTGCTCGAAACTTGGAGTTTTCCTATGGCACTCCATCTTGATCTCTTCCATGCTTCTTATTTTATTCCTTCAACATTTCATAATCCAATTCAAAATACCAGTTGGATCAAATACCAGATAACATTTTCCCTCCTAAAATATACTTTTGTTAACACAAAACATGCTTTGAATCGAGACAAATGACAAGATTCAAATCCCCAAAGGTGCTTTCATCACTCAAATCATCCCGTGGAACATTGCATCTTCATTGAGAACAAGGTACTTAACTTCAAAAGGTGATCAACTAATGTTATTTTGGTAGAAATAAATTTGAAGTCTTCCGTTGTCATAGAAAATTATTGGAAATTTTCTTCAGTCCAAAGACTGGTAGAAAATTATTACTATTTTATCATCTTTTTATGAAATCCAACGTTTGATAGATTGGTACCGATCTATATTAATCAGTATTGATCTATTGCACCCTAAAAGGTACATAAACATTCTAGACTTAAAGAAAATTTCACCTTTCATTTTTTTCCTTTGCCATTCTTTTGCTTTCATGCCTTTTGAGAGAACATCCATCTTGGTTTGCAATCCACTTATGAGTTCAAATCCTCCACCACATTTAGAACTCTAACCAGTTCTTCACTTTTGATCCATTGGGAATTTGTAGAGCTAACACATCTTCATCTCCCTCATCGATTTTTCGATCCAATCTTCAACTAAATCAAGGTATGACTCAACTTATCATTCCCGACCTTCAGCTTTCCTTACAACTGCCTTTGACTCGCCCACATCACCTTCAAACACCATCGTGACTCCTCTTGACCAATTACCTTCCTACCGTTGAACATGATTGGTTGCCGCAAAAGGGGAAGAAACCTCTAAGGGTTAGCCAATGGCAATGGTAATTGAAGATATATTACTGAACAATATTGGTTATGGACTAGCAAATCATTCCTTCGAGAGATTCATACAATTGATCCTAGATTTCATTTCGGTTTTTGAAAAATTCAAGGGTCGACATATGCTAGGACATTCCTATAGATACTCGTATTCCTCGATCAAAGAACCTTTATCCTGCAAATATAAGACCTTCTCTATAGGATTCCTCAGTCAAGAGATAAATCTCCATACCTTTTTGATTCCATCTACTTTCGTTAACGTGGATCTTACATTAATGGGTGATAGAGTTAGATGTATGCCACTAGGGTAATTACAAAATTTGTTACATATATTTAACTCGATAAATAATCTTGTTCGGGATAAAGGTGATTGGTTTCTATAGTGTACTTTGTTACATTGTGATGTACTTAATTAATTAATTTAAAATATATTAAATAGAAAATCCTTAAATAATATGTTGTGTGATAGTAGTTACAATGTGTTGTAATCATGAGAATTTATCACATTAAAATAACTAATCATTTTAAATATTCCTAGTGAAGTTGTTTTGAGAAAATACATCGATTCATCCATTGAGACAGAGTATGTAATGCTCTCCAAAAGATGAGTAGTGTAACACTCATGGCTACAAGGGGCGCCAAGGATTTATGTACTGATAGTTATAAGATAATTATGGAATGACTAACTCGAGAGTTTTCCATTGGTTATTAAAACTAACATTAATTATAGAATCTCAAAATGACGATGTTACACAATTTCCTCGACTTGAGAATACTATGGGACATCAATATGGACACGACACTTTGATTATAGTTAAATCATTGCATGGTGGTTCATTAGCCGACTATAGTTGGGTTTACGTTGAAGCATTAGAAGGGAAATACTATTCAATAGAAAATTTGTCTCCTTGGTTACAAGGTGTTAGTATCATGGTCAATTATAGTCAACTTAAAGTCAAAGCCTTTGGCTAGAGCGGCATGGTTAATAACAATTGTTATTATTATACCAAGGACTTTATGTCTAGACTAATCAAGTAGAATGTGGGCGATATTGGAATTTTGATCAAACCAAATTCCATAAGTGCTAAAGTGATATAGTTTTGATGAAGGGAATTGATGTAAATAATCGTTACTACCAGATACTGCTTATAGTAGTAAAATTGAATTTTTACCGAAATGATATGTATGTGACAAATTTAGCCAAAATGTCAAACCACCAGCTAAGGTGATGTATAAATTTTAATATTTGAATTGATCGATATTAATGACCGATTGAACTTGCACCTTGAGTCGCACAAGCATTGTGATGAGTACTCCAAAAAACCACACAGCTAAATAGTTTATAGTTATTGTAAATTAATTAAGCTGATTAACATTTAAGAAAAATTAATTATTATATTCCATTTTTTTGTTTAAATGCCATTAGTATTTAACGGAAAGCGTACATATAAAAGTTATGTATGTGCGTATCGGTATACGATATCGATGAAATATTTAAATCTGACTTAGAGCAATTAATTACTAAATGATTTTTTTAATTTTGAAAGCCTCTATAGGCCCTTTCTTAGCCGACCATGCATCGTAAAAAATGGGTGGTGTGATTGAGATTTAATGAAGAATTACAAAGTAAAGGTTTTAAGGGAAGAATTAGAAAGGTTTCAATTGTTTCTTTAAAGAAAATTCCTATCATTCAATCTCCAAACAATTCATATTTTTCTTATCTCCTCTTCTCTCTCCTATGACTGAATTTCAAGGCTTCATGGAAGAAAAATTCCTAAAACAAAACCATAATAAATAAATAAATTAAATGCATAAGTGGTGATTTAGATCGTTGTAATTTCTGAATGTGATCTAATCGAATATAGGAGTTTTCTTCTTCATTCAACGTGTGATTTTTTGCCTACATCATATAGTAATTGTCTAATTTCATTTAATCATGTGATACACATATTAATACAATTTAGATCCCATACTTGTTTCATCTCATTTTATTAACTTTTTATCTTGTTTGTATAGTATAGATCACAAACATTATACGTCGAATTTATATATGCCTAAATTATCCAATCTATTATTTGTTCTTTTAGAAATTAAATTTTTATTAAATAAAGAACATTTTTTGTTTGAAACTAATTTTATTTAGTTGATATAATTTTGTAACTTATTATATACACAAACATAAATGAACTGCATATCTTGATTACTCGAAATCATTTTGATAAATTGAATAAATGTTTTGTGTTTATGTTGGTTTTGAATGTGAATTCATTTAGTTTTGTTTACATATATTTAAAATTTATTTCAATTCAAAATTCATGAGTAGACATTTTATGCAAAATCATAAACCTATTTTGAATCCTTCCTAAGTTAAAGCTAGATTTCAACACGTCAAGTTTAACTTTCAAAACACATAGAAATACAAATTCTACATACATACATACATATATGTATGTATGTATATTATTTTGATTTAAAATATGGTTTATGTTGTTCATATAGTTATACATATACGCATGTTATTTCAACTCAAATTTTATAAAAGGGGCATTTTTGCAAAATCATAAATCTTGTTTTAAATCCTTCCTAAGTTGATACTAGATTTCAAAACATATAAAATAGTCAAAATTAACTTTAATATACATACATACACACAGAAGATGATTGTTATTAATTATATTAAAAATAACTATAGACATCAAGTGCCTATATAAAGAGATAAATGTATCTGGTGCGGTGTAAAACTCAACACCTATAAATGTACACATTAACCATGTAAGTTGTTTATATGTTTCTCTTATACTATATACACATAAGCATATTTAATATGCTCATTGTAATATATTTAATTTAAACTAAATTTATACTACTTTAAACAAATTAAATAAAATAAGGTTTTATATAAAAAAAATTAGATTGGATTTAAAATCAATTAGACTTCATAGACCCAATAAAGGTTTAGAATGGAAACTTTTTTCGAAATTCAACCATTTAACCCTCTGCAACTCTGCATAGTTCCTTCAATGGTATCAGAGCCCTAGTGGTCTATGCGGTCTTAGTTAGCAATATTAGGGCTAACTATTAAAGCATACCCATTTAGTAAGATGTCTAGAAAGGTAGCGTATAAGATTAGGTTTGGATAATCAAGTACTCTGCCCTACTTGGCTAATAGCCTAGCCTGAAGGATGAATTAAGCCCAAAGATTATCCTAAATAAAAAGGTCTGAAATTATTTTGAGCTATGGGCTAATTTTCAAAATTCAGTTTGAAACTTTAAATTATATTTCAAATTCAAAAATTAAATTTAAAATATAAATAAATTTCATAAAAGTTGACAAATATTTTCAAAATTATTTTGGAAATAAATTGATATTTTTCAAATATTATTTGATAATTTAATTAGCCGATTAATCAATTATATAATTAATTATTAAATTACTATATGTATGCATGCATGTATGTATTTTTATATATGTATTTGTTCACCCAAAAACATTTAATAAAAATTATATATTAATTTTTGGAAACTATTAAGAAATTATTTAATTAATTTTTTTTAATTAATTAAATATTTATTTGATAAATATATGTTAATTAATGTTAATTAGTAATTCAATATATATGTATGTATGGAACTATAAGCGCTATAGTTAATATTCATCTTAAATTATTTTGAATGAACAAAATAAAATTTTAAATTTTACACATTTTAATTAATTATTTATTTAAATAATAAATTAAAATTAATTAAATATAATTTAGTTGATAGTTTACGTAAGAATATTATATATGTTAATGAAATTATAAAGAGTTATAAACATATTATACTAATATAATATGGATGTATAGAACTTAACTAGAACTATGAGAAACCTAACTTAGGTTTTGAAGAATAATTACAATTGTCTTATATACCGCGATTTTAGATGCGTCTGACATTTTAATCATAAGAGTATTTCATAACAAATACAACTTTTTATAAATCGATATTACTCAAGTATATATTTATATATAAATAAAAAGATCATGAATCCTTAATGTATTAGGTATCCTCTACCATTTAAATACTAGTAGGTTGCTTGCATACTCTAGTTGTTGAGCTTCCTCGAGCCAGAGATGTTATGTGTAGCACTATTAATATAATGATTAGACGAGCTATGTTACATGTATTTATTGAGTTTCATCAAGGTACATGCATTATACTTAGGCCAAAGAGTGTGTACGAGTGAATAATATCTTTTGATTTGTTGGATTTTCTTAAGGTCGAGATGAGATTACGATAACAACCGTGCATTAGAAGTTGTGTATGACACAACCGATAAGGGGTTATCCATCGCACGAGGGCTTATAATTTGTTGAATTTCTTTAAGGTCAGAATCCCAAGGCAAGTGAGTCCTAACATGCATTAGAGAAATCGAAAGATTTCTATGTTTTTTCTTAGGGTTTTGAGAAACATAGAAGTTTGGAGGGAGCCTTATTAAAAAATGAAAAGATAACATTTAATCTTGCTAATACTACACAAACATTTGTTATATTTAAGTTAAAATAATCTACTTTTATAAATTTATGCAACTAATATAATTGATAAATTTTTTATCGATGAAAATATGCAAATGAACTAAATCAAGACTGACAAAAGAAATATAAATATACACTTACTAGCAAATCTTTTACATGTTGTCACTTTTAGACCCATGCAAGAACCAATTTATGCAACTATTAAATAATTCATACCTTGGTCACTTAGGAGTTTATTTGCCTAAGACTATGTATTCTCTTATATGAGTTTTGAACTTTAAAACAATACAATATTATGGATATTTGATCCATATTTGATCACTTATAAATATTATATGGTTCACAGTTGTTATCCGGCATTTTGACCTGGTTATATCTGAACTGATTGGATAAGTTAGATTTGATTATCGTTAAGGCCGGTGAGTCTAAAGTGATGATTATGGGGGTCCAAAAATCAAGTGTGTGATCGAATGGAATTGAGAAATATGCAATGCAGAATGTTCAAAGTACAAAACATAGAGAAGGGATCTGCTAGAATCCCTCTTAATAATAGGGAACGACATATTTCAGCCAAGCTAGTGCAACTCAATGGAAAGTAATCAATATCTCAAGATCCATAAGTCCAATACATATGAAATTTTGGAAACAAGATGTGGGGACCCTAGAGAACTTACATCAGGGATCGCACCTCTAAAGGACCAAGCAAGAGGGATCGGCCCTCTTTCCTCTATAGGGATCGACTAGAACCAAGTGATAACATACATTACAGCAAGGATCAAGCAATAACTCAAATTCTACTAATCCAATTGGCAAGAAACCTAGAGGCTAAGCATACTATAACACGAAGAACACCCATAGGGACCAGACCCTCAAATTCCTCCGAAATAGGGATCGACATCGATCCCTATCCCATGGGATTTGGGCCATGCGATCCCTCTTATGGGTCCACATGATTTTAGAGATCCTTCTACCGATTTTTCAGGGAGATATTTTGCTGTATTCCTCTATAAATACAAGCTTGATTGTTCATTTTTGGGACTTTGTTGATGCTAATTACTTTGTACTCTATTATAACTAAGTATTTTCATCTGATGCCTACTGTACTCGGTTCACAAAGTGATTAATAAAGCTACTTATTCAAAGTGAACGTCGGCGAATAATGCCTATAAATTGGTGTCTTCTTGTTATCGCTTTGATTTTCTGTTAATTAATTTCTTGTTTCCTATTATATTCTTCATTTATTTCTCTACAAACTCTATATTGGGTGTTTATGCCAATTTCTGGTGCAAACATTTTTGTGCTTTCACTAAGAAAGAAGATTCTCAGCTCTATCCTTTATAACTACTGTATTGCATAAATCCCCCAAATAGATCCATAATTATCTTCAAGAAGCTTTTTTGTTCTATTCTGATGTGCAAAAGTTGATGGAAAACTATCAACAATGGTTAGGAACACTATATCTACTTCTCAAAACATAGAAGGAAATGAGAACGCTAGTATTCAACGAGGTGGCTCGAGCAATCTACCAGTAGATGTGAATGTTGCCAATCCAATTGATGTCCAGAATCCGGCTAATTCCATCACAAGAGTTGATTTCCAGAATCCGATGAAAGAGCTAGTGGATAGTCGCCGATAGTTAAACTAGCAGATTCAAACAGATATCGACCTAGTGAATCAACTCAGGCAGCAATAGTGTGGGAAAACTAGGAGAGAGCCAACCTTTATTCTACATCGAAGAGTTCTAGGGTAGCCATACCCAGTTTCCCGATAATATCCTATATGCGGAGTATCCAAGGATGTTTGGCATGCCATCGATGCCTGTCTACGAGGGAAAAACCAACCCCGGGCAGCACATCATGAGATATGAATGGCTGATGATGCAAAAAATGTAGATGTTTTCCTATTCCTCTCTCTAGCATAACAACGATGTGGTTTACGAGATTACCCCATGGTCAATCTCTAGATTTGACGATTAGGCAATAAAGTTTACGTAGCAGTTCCGTATGCATGCAACTTGCCCTAAAGATCTAATGTCCCTATCCAGCATGATCCAAGCTACGAGACAAATGCTGAAAGAATATTTGGAGAGAATTCATATGACCATCACATAAGTTAGTTATCCGAATGACCATTCATTATTGATGGTGGTAACAAGAGTGATTGATCTAGAATCTGACTTTAACGATTGGTTACCTGGCAAACCACCAGCAATGTCAGAGTGTTTCTATGCAAAAGTAGCTTAATATTTGAGGATAGAGGAAGCTAGATGCTCTAGGAAGAAGAATATTTGGGAACAACGAAGAGGGGGTGCAGAGTAACATTGCAGTGAAACAATCTGGGGAGGGTTTAGGGAAAGTCCAAGAAAATGTTCAAAATAAAGTGAAATAACTAAAGAAAGGCGGTGATTGAAACTGTAAACGAAAGAGGGATTCTGGAGGAGGAAAACTTATGATTCCAATGTATGATACTTACACACCACTAAATACATCTCTAGAGAATGTTTACTTTTCTACATGCAATACCATGCAGCATAGGAGGCCACCTCCGAAAGAATCGATGGAGTAGTAGAAGCAGACTGGAAAATATTGCTAGTTTCACGAATGTTATGATCATAACACGAATGAAAGTAGGCATCACTAGGATGTTATTAACAAAATGATTCGAGAAAGAAAATTATTGTATTTTTTAAAGCCCCACAGGAAGGCGGGGAGGGGACATCCGACCCCAAACCAGGACAAGCGTCGCACGGGGCCGAGGAGCCTACGTGGACTAATGGAAGATTAATGATCAACACAATAGTCGAGGACCGCATCTAGCTGGTAAGAGATAGCATGAGATGGAGCACTATGCTAGTGCAATCAAGCATGTGGATTTTTAATGTTGTTATGGGCTCCAAAAAAATAGAAGCATATAATTGCAGATGACATTGTATTTATAAACAGAGATGCGGATAAGGTGGAGGCACCAACAATCAACCCAATGGTCATTTCAGCCATGATCGAACCTGCCTCGGTGAGGAGGATCTTGGTTGACTGTGGAAGTTTCGTAAATATAATTTTCAAAAAGGCTTACAATCATATGAGGAAGGAAGCTAAGGACTTGACACCATTTAAAGCCCACATTCATGGCTTTAACGGTGTTACGACCGAAGCTGTCGGTTATGTCGAATTGCCTGTGGAGTTAGGAGAAGGTGATCACAGGACATTACGAATTTTTCCATTTTTGTAGATGTTGACTCTCCATACAATGCTTTTATGGGCCGACCAAAATTAGCTAAATTCTAGGAAGCTCTTATTCCATGGTGTTTGACTTTGAAATTTCCAACTGATAACTGTGTTAGAGTTGTGCATGGTGATCAGTCGACTGGAGATGCCAATTGTGTGGCTGAATTGAGTGATGCTCAAAAGAAGGAGAAAAGCTAGGGAGTGGACAAGTATCTTTACATCCAAGCCACCGAAGATTGATAACCAGCACCTGGGCCTTGGCTCGAGCGCCACCGTCAGTTGTATAAAGATATAGATCCAAGGGATGATAAGAAGGAGCCTAAAGAGACCAAGGCTGCACCGGCCGAGCTGAAAATTGGCATCGTGGTCAGCCATGACGACCCATTACGAGTCCTAAAGATCAAATCACAGCATAGCCACCCGATGATGAAAGAACTTGTTGGTTTTCTTCAAGCAAATCTTGGTTTGTTCGCTTGGGCTCATTCTGACATGTGTGTGATATCGCCTGCTACTACGAGCCATGCATTTAATATCGATCTAAGGCATGTCTAAGTGAAACAAAAAAAGGAATGGCATGAATCCAGAGAGATCTAGTGCCCTTAAAAAGGAGGTGGATAGGCTCAAAAGCAATTTGCGACACCCTCTACCTTAAATGGGTATCTAATCCTGTACTTGTAAGAAAGGCGAATCGAACATGGTGGACATGCGTAAACAAGGCGTGTCCAAAAGATAGTTTTCCCCTTCCAAGGATTGACCGGTTGGTGGATTCAACTGCAGGACACGAGTTGCTATCTTTCATGGATGCGTACTCTGGATGTAACCAAATCCCGATGCGCAACCCTAATCAGGAGCATACTAGCATCATTACCGAAGTCGGACTATATTGTTATGTGGTAATGCCATTTGGATTGAAGAATGCTAGAGAAACTTATCAACGCCTAGTCAACCAAATGTTTAAAGATCAGATTGGAAAGTTGATGGAGGTATATGTAGATGATATGCTCGTAAAATCACGACGATCAAGAGACCACATCAGAGACTTAGTAGAATTGTTCGACATCCTACGATATTACAAAATGAAGATTAATCCTTTGAAATTTTGTTATGGCGTTGCATCTGGAAAATTCTTGGGTTTCGTCGTCAATGTTCATGGGATCGAAGCTAATCCCGAGAATATTTGAGCAATTCGCAACATTCAGGCTTCAAAAACTAACATACAAGTGCAGAGCCTAAATGGCAAGGTTAATGCCCTAATTCGATTTATTTCCAGAGCCATTGATAAATATATTCCTTTCTTCAGTTTGATTAGGAGGGGAAAATGAACTTTGAATGGACGCAGGAGTGTGAAGGCGTATTCCAAGATTTGGTGAACCATTTAGAGAGACCTCCCATCTTGTCAACGCCAGTGGATCATGAAGACTTATATATCTACCTGGCCATGTCAGTACACGCTATAAGTGTTGTGCTGCTTTGTGGGGATAATCGGATCCGGAGACTGGTCTATTATGTAAGCAAGCGATTAACAGAAACTGAAAGGAACTGCCCGAATATAGGAAAATTGGCATACTGCTTGCTAATTGCTTCATGAAAGCTCTACTCCTATTTTCAGGCCCATGCCATCAATGTTTACACCGATCAACCATTACGACAGGTCTTATAGCGACATGATACGTCTGGAAGTTTACTCAAGCGGAGCATCAAACTGAATCAATTCAACATCACTTATCCTCCACGGAGTGCCATCTAAGGACAGGCACTGAAGAACTTTATAGCAGAATTTAATATGCAGGATAATCCCCCAAAATTCGGTGGGGCCCATACCATTCGGTGGAAAATATATATGGATGAAGCATCCAATGATCGTTGTTTTGGAGTCGGAATCGTGCTAGTAACCTTAGAATATTGATCAATTTGCTACGCTTTGAAACTTGACTTCCCTGCAACAAACAATGAAGCTAAGTATGAAGCTTTGATTGCTGGACTCAAGCTTTCCAGAGAACTGAGGATAAAATCTCTTGAAATCTTTTGCGATTCCCAGCTTATAATATACCAAGTCAGGGGAGAATTACCAGGTTAAAGGACAGCTTCTCACTCCATATCTCATCCGAGTTCAAGAGCTATTGACTGGCTTTGAGTATTATGACATCAAACATATTCCCTAGGATCCAAACAAAGAGGTTGACTCATTGAAAAGTATACTAGCACTAGAGATGTGCAACAAATGTGCTTTGTTCCAGTCAAAGTACTAGACGCTCCGAAGATAAACCAGATGAAAATCGACTGGATACTAGAGATAGAGCCCAAGAAGGAGTCATATATGACTCCTATTAAAGATTATTTGCTACAAGGAGTCCTTCCCAAAGGAAGGAATGAAAGGCGGCAAGTCCTCTGCAAAGCTTCACGGTATATCATTCAAGAAGGAGTCATGTATAGAAAGGCTTTTTTTCGTTCCATTACTCCGGTGTATCGCTCATGATGAAATAAAATGTGTCCTAAAAGAAGTTCATGAAGGGGTGTGTGGTGATCACACTGGAGGTAATCCCTAATAAAGAAAAAACTCCATTAATTATGGATATTATGGGCCAACTATCAACCAAGATGCTACTAAGTACGCTAGGCGATGTGACAAGTGGTAGATGTATGCATAAGTTCTAAGAGCTCAACCAAAAAAAATCACACTAATGGTCATCCCATGGCCATTTCCATAAGGGTCGGAGATATTATCGGTTCCTTACCGATCTCTAAAGGTGGTGCGAAGTATGTCATCATCGCAGTTGATTACTTCACCAAATGGGTCGAAGCGGAATCTTTTGCCACAATCACGACTAAGAAAGTAATAAACTTCATTGTCTAAAACATCATCTGTCATTTGGCCTACTACGAACCATTGTAACTGATAAAGGGACTTAATTCAACAACGCTAAATACAAAGACTTCTGCCATCGATATTGTATTGAAAAGAGATTTGCGGCAGTTGATCACCCTCAAGTAAATGGACAAGTTAAAGCTATGTATAAAATCATAAAGTTCATTCTGAAGAAACATTTGGAAAAGGATAGAGGAAAGTAGGTGGATGAACTCCCAACAGCCTTATTGGCTTACAAAACAACCCACAAGTCCACGATTGGCCATACTCCATTAGCCCTTGCTTACGACCCCAAAGCCATCATCACTATTGAACTCGAAGTCCCTTCTCATTGAGTGAACTACTATGATCCCAGAACAAATAGAGATCTCCTCTTAGAATCTCTAGACTTTGTAGATGAGAAGCATGAAGAAGCTAATTTGAGGGCAGCTACACATCGACACCGAGTCTCCCGATACTACAATACTGAAGTTCGACCTAGAACCTTTGAAATCAACGACCTCGTCTTGAAACGGGTTTTTCCTGCCCCGCACACATGAATCCTACATGGAAAGGATCGTATGTCACTGAATAGAGGCCATTTCTCTTAGTTTTTTCTTTTTCACTCAGTTGTATTCTATTTTTGAATTTGCTTTAACATTTGATTTTCCAGATATGTTACAAGACAAATTATGTCATTTCTATCAATTTGTCAAATAAAGTTTGAAATTTCCTTTATATCTGTGATTGAAATAGCATTACATATAAGTTACAATACCCAACTATCTAATATTGACATTCCAAGCAGATTCTCAGAGTGTGGAGCTAGCCGATTACATAAGTCGATGATTGAACTAGGAAAAATGAATTTGGTCCAACCGTTCTTTAATGATTCTCACCCACAACCTGATTGACGAAGCACCTAAAGAGTAATGGATGTGTAATCAACCATCTAACAACCAAATTAATTCCACTGAGTGATGGGATAAACATGAATTAAAAGCAATCATGATACGACCAATCACTCCAATCAGTCACTAAGTTAAACCCCGAATTTCTCTAAGTCCCTAGAGTGTGGGCTACACTATAAACACAAGTTGGGTGCGATTCGACCACCTGCCAACTAACTCTTATCCCTAAAGTGTGGACATGAGTATAAACAAATAGATGACTGATGTTCGACCACTCACTATTTCATAAACTCTGACCTAAAATCGACAGCAAGAGTATAAACAGCCAGGGATGTAGTTTGAACATCCATTATCTAACTCCAATAACCTAAGACTAGGGGTAGGAGTATAATCAATCAAACCACTGAATGCGACAATATAACACTAGGAGCCTAATGTTTGGTATGACTCGGGATCATGACCGCATGGAGGCCATGGCATAAAATTAATGGGTTATCATCTGAATCAACGAGCAACGAAGTACAAGTACATTGAATGGAAAGTAATAGCTCGACTCTTAAATAAAATTAACGTAAGAGTTCGACTAAATTCAAAAAAGAAGTCGTACCCGCATAATCATGACTAACAAAAAGAAAAACAGCTATACTAGTTATGTACAAACTAAGAAGAAACGTGGCTACTTCTTTTGCCCTTTAACTCTTTTAAATCTCTTTGGACTGACATCACCCATGCTTTCGCCTGTCCATTTCATCGATCCTTTACCACCCTTGGTAGGAGAGCTTTCAAAGGTCGGAGGGATTCTTCGGGAACCGACCTGCCGGGTGGAATGACTTACAGTGGGACGAGATTTGGATCGTTGATGTCCACATCAGCAGTTCAGCTTCAGCCTTTTTCTTCAATAACTCCTTCCTTTCGATGTGCTCCTTTAGGCTCAACCCATCGGTATATTCGGAGGCATCAGTGATCACAACGTCATCTGATTCATCTGGCAGCGGTTGGTCATTGTTTTTTCATCATCAAATGCTGCAATAACTTGAGCATCAGGCCCTGGAATGTCGATGGCCACCAGAATTTCAATAGATGTCAATTTTTTCTCCATAGAGACACCACTTCCTAGAGTTTGGCTAGGACCCGAAAGACCTACAAATTCGTGGAAACAAGAAAATATGCCCATGACTATTGGGCATGAGGAACGAAATATTTTGAATAATGGAGAGTAAAGCCAAGAACCTGTATCCGGTTGACTTTTATTTATCGCCGGGGTGCTCCCCTCTAGAATAGCAGTCAGCGCCTTTGATTGATAACTTGTTCTGTCTAGATCATAGCTGTCCCAGGCCAAGTGAAATTGATGTTCCAGCTGTTTGAATTGAAGGGGGACTTTGGGATCAGACTTCGAAGCCTTATAATGTTTTTCCCATTGCCGGAGGATGCTACAATATCAAAGTGTTGGAGCCTCGTAGCAGCAAAGTCTACAGGTTCATCCCCATGTAGAATCTCCTATACTAGTTTCTCTTCATCTAAATCAGCTTTACCGAGGGCTATCTTCTTCATTTCAACAATATATTCCCAAGCCTTGGCGAGCGATTCAAGGTAGCCTTCCCCAAGGAAATTTAAATCACGATGGATTAGGAATTTAGCATTATATTCAAAATTAAAGGATCGATTATGTCCTTAATCTCATTCCGACCAGCTTCTTTGGCATCTTCTAACTAGGACTCGATCTACTCACTAACCTCGTTGTGGCCAGCTTCCTTTGCATCTTTCTTAATGTAACGTATGCGGATTTTCGTTGCCGAAAAACCGAATAGTTATGGGTTTTAAAAAGAATTTAAGAAAAAGAAAAAGAAAGAAGAGAGAAAAAGAAAAATAGAGGGAAAAGAAGATAGACAATTTTTAGAAAACAGAGAATTAGAAAAACAGAAGATAGAAAAATTTAAAAATAGAACGGGAAGAAAGAACAACAGAACAACATCAGAATCTCACAATTCGCAGCGGAACAACATATAATAATAAATGAATAATCTTTAAACAAAGAACTATATCAGTTATTACATTTCATCATATTTCATTACATCATATCATCAGAGTGTATAACAACATACATCAACAAACAGTGCAGCGGAAAAAGAAATACTATATAAACTAGTAATACGCCATGCCATCCAGCTTGCCTCCAGCAACTCCAGAATATCCAGAATATCCTGATAAACCTTAAACTCTTGACTGCCCGTGTGGAAATTGGTGGGCACCCAGAGTTTAGGAAGGAAAACAATAAACTCCAAGTCAGTCATGTGACTGGTGTGAGAACTCAAAACAGTTTATTTATCTTTAAAATCAAAAAGAGAAATATTTTTAAATTCAATTCGCAATGCTTTTAAAAATGAGACTACCATAAGGCCTCCCGCACACACACACATGCAAACGCAGAATCGGAGGAGATTTCTCCTTATGATAGCCAAAGATGCTTGATACGCATTTAAAATAACATTTGATATTATTACTAGTGCATAATGTATAACAAATCATTTCGAAAATAGAATATAAATCTTAGCCAACATACGACCATTATCGTATGCCTACTATAGCTAACCATGTTCAATAGCAGGTTACCGCCACATTCCATAGCAGGTTATACAACTAAAACCGTACAAGTCACGTATTGTTTCTTTGGATTTCCAACGAATGATCAGGCCAAGGAACTTCCCATTGCCACTGAGAATGCCTCTGGATGGACATCCCCGAGAACCAAACCGGATCTCTGCCAACACAAGGCCGGGTTACCCCTAACTGGGTAACTACTGACACGAGCACGCCATTCCCCGGTCCTTTAGGACCTTTTCAACCGAGCGCTCGATATCCAACATCACACCATAATAAATAGAGTGTTTTCAACATGAGTAAGTATCTGGGCTCCATACCATGATACCACCCCTTTCCAGAAGGAAATGCACATACCCTAAGGGGAGCTACAGCAACCCCTAATAACCTTGCCGCATCTTTCCTGTTTTGACCATTTCCGGGATGTGAGGCTCGACGAAGTCACGTCCACAAAAACACACTTTGTACAAAAAGCCGTGCTTTGGGTCAACAAATGATCAACACAATGATCACTAAGATAGACGATCAAATAAATGATCCTATCACAATAATCAACACAATGATCATTTCAGCATCACTCAGCATGTCACATTACCAAAATGGGATATATCGCTGATAACTTCAACTATATAACCTTTGAGCTCATACGTCTCAAAGAAGGGTGTTAAGCAAAGAATAAATTCTCCGCCACCAACAGAAATATATTTGAATGAAATCGGCTTTATATCTCAAATTGTAATGTCAGGCATACAATCCATACAAGTCTGTTCCGGGCTCGAACAGAACCGAAGGCACTTACAAAGAAGTCCTTGCAATCCGGATATTCACAATCCTGATCGGATTTCCCATCACTTAGGGAGTCTCTATACCGTTGCAACTCAGTGCAGAGACAATCGATAGGTCATCCTATCGCTTTCGCAAATACCGGGTCTTCAACACCGATCTTCAATGCAATTCACAACGACGTATCACATATTCGGAATGGGTTATACGACCCCATGGTCCTTTCCCGGTTAACCCGAATAGTGAGCGCTTATTCAAAAATAAGTGTGCATTCAAATTCAATCAATTCACATCAAATACCCATTCAAAGGGAAATACTGATAGTCGGTTATTGAACTATCAATTGATATGCACAACATCACCAGATTCCAAATAATTTTTCCCAAATTATTTATTTTCCAAAATATCTTTACAAGATATATAATTTCAACACTTCGAAAATAAATCAATATTTATTTTCAAACAAATTCCACCTTTCTTTTATAAATTCCATAACGAATTTATATTTCAAAATATTCATGAATATACAATTCAATTATTCACTTTCAATTTATCTTCAAAAAGATAAATTCTCAAAATATTCACTTTACATTGGAAAACATTTCCATACTTATTAAATAAGTAATTCACAATCATTTATTTTCAACACTTAGAAAATATTCAATATACTTAAATCGAATTAAGTATATAATTCATTCTTTAAGGAAATCATTCACTTAAACATATTTACTTGGGCCAAAACGAATGTTGCGTAAAACATCGTTACAACAACCCAAAATCACTAGTATAGGGATTTGAATTTTAAATAGATATATAAATCCCAATACTAAACCAAAACATTTCCATTCGGAAATCATTTACTATAACAACAATGTTATAGTCCACTATTTCCTTTTATTTCTCGAAACATCTATTTCAACAATAAATGTTGAAATCTATGGTTTCGAAACTCAACACCTTTAAAACATCGTTAGATCGTTTTAATTCTGTTTAAAATATCACATTCTAAAACATTTTCTTTAACATGTTATTCACTATTCAAAAACGTGAATATACTATGTTCACAAATTCCATTATTTCTATTCACTTTAACTTAAAGGATTATTCACTGTCTAAAACGTGAATATAACTCCATTTATAAGTTATAACAATTAACTTATCAAAATAAGTCGTTTGCGGATTTATAAAACAACGTTTATAAATTCCATTTCTATTTATTTATAAAAACTTCCTTTTTATAAATTCCTTTATTAACCTATTCCAGTTTATAACTAAATTATAAACTAAACGTTCATATTATAGGTTAAATACTTATAAAACGATTATTTTACAAAATCGTTCATTTAACTTCCCAAATTATTAATCTTAACTTATAAGATTGTTTATTTATCCAAAATTCATTCTTTCGATAACTTTATAAATTTTATAAACCTATTGCTTATAAAATTTCATTTATAACTTCACAGTTTATAATTTCATAAATTTCATTCATTTAGGAAATTCATTTTCACTATATTCAAACACTTATAAAAACTCGTTTTATAATGTCCATAATTTAATTTATAAATATCCATTTATAAATCTCTTAATATAAATCAGTTTATATTATTATTCTAAAACGTCTTTAAATTCCTTTATAATTTCATCATTTCGATTTATAAAATAATCAAATTTTATAAATCCTATATTTAAACTTTTATCATACATTCAAAAATCCAATCTAAATTATTTTATAAAATCATTAGTTCATATTTCTCAAAAATCGACTTTCAATCGTATTTCTAAAAATAAGCTTTTTAACTATATTTCACAAAAACCATAATTTTTATAACTTTAAAAATTATAACATTTATTTATTTAAAATGGATCAATTCCAAAAATATAGTATATTTTCAAAAATCACTTTAAAACCATTTTAAAATCCCAAAATCTGGGTCCAATGATGCTACACACCAAATAGTCAATCACGACTAACAACGATATCATATATCGATATGATAATCAATCAAATATCAAAATATCTGAAATTAAATAAATACTGTTGAGGAATCCAGTTGGATCCCTCCAACCTGTTTCCTGCATCCAAAAACATTAGCACAATACCAATTTCGCTCCAGTACGAAATTTTCGCGGTACATGTTCTTATTAAATATTATCCGCTTAATAACGGCGTAATAGGGTCTCATCCGCTAAACAAAAAATGCGGGAAATCAACAACTGCAATATATACATATGCCAATATATATATATTGATATTATATATAATACCAATTTCACTGTTTATGAAATATTCGCGGTATATGTTTATATTAAATAACATCCGCTTACTAACGGCGAATAATGTCTATTTTAACAATCAATAATTTACAGTCATCATTCAAACATGCATTCAAATATTTTAAATCTAACTATTTAAAATAAAATCGAAATCTATTCGATTGAGTGAGAAATTCTCACCTTGGTTTTAATTTCCGTTTAAGCTTTTATTTCGAATAAAATTAAACGCGCGTTTAATTTTACCCGAAATTCTCACTAACTCCAAACGACTCCAAACCAACTCCATCGCGTAGTGCTCGTCCATACGATTCCAACGCAACTGAGTTTGCATTTTTTCGACCTCGTATGAAAAAGTTATGAATTATTGAAGTTCGTACACGATTTATATAACTTAAATTACAACTAACTTAATTAATTTTAAACCTAATCTCATGTTAGCCATCAGATCCAAGCCCCAAGCCATCTCCACCGTACATTGCTTCATCTCCCTCATACGCGTGGTACAGACCCTAGCCGCACGCACAAACCCATCATGGACCAACTAGGGTTTGAATTCGCCACCAAACCGTCGCGTTCCAGCTCGATCAGGAAGCGCCACCATCTCCGCCTACGTGAGAGCCACCCACGCCCCCACCATGGCCAAGCTCGGCCGCCCCTACAGCCCAGGGTTGCGTGCGCAACCTGATGCCGTCGGCCCCACCTAGCTCGCTCCACGCCGCGTCGTTTCCGATCATCTCCACATGAAATCGAAGCTCTTGCAATCCTCAACGACTTTGCAGTTGATCATTTCGCGTGAATGTTTGTGGATTGAAAGAGATTAAGGAATGAAAATCGCGCGATTCTGGCCATTGAATATTAGGGCCGGCTACAAGCTTTAGGTTTTGTATATTTTTTTTTATTTATTTTAGATTTAAGGTGATATTTATAGGAAAAGCAAGCGTAAACACTATTCATCCCGGGAATTCCGAACTCCGATTTAGACGCCGTAACCAGCGTACCTAGGGTTTATCCCGCGTTCCGGACACAATGGAACAGGTTTCGGAAGCTAATTCGGAAGTATGTGCGAGTTATGGCAGAAAACGTTCAATTTAAATTAAACCGATTTAACTCGATTTCTAGGCGTTTTAATTTGTACCGGACAAACGGTAAATCCAATTGACTTGAAATTTGAAACCTTACAATAATATCACATTACGGATCCGATGAAACTGGTTTCGTCGAAATCCGAGACTTTTTGAAAAATGGCTATTTTCACTCGCCAAATTTAAATTAAAAATAATTCGATGCGTTTCGAGCTGCCACGATCAAACGATAGCTCCGATTGACACGAAAATTGAAATCCGGTAATAACTAACTATTACGGATCCAATGAAACTGGTTTCGTTCAATTCTGAGACTGTTCAAAAATTGACTATTTTACAGTCGATTATTAAATATTAAAATATTCAATTTTCACAAATTAACTTTAAATTCGATTTTAAAAGTTCTAAAATATTTCTATAACTCCAGTATGATTAAATAAAATTTTACAAATTATTTTCTATCATATTTAACTCTATTTTAAATTATTTCCATAATTTAACGTATTAAATTATCGATTTAATTATCCAATTAAATCTAATAATTCAAATAAAAATTTATTTGACTTATAAATTCACTTTTTAATATTTAAAATTAATAAAATATTCAAATTTTAATTTCTAAAAATTCTGGGTCGTTACAATCTTTCCCCCTTAAAAGAATTTCGTCCTCGAAATTACAAGTAAGAAAAGTTACAGAATCTATTAACTTTCCAAAATTCATAGTTAAACTTCTTATAATACTTTACTAAGTTTTCAAATCATACTTAGTTATCTTTTCAAAAACAAATTATATCATTTAACTTTCAACTTCAAATCAAAGTTAAAGTTTTCAAAACTTTCCAAATTTTCTCAAAATTTTTTTAACGCCTTAAATTTTCGGAAAAATTCGCCATGTCTCCTTTGCGCGGCTCGATCCGGAAAAAAAAATGACAGTATATATATCACAAATATACATCTCATCAAGTAATGAGGCATCCCGAAGGGAAAAAAGTATAAAAGTGCGATATTTAATCCGAGATATGTACCTTATATTTTATTAGCAAGCATATACGGCTAATATAGCGCTAAAGCAAACTCCAATTGCGAAGCAAACGCAATCCGCACCTACTAAACTCAACAAACAACATGAGAACATGCACATATGCAAATAATCTCAATATACAACATATAGCAACATAATAACTATATATGTCAACATAGCAAATGCAACTAAACAATATATATTCAACCATCATCCAATTACCATTCAACAAATTCATAACCAATATATTCATTCATATTTTCATTCATATACAATGAATTGGTTTTCACTCTAAATCATATTTGATTTATCAACATTGGATTTTATCAACATTCTTTTTCAATTCAATTAGTTTGCATTCACTAATTAAATCCAATTCACATTAAATTCTATTCAAATTTATTTACTTCTAGTTTGAATTCAATTTCATAGCTTTAAATTTTACTAATTCAATTTCATTAACTCTTAATGAATTATATACAACCAATCAACAATCAAATAACAACCAAAGTATATTAGTTACAACCAAATTCCTTTGCTTATATTCATTCTCATTCAATTTATTCAACTTCTAATAACATTAGATTTCAATGAATTAATACTTACATTCAATTTGGTTCAACCGTTTTAATTCCAATTGGTTTAACATTCAATTGATTTTCATTCTATTATTCAACTATTTTCAAATGAATTTACACTTGCATGCATCATTTCATATCAACTTTTCCAAAGTTAAAATCTTTCCTTTTTATTTATAAATCACCTTTTATAAATCTTTTCATTTAGTTCTATTTTCATATACAAGATTATTTCACAATTGGAAACCGTTTTAATTATAATTTCATACTTATAATTCATTTGTTTAACCAATTCATTTCTTATATATAAGTTTATTTTACAATTGTAATTCACATTAATTATAACTCAATTCTTATAATTCTTTTGCTTATAAAATTATTCTTTTATTTAGATTATCCAAACAACCTAACAATCAACTTATATACACTTTAATAATTCTGAAAAATTATTCCTTTATATATAAAATATAATCAAGGTAAAATTATTTCATTTACCCAATTTTTAAATCAATATTGTGCCGAATTGTTCTATTCAAGTGTTTAGAAACCCCTTCGGCTCAGTTTCGAGGCTGTGCTGACGAAAGTTCATATGCCACTCAATAAATCAATCATCACAATATAAAACAATTTCATATTCACTAATAAATACGCTCTCATAGCTATTATTACACTCAAACTCATTCTAGAGTACTGCTGACTCTATCTCTAATGAGTAATACCCAACAGAACCATGGTTGTCGCTTAACCATAAGAGCTCTGATACCAAATGTAACGTATGCGGATTTTCGTTGCCGAAAAACCGAATAGTTATGGGTTTTAAAAAGAATTTAAGAAAAAGAAAAAGAAAGAAGAGAGAAAAAGAAAAATAGAGGGAAAAGAAGATAGACAATTTTTAGAAAACAGAGAATTAGAAAAACAGAAGATAGAAAAATTTAAAAATAGAACGGGAAGAAAGAACAACAGAACAACATCAGAATCTCACAATTCGCAGCGGAACAACATATAATAATAAATGAATAATCTTTAAACAAAGAACTATATCAGTTATTACATTTCATCATATTTCATTACATCATATCATCAGAGTGTATAACAACATACATCAACAAACAGTGCAGCGGAAAAAGAAATACTATATAAACTAGTAATACGCCATGCCATCCAGCTTGCCTCCAGCAACTCCAGAATATCCAGAATATCCTGATAAACCTTAAACTCTTGACTGCCCGTGTGGAAATTGGTGGGCACCCAGAGTTTAGGAAGGAAAACAATAAACTCCAAGTCAGTCATGTGACTGGTGTGAGAACTCAAAACAGTTTATTTATCTTTAAAATCAAAAAGAGAAATATTTTTAAATTCAATTCGCAATGCTTTTAAAAATGAGACTACCATAAGGCCTCCCGCACACACACACATGCAAACGCAGAATCGGAGGAGATTTCTCCTTATGATAGCCAAAGATGCTTGATACGCATTTAAAATAACATTTGATATTATTACTAGTGCATAATGTATAACAAATCATTTCGAAAATAGAATATAAATCTTAGCCAACATACGACCATTATCGTATGCCTACTATAGCTAACCATGTTCAATAGCAGGTTACCGCCACATTCCATAGCAGGTTATACAACTAAAACCGTACAAGTCACGTATTGTTTCTTTGGATTTCCAACGAATGATCAGGCCAAGGAACTTCCCATTGCCACTGAGAATGCCTCTGGATGGACATCCCCGAGAACCAAACCGGATCTCTGCCAACACAAGGCCGGGTTACCCCTAACTGGGTAACTACTGACACGAGCACGCCATTCCCCGGTCCTTTAGGACCTTTTCAACCGAGCGCTCGATATCCAACATCACACCATAATAAATAGAGTGTTTTCAACATGAGTAAGTATCTGGGCTCCATACCATGATACCACCCCTTTCCAGAAGGAAATGCACATACCCTAAGGGGAGCTACAGCAACCCCTAATAACCTTGCCGCATCTTTCCTGTTTTGACCATTTCCGGGATGTGAGGCTCGACGAAGTCACGTCCACAAAAACACACTTTGTACAAAAAGCCGTGCTTTGGGTCAACAAATGATCAACACAATGATCACTAAGATAGACGATCAAATAAATGATCCTATCACAATAATCAACACAATGATCATTTCAGCATCACTCAGCATGTCACATTACCAAAATGGGATATATCGCTGATAACTTCAACTATATAACCTTTGAGCTCATACGTCTCAAAGAAGGGTGTTAAGCAAAGAATAAATTCTCCGCCACCAACAGAAATATATTTGAATGAAATCGGCTTTATATCTCAAATTGTAATGTCAGGCATACAATCCATACAAGTCTGTTCCGGGCTCGAACAGAACCGAAGGCACTTACAAAAAAGTCCTTGCAATCCGGATATTCACAATCCTGATCGGATTTCCCATCACTTAGGGAGTCTCTATACCGTTGCAACTCAGTGCAGAGACAATCGATAGGTCATCCTATCGCTTTCGCAAATACCGGGTCTTCAACACCGATCTTCAATGCAATTCACAACGACGTATCACATATTCGGAATGGGTTATACGACCCCATGGTCCTTTCCCGGTTAACCCGAATAGTGAGCGCTTATTCAAAAATAAGTGTGCATTCAAATTCAATCAATTCACATCAAATACCCATTCAAAGGGAAATACTGATAGTCGGTTATTGAACTATCAATTGATATGCACAACATCACCAGATTCCAAATAATTTTTCCCAAATTATTTATTTTCCAAAATATCTTTACAAGATATATAATTTCAACACTTCGAAAATAAATCAATATTTATTTTCAAACAAATTCCACCTTTCTTTTATAAATTCCATAACGAATTTATATTTCAAAATATTCATGAATATACAATTCAATTATTCACTTTCAATTTATCTTCAAAAGGATAAATTCTCAAAATATTCACTTTACATTGGAAAACATTTCCATACTTATTAAATAAGTAATTCACAATCATTTATTTTCAACACTTAGAAAATATTCAATATACTTAAATCGAATTAAGTATATAATTCATTCTTTAAGGAAATCATTCACTTAAACATATTTACTTGGGCCAAAACGAATGTTGCGTAAAACATCGTTACAACAACCCAAAATCACTAGTATAGGGATTTGAATTTTAAATAGATATATAAATCCCAATACTAAACCAAAACATTTCCATTCGGAAATCATTTACTATAACAACAATGTTATAGTCCACTATTTCCTTTTATTTCTCGAAACATCTATTTCAACAATAAATGTTGAAATCTATGGTTTCGAATCTCAACACCTTTAAAACATCGTTAGATCGTTTTAATTCTGTTTAAAATATCACATTCTAAAACATTTTCTTTAACATGTTATTCACTATTCAAAAACGTGAATATACTATGTTCACAAATTCCATTATTTCTATTCACTTTAACTTAAAGGATTATTCACTGTCTAAAACGTGAATATAACTCCATTTATAAGTTATAACAATTAACTTATCAAAATAAGTCGTTTGCGGATTTATAAAACAACGTTTATAAATTCCATTTCTATTTATTTATAAAAACTTCCTTTTTATAAATTCCTTTATTAACCTATTCCAGTTTATAACTAAATTATAAACTAAACGTTCATATTATAGGTTAAATACTTATAAAACGATTATTTTACAAAATCGTTCATTTAACTTCCCAAATTATTAATCTTAACTTATAAGATTGTTTATTTATCCAAAATTCATTCTTTCGATAACTTTATAAATTTTATAAACCTATTGCTTATAAAATTTCATTTATAACTTCACAGTTTATAATTTCATAAATTTCATTCATTTAGGAAATTCATTTTCACTATATTCAAACACTTATAAAAACTCGTTTTATAATGTCCATAATTTAATTTATAAATATCCATTTATAAATCTCTTAATATAAATCAGTTTATATTATTATTCTAAAACGTCTTTAAATTCCTTTATAATTTCATCATTTCGATTTATAAAATAATCAAATTTTATAAATCCTATATTTAAACTTTTATCATACATTCAAAAATCCAATCTAAATTATTTTATAAAATCATTAGTTCATATTTCTCAAAAATCGACTTTCAATCGTATTTCTAAAAATAAGCTTTTTAACTATATTTCACAAAAACCATAATTTTTATAACTTTAAAAATTATAACGTTTATTTATTTAAAATGGATCAATTCCAAAAATATAGTATATTTTCAAAAATCACTTTAAAACCATTTTAAAATCCCAAAATCTGGGTCCAATGATGCTACACACCAAATAGTCAATCACGACTAACAACGATATCATATATCGATATGATAATCAATCAAATATCAAAATATCTGAAATTAAATAAATACTGTTGAGGAATCCAGTTGGATCCCTCCAACCTGTTTCCTGCATCCAAAAACATTAGCACAATACCAATTTCGCTCCAGTACGAAATTTTCGCGGTACATGTTCTTATTAAATATTATCCGCTTAATAACGGCGTAATAGGGTCTCATCCGCTAAACAAAAAATGCGGGAAATCAACAACTGCAATATATACATATGCCAATATATATATATTGATATTATATATAATACCAATTTCACTGTTTATGAAATATTCGCGGTATATGTTTATATTAAATAACATCCGCTTACTAACGGCGAATAATGTCTATTTTAACAATCAATAATTTACAGTCATCATTCAAACATGCATTCAAATATTTTAAATCTAACTATTTAAAATAAAATCGAAATCTATTCGATTGAGTGAGAAATTCTCACCTTGGTTTTAATTTCCGTTTAAGCTTTTATTTCGAATAAAATTAAACGCGCGTTTAATTTTACCCGAAATTCTCACTAACTCCAAACGACTCCAAACCAACTCCATCGCGTAGTGCTCGTCCATACGATTCCAACGCAACTGAGTTTGCATTTTTTCGACCTCGTATGAAAAAGTTATGAATTATTGAAGTTCGTACACGATTTATATAACTTAAATTACAACTAACTTAATTAATTTTAAACCTAATCTCATGTTAGCCATCAGATCCAAGCCCCAAGCCATCTCCACCGTACATTGCTTCATCTCCCTCATACGCGTGCTACAGACCCTAGCCGCACGCACAAACCCATCATGGACCAACTAGGGTTTGAATTCGCCACCAAACCGTCGCGTTCCAGCTCGATCAGGAAGCGCCACCATCTCCGCCTACGTGAGAGCCACCCACGCCCCCACCATGGCCAAGCTCGGCCGCCCCTACAGCCCAGGGTTGCGTGCGCAACCCGATGCCGTCGGCCCCACCTAGCTCGCTCCACGCCGCGTCGTTTCCGATCATCTCCACATGAAATCGAAGCTCTTGCAATCCTCAACGACTTTGCAGTTGATCATTTCGCGTGAATGTTTGTGGATTGAAAGAGATTAAGGAATGAAAATCGCGCGATTCTGGCCATTGAATATTAGGGCCGGCTACAAGCTTTAGGTTTTGTATATTTTTTTTTTTATTTATTTTAGATTTAAGGTGATATTTATAGGAAAAGCAAGCGTAAACACTATTCATCCCGGGAATTCCGAACTCCGATTTAGACGCCGTAACCAGCGTACCTAGGGTTTATCCCGCGTTCCGGACACAATGGAACAGGTTTCGGAAGCTAATTCGGAAGTATGTGCGAGTTATGGCAGAAAACGTTCAATTTAAATTAAACCGATTTAACTCGATTTCTAGGCGTTTTAATTTGTACCGGACAAACGGTAAATCCAATTGACTTGAAATTTGAAACCTTACAATAATATCACATTACGGATCCGATGAAACTGGTTTCGTCGAAATCCGAGACTTTTTGAAAAATGGCTATTTTCACTCGCCAAATTTAAATTAAAAATAATTCGATGCGTTTCGAGCTGCCACGATCAAACGATAGCTCCGATTGACACGAAAATTGAAATCCGGTAATAACTAACTATTACGGATCCAATGAAACTGGTTTCGTTCAATTCTGAGACTGTTCAAAAATTGACTATTTTACAGTCGATTATTAAATATTAAAATATTCAATTTTCACAAATTAACTTTAAATTCGATTTTAAAAGTTCTAAAATATTTCTATAACTCCAGTATGATTAAATAAAATTTTACAAATTATTTTCTATCATATTTAACTCTATTTTAAATTATTTCCATAATTTAACGTATTAAATTATCGATTTAATTATCCAATTAAATCTAATAATTCAAATAAAAATTTATTTGACTTATAAATTCACTTTTTAATATTTAAAATTAATAAAATATTCAAATTTTAATTTCTAAAAATTCTGGGTCGTTACACTTAATTGCTTCGATTTAAGGGAGTTGCTCATTAAGTTTTGCTTTCAGTCCTCGGGCTTCGATGATCTCTTCATAAAATTTTTGAGATTCCTCCTTAGCATCAAGTTTTTCTTCCTTCTCTTTCTTAAGGAGTTCTTCATGTTCCTCAATGCGGTGGGTCAAAATGCTTTTCACTTCTTTTAGCGTATCCTTTTCTAGAGCAATCATATTGCTGCGATGAGGGCAGCATCCTGCTCCTTTTTGTGAGTTTTTTCCAAATAACTAATCGACTCAGATGTTTCTTTGGAACTCTTATCTACTGCAGCTAGCTTTGTCGTCAACTCCAAGATCTTATTATCTTTATGTTTAGCTGTGTCTTCATCATGGATCGCCTCTAGCTTAAGGCGATCGATTTCATATTATCTCTTCATAGTCACCTCATAGATTTTTTCGGCTAGATGTTGGAATGCTTCGTGCTGCACAAAAACATCATCGACACATGCAGGGGAACTCGCTTTAGCACTCCTTGGAATTGAATGGATTAAAGAAAGGAACTTAAGCCCATCGAAGTAGATTCTTGGAAAATTGACCTTAAGTTCGACCAATCTTTCCGCCATAGAGGCCTCGGGAGCTGCAGTAGGCAAAGATGGATTGGTAGCAACAATTAGGTGTTTGTGATCAGGGGACTATCTAGAGGTAGCTGAACCTAAATAATGCTCAAGCGGCACAGCAGTTTGGGGAGCATGGGGAGAAGTCTAATCGCCACTATGTACAGGAAGATTGGGCTGAACTTCCTGATGAGATGATTGGGATTGGGACTTGTGTTAGAACATGTGGACTCCCTCACATGGCTACCACTTTTTCGATTATCATCTCTCTTTTGATGCCTACCGAAGTTTGGACCACAACTGGGTCCATACTGTGTTGAGGATCCCCTCAAGCAATCAAAGGCATAAGAATGAGACATAGCACCTACAAACCATACAAAAGTGTATCGTCGAATAAAAGGTGGACGAAAATCATGCGGTGAAGTGTGTGCGCCCCGACGGACAAGTTATTGTTGCCTTGCTCGTAGGAGTTTTTCCTTTTTACTAGTAGAAGGAATGTCGTTATCAGTCCTAGTGGGATAATTGAACCCTCCAGTACTAATGTTTGGAAAGTCATAAGCCATGATATCATTATAGATCTGGAGACTCGAGAACCTTTCCATCGAACTTTCTAAATGTTGAGAGGAAGACTCGTCTTCAATAAAGGTGGGATAAACTCAAGCTCTTTAGCGTTTTTATTTTTACGGAGTTTATATATGAGGTTTTTTCCTCCCCTTGTTGGCATATGAGATTGCGTGCCTTGTGATGGTTCGACCATAGGTGCATTTTCCAAACCCGCATTAGTATCGTCGGGCTTGTTGACTGCATCGCCTCCAATTTCACCCTTTTCGGCATCGTCTTGATCCCTTAGACTAGGGGCAAGACAGGGCTATTGATGCTGCCTTCTTATTCAGCTACATTTCTTAGTGGTGTAGTGCTTCTCGAAAGACCGACATACAACCTTCTTCTAACGACCCAAAAAGAGATAACCATCCATTAGTTACAAGGGATCTGATGTCCCTATCCTCGATATTAGGGTGGCATAAATTGCAGAAACCGCTCTTGAAAACCTATCGCCTTTAGGACATGGATGGACACATGTAAATTTTTAAAGTATTAGTTAGTTTAGGGTACAACTTGGGCTAAAAAATTTGAGAATAAAGTAAAGACAACACTTACATCCTTGCAACCATCGTCACGCGAAGCCAGGTAGACAACGAACATAGAGCCGCTATTTTTTAAAGATGCTGAGCTTGTTCCAAGTGCCAGTTATAACTTGACAATTAGACGAAGGCTCGAGGAAAGTGTAAGAAAGGCTTCATGTCTGTCGTTTGAAATTGTAAATAAACCTGATGTCCTCAGGAGATGGCGGGCAGAACAAACATCCATAAATAACAAGAAAGTGCAATGAAGAAAAGCATAGCTGTTCGGATGTAGCTGGGTAGAAGCTATTCCTAGATAATTTAGCATATCTCGGATGAAAGAATTAAAAGGCAGCACATATCTAGCCTAGTACATGAATTTATTGCATGGCGTATACCCTTCCAGGGGTAAATGAGCCCTGTCATTCACTAAAGGGACTAAAACATCTCCAAATGGAATCATATGCTTAGAGCATAGTCCGCGAAGAGCGGCCCACCAATTCTAGAGTCTTGGGTATCCGTTGGGTTGTCTACTAATAAAGCACCTTTTATATTGTCAGGGGCAGGACTTATATCTTTCATCGGAAGGATGAGAACATCAGAGAAACTTGACTAGGCTACGCGCTAGAAACCTCTGGTTGCTCAATTTGACGGTCATGGAAAATTCTGTCGGATACATTTCAAAACTTGATTAGGCTTCGAGATTGCTATATTGTGAAGGTTATGCAGTAGGCATTGCGGCTAAAGGCTCTGAACGTTTGGAGTCCATATCAACTAAACTCAGTAGATAATTGAGATTCTAAAATTAAATATGTCCCCTCGTGCTAAGTGTAAGCTAGTGTGGTGCATTTTTGTGTAGTGCAGAGATAGACATTTTAAAATTAAAAGCAAAAGTAAGTGAGAGACTTTGGATTTTGACCAGAGTGACCGTCATTGCTGACCATCTCAACTAACGTTTAGATTGATCGATTATGTAAGATTTGGGATCGTCCATCGACATGTCAAAGTGTGAAGTCCATTATTAAAGTCTGTATGTTAAGTTTTAGTTCATATTCTAAGTCCCAGGAGTTCGATCATTTAATCTTGAGTTCAATATTGGATATGCAGTCATGTTGTTCATAATCGTTATATGTTTAAGTTCACTAAGATGGGATTGGTTCTAATTGTTCATGCAAGTGAATATAGAATTGTTTTCAAGTTCAATTCAAAGCTTAGAATCGGCTGAATGCCCATAGTTGATCCCTCTATCTAAAAATAACCAATCCCCTATTTGTACTGATCTCTTTATCTTATCACAACCAACCCCTCTTTACTTTACTCTGATCCTCTCCTTAAACTATGTTCCAATCGATCCCTCACTGAATCCATACGCCTCGTCTTCCTTGAACAACATCAACCATCTCCTCTCCATCTAATTGCAAAGTCACGACTCCACATGCATCGATCTCTAACCCATCCACCAACATGATCAAACCCAATATCTCATCACAAATCAAAGAGTGAATGCAAGGGAACTCACCAAAATGATTTCGAATTAAATCAAAGGCGAAGTTGTGGTATGAAGCAAGAAAGAATGGTGGGTTAAAGGACGAAGGCAATGTTGGGTTGTGAGGGAAGGGATTAGATTTTAAGTTGGGAAAAGAGGGGTCGGAGGCAATTTCGAAGGAAATGGGAAAGAAGGGTTCGGTCTTGAAGAAAACGAAGGCAAAAATGGAATGAAATAAAGTAAGGGATGGAAAGGAAGGTGTTAGCTTATATATGGGGGATGAGGGTTCGGCCTGCTTTCCTTATCTACGAAGTGAAAAATTAATTAAGCCCATGAAGTAACAGGGATCAGGTATGATTCCTTCTTTATGGGATAAAATTTCGATCCTTATTATTTTTTATAAAAAAGAAAGGGGTCGACCCTATAAAAACAACCAAAAAAAAGAAGGGAGAGAAGGAATCGATTACGAGCCCTATGTGCATGGAAGCGTGTACATGAAAAATTATATAAAGTAAGTAAATATAAAATTCAATGAAATTGCATCTAATTCAATAAAAACTGGCGATAACCCGTGAGTGTGCAAATGCCTTCGAGAGCCAACGACAAGAACGTATGTCAAAACGTGTATCTGAATGTTCTAAAAGTTCAATTTTTGAAATCGATAGAAAATGAATTCTAGCCTGAAGCTTTCAAGGTTGAGACTATACCAGATAGCCAGAGCTTACTAGTCTCGTAGAACTAGACATAGATATCAACTGACGGAATATAATCCTGAACTTATACTGGTGAAAATTGACCAAGCGTCATATTGATCAAAGAGAGATATGATACTTAGGCAAATAATTCGACGAAAGGATAGCAACTATTCAGAAATCTAGATGGATTTCTTGTCGATAAATTTAACTTTATTCGATTCAAAGAACATCATGTTCAGTATAAGATGTACTTTGAAGGGCAAGTGTTATCCAGTATTTTGACCCGACTGTATCTAAACTGATTGGATTAGCTAGATTCGACTGTCGTTTAAGGCTAGTGAGTACAAAATGATGATTATAGGGTCCAGAAAACAAGTGCAGATGATAAAATGAAGCCATGATCAAACATAATTGAGAGATATGTAATGCAGAATGTTTAAAGTACGAATTATAGTTCAACGTATAAAAGGGATCGACTATAATCCCTCTCAATAATAGGGGTAGGCATGTTTCAGGCAAGCAAGTAAAACTCAATGGAAAGTAATCGATATATCAAGATCCATAAGTCCAATCCATATGAAATTTTAGGAACAAGATGTGGGAACTCTAGGGTCATACGTCCAAAGGATCAAGCAATAGGGATTGGCCCTCTTCCCTCCAGAGGGACCAGCTAGAACTAAGGTGACAACATACATTGCAACAAAGATCGAACAATAACTCAAGTTCTACTAATCCAATTAGCTTGAAATTGGAGGCTAAGCATATAATAACAAGAAGAACCCCTCATAGGTATCACACTCCCAAATTCCTATAAAATAATGATCGGCATCGATCCCTATTCCTTGGAATTTGAGTCATGTGATCCCTCTTATGGGTCCATATGGTTTTGAAGATCCTTCTACCGAATTTTTAGAGAGATATTCTGTCATCTTCCTCTATAAATACAGGCTAGATTGTTCATTTTCGAGACTTTTACGCTACTGATTGCTTTGTACTCTATTGTAACTAGGGATATTCATTCGATCCCTACTGCACTCAGTTTACAAAGTGATTAATAAATCTATCTATTCATAGTGGACGTAGGCAAACAACGCCGGACCACTATAAATCATTGTCTTCTTGTTATTGCTTTGATTTTTTGTTATTTAATTGCTTATTTCCTATGTTTTCATTTTATATTCTTCAGTTATTTCTCTACAAACTCTTTATTGGGTTTTTGTGCCAATTTCTTGTGCAAACAACAGTTCTGATTCGTAATGTATGAAACTTTGATGAAATTAGTTTGTTCAAAATAGGCAAGTAAACTAACATGTGATCATGTATTCAATACGATCGATTACAATAAGGATCATGTTGTTAGATTTAGCACTACATTGAAAGCTGCAAGATGGGTTTATGAATTCGATCACTAATATTTTAGTTTTACTTGTCTACATGAAGTGTAACTTGTTTGATGTCCTTAAATGTTAAAGATAAAAAAATGCAGTTTTGTAATGAGTTCATTATGGTATGTAGTATGGTTTTCCTTTCTAATGGTTCTATCATTTTGAAAAAAAAACTAATCTATGATAGTGGATATACCTTAAGGCACGGTTGGGATAAAGAGAGTGAATGGTCACTTATGCTTCATAAAGAGACATCGAGAATGAGAATTGTATAAAATACTAAAACATACTTAATATAAAATAGAAACGTGGTTTCTACTCCAAATATATTTTCATATAGAAAACTGTTTTCTTTAAAAGTCATCTCCTTGAGTTCAGGATATTTCATTTGAAAACTCTTCGTTGTAAACTAGGTGCAATGTATGATATAATATTCTGCAATAAATGGTCGAATAGAGCATCATATTTCGCAAGTTATTATAGTAATGGCTGGAATAGTGGGAGCATACTATATAGCGTTTCTCAGAGGATGTGCCAAGTTACGAAAAATTATTTTCGTAAACATACCAAATATTATTTATTAAGTAATAAATGTTTTCAATATTGGGTTAAAATAGACATAGTTTCATTTCAATACGACTATTATATATATTTGTTATATGATAAAACTATAATAATGGTATTTGGTATCATAACAAAATGGAGCATTAGAAAATATAGATGCATTTGAAATTTTACAGTTATTTTAGAATTATGGACCAAGCCACGGTTTTGAGAAATAATCCTTTAATCATATAGTACTAGTGAATTTTATCTCAAAAGATTAAGGGCAAAACACCCATTCGGTGGCAAAGACATAAGAGTTGGTGAACACTTATGATTGATATATATAGATGTATCCAATCATGGGTCTAATGATGTCAAAACGGTTCCACATACTTTGTTAAATTGAGTGATCAACTATTCACAAACATAAATACGTGTATTTGATACACATATAGCATGTCTATGATATGTCCATAGTGTGCAGTTAAAGCGCTCGATGGTTCCAGAGTGGTGGAGGTGCAAAATGTTATAGCGAGGATATAGCAGAAAAGAGCAGAGGTGCAAAAAAAATTATTATATCTAAAACCAAATATTTAAAGCTAATCAATACTCATTCTTACACCATTTGTGTAGGAAAAAGAAATATTGTTTAATCTTATAACAAAACGGAAGAATATCATGATTTATGCAGTCTATATTTAGTGACTATAATATATTTCTAACCTATATTAAGCACTTATGACTAAAAATTGGGTCATTTCCCTAGTTTTTTTGATTTGGTTTACAAGAGAACTAGTCAAATTAACCTTTTAATATTAATTTTACTAAAGGGGGTGCTAAAAAGCCTGAATTTAGTTGATGTAGTGGAATATAGCGGGGCTTAAAGCGGATCTATTGTTTAATTGTGCTATATTGAAAAAGCATAGCGGTCGAAGAGTGCTACATGCTATAGCGAAGATTTTGCGGGGATTTCATGGGGTTTAACCGCATTGGTTCATAGAATATAAAATGAAAATAAGAAAATAAAATGCAAAAGAAAAGAAAATGATTGGTTTGATCGAATAGATGAGTATATTGGAAAGGAGTTCTAAATATACCTAAAAATGAATAAGATTAAGTCTCAATGGTCATTCCTTCCTATGACATATAATGATGTATCAATAAAGTAGTCATACTTTGTTGGATAAAGTAAGATTGATGATGAGTGAAGTTGGGTTAACATTTTTTCTGTAAGGACATGTACTTATGTGATAACCTTCCTACACCTCGACAGCTAACATAATCCATAGAGTACGCTATAAAATTACCCGGTCGATGTAAGATAGTTGACAATGGTGAAATAACTAAAAATCCAAGCATACCATGTAATATGTCCCAAAGCACATCGAACAAAATATAATACCAACATAGATATAAAACAAGTGAGATGGATAAGTATAACTAAATGAAAAAAAATATCATAGTGCATGGTTCACGGTAGTCATACAAAGCAAATAGTGTAGAATATACACATCATCAGAATAAACTCAAACGAAATTTGCCTCTAAATGCAGTAAAGCAGCGATAAAGCTCCATAGTGCTGCACAATGGATTATGAAACAAACTCTAGCAATGAATGTAGAATAATGCTAGCCTCCTGCTTGTCCTCTGAACAACCTCATGCGCTAAACTCAAATCTGCTATCTAGTCTAATCATTTAAGAGTAAGTGAGATAATATGAAGCAAAGCATAAAATCTCAAGTCAGACAACAGTTTGGTGTGAGCGATAAACAATCTCAAAATACTGTAAACGTCGATATAGTAAAACAAAGACATTGACTATGGGAATCATACCTGACGTATACCTGCATCCAACAAGTTAGCACATTGCACTTTATATGCTACACTATCATCATAGTCATATAGATATGCTACTCTAAATATAACACGGGTGTCGAGTACCTAACTTAGGAATACATACATCACAAGACGTCCTTCTATATTACAAAGCAGTCACACATATCATAATAATCAAAATAAACACAGAGTAAACATGCAACAATAACCATCGTCAAGGTCTCGTATCGCCACGATCATCACCAAGGTCTTGCATCACCATGCATCACCACAACTATCACCATGATCTTGCATCACCATAAACATCCCAAGGTCTCGTGTCACCATGATCATCACTAAGCCTCGCTTGCCACCAACAATGTCAGTGGATAGATGATAACTGTAATGACCCGTATTTTACGTATCGGAGAATCGTAAAATATTTTTATTTTATTCAAATAAGGTCATATGGTGCTACAATTTTTGACTATGACTCTTAGTGACATTTTACCAACCTATGATTTTTCTTTAATTTCAATTTAACCATTTGGACCTTGAAAATAACGTCGGGCTATAACTTTTGATATGAGTTGAATTAGGGTTTCAAACTAGCTCTATTGCTTCGAGATGATGGTTTTCCATTTCATAGAGTGGTCATAATAGAAAAATGAACTTGCAGTTAGAATGTTATGCTTATTTTAAGTTTTTAAAGTTGTTATCCAAGATTAGTGTGTAATTAATTAATCCCATTAGCGAGCACATTAGTCTAATTAGAGAATATTATAAATAGAGAAACGAAGAGTCAAATTAAAACTTTTCTCTCTCATACTAAATAAGGTCTAAACCCTAATTAACCCTAAATTCATCGTACTTTCATCTCAAAATCACCCAAGTTGCTCTCTAAATCAAACTAGATTGCGGATTAGAAATTAGATTCTTAAATGGAAGCTAGAGATCATCGATTTGCTTGATTTGGAGTGATTTTCTTCACTACCTGGATTATATATACGCATAAATTGGTTAAATTTGGTAATTGGTGCGTGGTTTACGCTTTCTCACTATGTTATACATGTTTATATGGTAGAATTAAAGGATTTAACACGTTTCAAAAAGATTTTTGACCATAAAAACCTTTTCTGACTTTAATGACATGTTAATACATGCATACGATATAGATTGATTAGAAATCACCTTGATTTATGTTCATATATTCATTCTATGTTTAGATCTATGTTAGAAATTGCCTTGTTTATATTATTTTGATGGACCGCATGTTTGATTCGGTGAAATAGCATGTTATTCTATGTTTGGATGATATGATTTAATGTTATTTGCTAGCAGTGTGCATGCATAGAAACATAGGCTGGAGAATTAAGCAAATCAGAAGCTAAGTTGGTCGGAATTAGATGAAACTTGGTAGATGTACTTTAGAACATGGTGGGAAGACATATGACGAGTCGCAACTCGAATGGAGTTGAGTACATAAGTCAACACCAAGTTATGGCTTTAACTTGGTACCGTGTTATAGGAAGAAGGCTATGACTCTATGATCAACACGGGTGGATGGAGCTTGGCTAGATGAGGTATTCCATAGCAAGATGCTGGTTATTTGTCTAAGGATTGGATTCTATACCGAGTTATCTCTATAACTTAGAAGTGTAGCTTTGAATTGAGGACCGAATTATCAAAGGCGGATGACTCGGGATCCAAGGCACTGGAAAGGGAGTACTAGAGACATAGAAAAGGAGTTAACCATTAGATGGAAATTTGTATAACTTGGGACCAAGTTATACCTATAACACAATACCGAGTTATCGTGGTGCATGATATTGGGTTAGAAATTCTAGAGAATGTTGTTGAGGTTCTATAGATCGTGCTAGAGGTGTTGGATTATTCATATCAAGTTGGATGACGATATAGTAGCATGATGGAAAACTATGATCTTCGAATGTCGGCTCGTGTTAGGAGTAGGTTCCAAAGATGGCGGCTCATAAAGGAGGGAGTCGTATGATTGAGGAATGTGAAAAGGTTCCTTATGAATAATGAAAACTGGATTTAGCAAGAAGGATTCGATATCCAAATGGAGCAAAGGTTGGCTCGGATATATATGTTAAGGAAATGCTGATGCTCGAAGAGCTCTCAGTTGTACTCGAAGCAGGGTTATTGTAAGTGGGGACACCCATAGTTCAACTGTGGGGACCTATATACCTTGGACCTATAGCTTTGGGTGTAGTATCCAGCTTTCAGCTACGAGATATGTATCCATCTTTAGGATGCAATATACGAGGGTACAACAGAGAACCGGGATTTTCATCAGTCCCCGGCTTGGGGTCATATGACTTATCATATATTCAAAGCACAAGGAGTGGTAGTTAGGATTGTTGATGGATGCTATGGAAGCTCTTTTGCTTTCTTTAGTAGGCTATCACTCATAGGTATCAGAGGAAGTAGTAAATGGAGATAAGAATACCTATAAGACCGATGTCCTTTTTTTGTTTATGGTATATACTTATGATATCGTAGAGTAGCATATTATAGTGTTAAATGCTAACTCCTTGGTTGTAGGTACAAGTCAGATATAGTTCATGTATTCTTGTTCCTTAACATATTTACATGTATAGTATTTTGAGACCCATTTACCACTCACATCAAACTGTTGTCTGACTCATGGTTTTATGCATTACTTCTTATTGTCTTAAGTACTCTTATATGAGTTGACTAGATAATATGTCTAGGTGATGCAGTAGCTATTCGGAGGATGAGTTAGATGAAGCTACCTCATACTATATACATATGTGGATTTCTACTCTTTTCCGCTGAGCAAGGCTGCGGATCCTGTGATAGTGCTTGCTTATTTCTATTTCTTGAAACAGCTAATTTGAGTTTACTTCTATTGTATAAACTCTACTGCATTTGAAGTATAACTTTGTGGATCTATTACTCTAGTAATGATTTATTCACATAGTTATTACTATCCCTTTTGTTATATCTATGATATTATATTTTGTCTATGCGCTATGAGATATGATAGGTTAAATGCTATATAGGTTTATATCGACCTTGTTAATGGTCTTATATCAACGGGGCATGGACATCACATTATTTATATATTATGGGTATCGGTGGTACGGGGCGGTCGTTAGAGTAACTCACTCAGTAACCTCCTAGGCTAGCAACATCTCATGCAACGATCAGATTTGGTGTTCGATCACATACCTATCTCGTAGGTATTGCCCTCTTAGGGAAGAGCAGACCATCTTATGGTCCAAGGTACATTGGTGAGCATCCCACATACCCTTTTCGTATGAAACACACATCACATCAAGAGCAATCAATGATTTCTTCATCACAAGACTTGATTTGAGACATCGTATGTCCTATCACATTGCTTCCCTGTCAAACGTGCCTCCTTGAACTACCTTATTTCTATGTATAAAATTCTCACTAGAAGTACTCGATCAAATACCTTGCCCCATCGAAGTTTATAAAATCTTTAAACATCCACCACAAGCCGAAGAGCCATTGTCACCATGTTCCAAAATTACAAAGTTAATGTGTCGCATCATCGCTTCACTGCCAAAACCACTAGTCAAAGAGTCAATCATCAAAATCGAAAGTCAAACGAACGAATGAACATTGCACGACCGCCAAAGTCTACGCCTCGACTCCTCTTTGGACCCTACATGTCACCACCAATTATAATTGTGTCGGTACCAATGTAACAACCCGAATTCCAATAGTCCAGATTATTTGCAAAAATGCTAAATACCAAGCTCACAGAAGCCCAAGTTGGGTATCTAGTATCCTGCAAATAGGCAAAGACAAATATATCAAAGCTCAATAATTTATCTCACAGCAGGACTGAAACATAATAGTAAGTAAATACTCACCTAAATAATAACACTTTCTTAGAAAGTGTCATAAAGCTGAGAAGTCTCTGTCATCTACCTAACCTGTAGGATGTTATGAGGAAGGGGTCAGAACAAAAGTTCCGATGAATGAATAATTTATATACTTCTAGGCCTACATCTACATATATCGTTTTATTTTCATTTACTCTTATATTAGGTTCATTAGGTTACAATACTCTCGCCTTTGTTCATGAATCATGCCCATCTACTCCATGCTAGATTAAAACCTAATAACTAATACATACATATAGCTATATGACCAACGACCATATTGATCCTAGGTACCACACATGGTACCTTCCGTATCCTCCTCGAAAAGGCTCCATCGTCTTGCTTTGAGAGTGTTCCGTAACTACATTTATAAAGGACTGCTTTTAAGGCCTACAATACAGATGCTCCATCATCTTGCCTCATAGCTATATCTATAAAGGATTGCTTCGTAAGGCCTACAATACAGATGCGCCACTATTTATTATGAAAACGTAAATCGCGTCATCACTAGTCTATGCTGGTGCTCGGACATCCATAATGCCTCACCCAGTGCGTACATTGAGGACTACGTAATCGTTCTGTCTACTATATGAATCCCGTTAACAAGGTTTACCTTGTACGAAATTCAGTCGGGGATTTCCTATATCTGTAAAGGACTGCTTCATTAGTCCTACAATACAGATATTCTAGTTAGTCTATCTCTATTTCATCGTGTCTATGGCCCTACGCAACCACCACTCAACTAACCCAAAGACTTCTAAAGAGTTGAGTGGCCTTACTATACTGCAAACAATCTAACACCCAAAAGGCAGTGCCCCTCATCCAATGTCTCAATAGTGAAAGAATTAATGGCATGTTGGTTAACTCTAGTCTTTTCCAAAATCGCTCTTAGTCTTGATACTTGCCGATATCTGCATGCGACTACCCTCAAACTTACTGGCAAGTACTGAACATACGAATACCCTACTCCGAGCACCAAGCCCTTCTGACTGCCTATGAAGGTCAGCTTCATTGGGCCTACAATGAAAATGCAATCAAGGCATACTCTCTTGATGGAACACCTACAGACCATTCTCTAAGGGTGCAACTTCGTTAGGCCTACCCAGAGGGCCATCCTAGAGTATCCTCATGTCCCGTTGAAGTCTCGTACTTCCTTGAAACCCAAAAATACTAATTTGAACGTGCTTCTTCATTTTTGAAATCTGTGATGAACTACTTCGTTAGATGCTTCATCCTTTGGGCTGCTCCAAACGCATCTCAATTCTTTTATTAAGCTGTAACTCTAATCTTTTTATCTATGTTTAGTTTACTTTCTTATTATGTTGGCTACTTATTTACTCTAATTAGCATATTCTTGCCCTCATCCCACCTCTATCTATTATGAGATTTCCATTTATTTAATAGGGAATGTTGTTGGTATGAGCCACATTCATTATCTTACTTATTTAACTTAATATAAATTTTAAGTTCATTAAAATAAGCCTCTTTTATCAATCCTACTTTATTTGCTTATTGACTTAGTACAATTATTTAAATAAGCTTCTACCATTATTATTGCTCATTCATTTATTCAAAGTCTCAAAATAAGAATTTCTGTTCTTATTACTCAATTATAACCTAAGTTATACTTCTACCTGTAATAGTCAGTTTCTCTTCTTTTATAGTCCGTACATAATTCCAACATTTCTTTTCTGTTCTAATCTGCCTTCTTTTATTATGATATTGAATATTCTTTTATTCTCTTATATTATATAATTCACTTATCATAATGACTATCTTCTTAAATAGTCTGCGCAGTGAATACAGACCTAGGTTCATTATTGTTTACAGCTTCAAGTTCTTATCTAATAATTTACTTGATTCATGTCATACTTTGCTTTATTATCTTCTATTCTAGGAAGTAATTCTATTTTATTTGGTTGGTTATGAAAACTATATTTAAAAGTCCACTTCCATATTTTAAAATTAAATAGTACTATAAACAATAATCTGCAACTGCTAGATATTTCTTTTACTATTTCATAATAGTGTAAAAGATAGTGGTTTCTCTATTTTACACCAATTCTCCTTTTCTTCCTTTCATTCTAGCAATTACATTCTTTGTTGTCTTTTAAATATTAAATTATAGAAATGTATCCTATTTTTTAAACCAACCACTTAATCTATTCGTTATTCCTAAATCCAATTATTCTATTAATTAACTTTTCTCATTTTAACGTAATTTATTACAGTAATTCCATTCCTCAAACTTTTCTTATTTTGTATCTTATTTCCTTCATTTCAGTATTCTTAATTATTTAATCCATATTCACATTTAATCTATTCCAATCCATACGTGAAGATAGAGGAGAAAATAGAAGAAGAATGACGCTTGCGTAGAAATCCAAAGCGTAGAAACAGATGTAAATAAATACTAATACTGTAACGACCCGTAAATTTTGATAAATAAATTAGTTGAATTAATAAGATTTTTGTAATTAAATTTAGAAAGAAATAAAAAAAATTATAATTTATATTGAAGTAAATGTTAGGAATGAATTGTAGCCATAGTTATTAAGAACTAATTATTGAAATTTTAAGTAAAATCACAATGAAAATGAAATTGTGAATATTGTTGCACTTGGGTATAAAAAAATATAAAATAAGTAAATAAGTGTAAGTGCTGTATAACTAAAGGAATTTATATATTATTGATAGTAATTGAATGAATTCGGTAATATGTATGTAATTATAAAAATTTGGTTGAAGTATGATAAACCTAAGTGTAACCTTGGCTTGTAAACAATTATTATAAGTTACCTGTTTAATTTTTTGATTGAATTGGAATGGGAAATGAAATTCTAATAAAAATATAATTAAAAGTTACATTAATGGGAATGAGAATGTGTTAAGTAAATGAAAGGTAAACAATACTAGTCAAGGTTAATAAATTTATGTATTGAAGGGAATACCAATTAATGCAAAAAAAACCTAAATGTTATGTTTGGCTATAGATTGAGCATAAGTGAATGAAATTTAGCGTTTTGAAAATAAATGATAATTTTGGTTTGTAAGTAACAAAAGCCTATTTATGAGACTAAAGGTTAACGGTAATGATTTTGTACGTTACCTATTTATTAGCTTGTTAATGGAAATTGAAAATAAATTTTAATAAATGTTATGTTAATGTGAAATGAAATCCAAATAAAGGAAGTAATGCAAATGTTATATTTGGCAAAATTTCAATATAAGTGAAATTATAGTTAATGCACAATTGCAAGATTTTAATTGATTTTATTTAGTAAATTGAGAAATAAATTTTAATAAATATAATTAAATATTTTGTTAATGTAAATTATGATAATATTTGAAAGTAATGTCCATTCCATCAAATTTTAAATTTAGTAATAAATAATGTTGTAAAAAGGAAATAAATTATACGTTTTAAATTGGTACGTTTATATCAGTTCTTGTTTAATTTATTTGGTGTTATAAATGGTACGTTGTTTCCTGATAAATTCTTTAGCGTATATTTTACTAAATAAATAAGAAACAAATAAATTTAAATTACGTCACTTTGTTAATTATTTTGGGTATACGTTTGATGTATCTCTTACCTTTAAAATATGCACTCTTTTGAATTACTTACCTTAGCTGTTAAATTTATCAGCCGTGCATGTCAAAAGAGGGAAGAAATTAAACACTAGCCATTCAAATATGATTTCTTGCATTGCAATTCACTTGTAAAACTTTCCACTTTCATTTGCATCTCCGTGTTTAATAGGAATATAATCTTTGAATTCCACTAACCGTTCAATTTCATTTTTTACCTTGCCCTTCATGTGTAATTCTCCCCCATCTTATTACACTTCCCTTTTTTTCTTCTTTGTTTTAATAGGAATAAAACCCATTTATTTTCCAAACGATCAAATCGCATTGTAATTCGCGTGCCATAATTTACCTTCTTTCCACTTTCTATTTGACTCTTTGTAATTAATTGGAATAAAATCCTACAATTTCCTCTAGCCGTTACTTTCTTTATTTCTTGCGTTCTTTTTCTACTCAATCAACGCAAATACTTCTCTTATAAATACAAAACTCACGTACACCATACCAACCCATATTATTTGGTTCTTCTTCCTCGCGTGTGAAACTGCATCAGGTAATGGCCGCTCGTCCTTTCTTTTATTTTTTTTATTTTCTTCTTGTATTTTCTTTTGTTTCCATTGTTTCACTCCATCAAGTGCTCGGCTCTTCTCCTCCCAGCACTGTTTCTCTTGCATCTAATCACCTTCTTCACTGCTAGAAGCCGTACCTCTTTCATCACCTTAGCCGCAGCATCTGTATGTAGGTAATATATATATTGTGACGACGCGAATTTTTCACGCTCGAAAATCAACATACATACTTCAAATCGTATTCGAATGCCGTAGATTCGACCGTTCAAATCCGATTCGCCAGAGCTTATAACAACATTAAGTAAACAACATAGCGGAATAAAAGAATAATACATTGATATACAGCACAGATACAATATCTGATACAACATAGTGACACAATGAATATCAATATACATCAGAGATATGATACAATAAAATAGCAGCGGAAAAGAAAACGATAACACCAGCAGCGGAACAAATAACTTTAAGATAGTCTTCAAGGAAGAACTCCAAAACCTCAACTCCCAACTCCAAGAACCAATCCAGCAATAACTCGAACTCCCCATAACGATGCTCCAAGCTAAGCAAGACTGGTGTGATCCAAAGACTGAACTAACTCCAGATAATCTACTAAACCTGACTATCTGAAAAACCCAACTCTAGACTGCTCGTGTAGAAAATAATGAGCACCAGAGTTTAGGAAAGAAACAATAAACTCCGGATCAGTCGTGGGACTGGTGTGAGCAAAAAAAAACAGTTTATCTTTTAAAACATTCAACAAAAGATTTTCAAAGTCAATTCGCAATGCTTTTTGAAAATGTAACTACCATAAGACCTCCCACCACACACACAATGCAAACGCAGACTTGGAGGAGATTTCTACTTATGTTAGTCAAAGATGCTTATTACGCAAAATCAAATCGTTTGATTACTATTATTAGTGCATAGTGTAGAAAATATTTCGAAAGTAGAATATAAATCTTAGCCAGCATAGGTACCATTATATTATGCCCGCTATAGCTACCTCCTGAGGAGGCAGGTTCTACAATTTGCAATCGTAAAGGTTCGTATTGTTTCTTTGGATTTCCAACAAAATGGTCAGGCCAAGGAACTTCCCATTGCCGCATGGAAACGCCTCTGGAAGGACATCTCGAGAACCAAACCAGATCTCTGCCAACACAAGGCCGTGTCACCCCTAACTGGGTAACTACTGACACGAGTATGCCATCCCCCGGTCGTAACCAACCTTTATCCGGGATCCCGATAACCAACAACCACAAAGTAATAAACTTGCAGCAACAACATAGGTTAAGTATCTGGGCTCCATACCATGATACCACCTCTATCCAGAAGGAAATGCACATACCCTAAGGGGTGCTACCCCCAATAACCTTGCCGCATCTTTCCTGTTTCGACCATTTCGGGGTGTGAGGTCTGACGAAGTCTCGTCCACAAAGCCACTCTTTGGTACAAAGCCATGCTTTGGGTCAACAAATGATCAAAGTAATGATCACAAAGATAAATGATCAAACAAATGATCATATCACAAATGATCAAACAATGATCATTTCACAGCAACACTCAGCATGTCACATTACCAAATTGGGAATATATCGCTGATAACCATCAACTACATAACCTCTGAGCTCGTACATCTCAGAGAAGGGTGGTAAGATAAGAGAATAAATTCTCCGCCACCAACAGAAATGTATTTGAAAGAATCTGCTTTATATCTCAAAATGTAATGTCAGACACGTAACCATACAAGTCTGTTCCGGGTTCGAACAGAACCGAAGGCACTTCAAAAGAAGTCCTTGTGATCCGGATATTCACTAATCGTGTTCGGACTTCCCATCACTTATGGAGTCTCTATACCGGGGACCAGTCGATGCAAAGACATTCGACGAGTTGTCCTTTCATTTTCGAAAATATACCCGGTCTTCACCATCGGTCTTCAAATGCTATCCATAACGAAGTATCACATATTCGGAATGGGATATATGACACAAAGGTCCTCTCCCGGCTAAACCGAACAGTGAGCGCAGTATTTCAAAAACATATGGATATTGGGATTTCAATTAAGTCACAACTTAAAACCCAAAAACATTCCTTTTCAAATGGTTTAAACCAATTACCATTTCAAATCTTTATATTACAAAAAGATTTATTTCACAAGGATCAATTCATAGACTTCAAAACAATTTCCATTCCAATTGGATTAACTCGTTAAATCTTTAAATCAAAGATTTAACTCATAGCTTTTAAAATTCGATTAACTTGTTGAATCTTTAAATCAAGATCCAACTTATAGCTTTCAACAATCATTTCCAAAGTGTAACGATCTCGAATTTCAATTTATTTTAAATTGGTAATTAAATTAATTCTTGATTTAAAATTGTGAAATTAGTTGGTGATAAGTTTTAAAAAAAAACATAAGTAATATATTTATTCACAACATATATAAGCTAGAAGCAGCATAACCAAATAACAAAGCAACAAAACAAATAAACTAGATGTGTACAAAATGTATATACGAGGTCAAGACAAACACAAACAAATAAATAATATACAAGTTGTAAACTAACACACATAGGCAAGCAACTTAGTATTCAAGTTTGAATAGCATGGCTAACAAAACCAAAGTGTGCAGGCTGAAAGTTTTAAAGGGGAATTAAAATATACTAATAGTGTACAAACAATATTTGATAAATATGAATGTGTAAATCTAGGCAAACATTTAATGCTAGCCATATCATCTCTCAGCCGAAGTTAACAAAGTAAAAGAAGAAAATATATACATTCAAGTACAAACAAGATATCTTTAAGTATGGTATAGGTATAGATTTGTACAAAGGCATTAAATACTAGCACAATATATTTTCTGTCAGCCGAACCAAGAAGTAAAATAAATAAATAAAGAAAGAAAGAAAACATCTTCAGCCTACAAACCTATTTTAATACCCTTTACAAACATGATGATATGGGCCTACAAACTTCACATATACACCAACCTCCTTCATCAGATTGTTCACTTACAAAAAAAAAAGAGTAAAACTGAAATGAGCAACAACTTGAACAAAACCAAAGCAAATCTAGAATGATAACATCTCAAACTAAAGCAAACTTCAGTTTACAAATATCAAAACAAATCAATACAAACTCAACATCAAGTAAGAAGGCTTTCATCAGCAAAATTCAAAGCCTCTGTTAACACAAAGAAGGCTCTGTTCTTCCTTTCTCTGGAAAAACAGGTGAGTAACTTCACTTGAAATGAATCTTTAAAAGCAGCTTAAATCTTGGTTTTATCTTGTTCTTGTGAATGAATATCTTGATATTATCTGAACACTTGAATTAAAATGGGATGCATGTTTGAATTAAGTATATTTGAATGCCTGGGTAGTTTTAAATATATACTCTGTGTGTTTATTACAGGTCACAATTTTGTAATAAATTCAATAACTAAATTTTGAATTCGAGCTTGCTTATGATTTGTAAATAAAAGATGTTAGAAATCATGTAAGCTTTCATCTAAAAATAGTTATAGGTATATAAAATGGATCTTGTGTTAAGAGTTTTTAAATTTACAGTAAATTCTTAAATGGGGTCAAAAATTAATTAAAATAATTTTAAATTTTGACTACTTAATTGAATTCGTGATGGTAAACCATGAATTTTAAGGGTTGTATCACGATTTTTAGTCTAGAAATTAGTGAGATTTTTCGAATTGAATGTTTTGGACAATTCGACGAATTGGTGGCGAACGATGGCGAATTTGACGTCGAGGTTAAGCACGAAGGTCGAGGGAATGTCGATGATCGTAGGAAAAATGCATTGGGAATTTTTAGTTGATCGTGTTGGCCAGTATTGATCGAGTTAGGGTTTTATACCCTGAGTTTGACGTCGAAGTTCCATTGAAATTCACGGCGACGAGGAGCAACCGGAGTGGGTCGCGACTGGGGGAAACGAGAGAGGGGACTGCGGTGAAGCTCTGGGCGTGGTGACGTGGTGTCTTGTGGACGAGATGGTCGTGGCGTTGGGTTTTCCTGATGGGGTTTTGGGTTTTGGGTCGATCGAACTCCTCGATTTTGATTCACGTGTTTATTTTTCGATCTGAATGTTCGAAGGGGTTTGCGTGGGGAGGAGTGATCGGTGAGGGTCACCGCGATGGCCTACGGTGGTCGAAAACGTTCGTGCACGTGCACGTGGAGGGTTGTGTGTCAGTGTTAAGCGTGGGTGGTCTTATTTGCTTTCCAACAGCATTTGCTTAAGAAGAGGAAATGAAGAAGAAAAGGGTACAGGAAATCTTGGGGTAATTTCATGTTGAACGCGATGTAAACCAGGAAGCTCGAGTTTGTGAGGGTTTAACTCGGGAAAATAGGTAAATAACTCGGGTTTTAACTCGAGTTACCAAAGTTTTTGCTCGGGTAAATTTTTGTTTTCAGGGTTTCAAACCTGAACCTGTTTTCTGGGTCGAGATTTTAAAATTAAATTTTAATTTATAAAGAAAGGTTTTGAACTGAGTTTAAATCAAGATATAAATATAATTCCAATTTGAATTAAGAATTTAGTGTTGAACACAAACAAAGTTTAAATCCAAATTGCTAAAACAACTCAAAAGTAACTAAATGTTTGAAGAAAATTGTAAAGAAAATAGATTTGAAATTGTAGATGGAAGATTTAAACGAGCTGAAATTTAAAAGTTTAAAACTGAAATAAATTTTAAAACCAGATTTCCAGAATTTGGAATCTAATTTAGTTTTAAAACTTAAGGGTTTAAAATAAGTTTAAGCGTGTTAAATCTAAAAAGAAAAATTGATTTCAATTATATGGTAAATGAGAAAAGAAAATAAAATCATAAAATATGGAAGAGTGACTTTAAATAATATAGATTCATGGTTTCAAATTCACTAACGAATGAGTGCTAAATGGTGAATCGATTTATAATCAATATTGATTTATATAAGTGAATTTCTTTAGAAAGGGAATTAAAGAAATTTAATAGTATTAAAATCATCAACTAAGATTATTTGAACATTTAATCAATGTGATAAATTTTATTAATAAATTTGATTGATTAAATTAATAATAATCAACTGTGAAACTATTAAGACAATTACTTAATGACGGGGATTGTGAAATTAAATACTCGATGTAATTTATTGAGTAAATCGAATCTGTTCAATTAGATTTCTTAAGTTAAATAATTCAGAAATATCATTTGGTAATTTTGAAAAGTATAATTACTTAGAGAAGTAATTAATTAATAATTACTGAATGTAATTTAATTAATGATGATTAAGAATTTGAGTTAATGAATAAATTTAAGGATTAACTAATGATGGCAATTAATTAAGATAATTTAATAATTATAGATTAATTGATTCATGGATTGAAATGATTAGTTAATAATTAAGGATTAACTAATAAAAATTTGAATGAAGATTTATTTCAAATAATTCGTAATTAAATCATGATAATTAACCCGGATTAATAATTGATATATTCGATTTAAATTAATTATTTGATTAATAAATTCAATTGTGAATGTTTGGACTTGGCTGAATAATTGTTTTGTTTGATACCCCTGATATGTGATACTTTGTTTTGAGCTGTGTGACTTATTTATCTGTAATTTATTATCTGTGAATCTGTAAATAGACGATAAGCGTCATAGTTTATATCGCTTATCAACTATATTTCTATGTTTTAATCTGGGATGATTGAAATGATGTTGCACTAGTGTGTTAAACCCCTGGACCACACTATACACACACAAATATGGATTTCACGAGGAAATTGATTAAGTCACAGATTTTTGAAAATAGTTTTAAATTTGAATTTTAAATTCAAATGGTTTGAAAATAAGATTGGGTTTAAAGTGAAAAGCTTTTGAAATGGAATTTCAAAGATGAAATTTATTTTTGAATAACTTGATAAAGTTTGAAATTTAAATAATTTGATTTAAATTTAAATTCAAAAATGTGAAACTGAATTCTATAATTTGAAACTAGGGGTTAAAGATGTTATACCAGTTATATATGGGTTAAACCATTTTAAAATGTATTAGTTTGGGAATATGAACATAAATTGAGAACTTTAACTCGTGTAAATTAATCGGATTTTTCTGAAATAAAAACTGTTTGTTTTCACATAATAAAAGCTTTCACATAAGAAATGAACGTCCAATTTGTGTGAAAAAGAATTTCAAGTTTGAAAATGAAAATGACTTCCAAGTTATAGAAACAGTTTGAAAGTTATAAGTTAAATCTTTGATTTAAAGATTTAACGAGTTGATACAATAGAAATGAAATTGTTTTGGAAATCTATGAATTGATCTTTGTGAAATGAATCTTTTTGTTTAAAGATTTGAAATGGTAAATTGTTTAACCATTTGAAAGAAAGTTTTGAATTATTAAGTTGTGACTTAATTGAAATCCCATATCCATATGTTTTAAATGTTGCGCTCACTATTCGGTTTAGCCGGGAGAGGACCTTTGTGTCATATATCGCATTCCGAATATGTGATACGTCGTTATGGATAGCATTTGAAGACCGGTGGTGAAGACCGGGTATTTGTGAGATCGATAGGACAACCTATCGATTGTCTCTGCACCGAGTAGCTACGGTATAGAGATTCCCTAAGTGATGGGAAGTCCGATCGGGATTGTGAATACCCGGATTGCAAGGGCTTCTTTGGAAGTGCCTTCGGTTCTGTTCGACCCCGGAACAGACTTGTATGGATTGTGTGTCTGACATTACATTTTGAGATATAAAGCATATTCTTTTCAAATACATTTCTGTTGGTGGCGGAGAATTTATTCTCTTAGCTTAACACCCTTCTCTGGGTCGTACGAGCTCAGAGGTTATGTAGTTGAAGGTTATCAGCGATATATTCCCAATTTGGTAATGTGACATGCTGAGTGTTGCTGTGAAATGATCATTGTTTGATCATTTGTGATAGGATCATTTGTTTGATAATTTATCTTTGTGATCATTACTTTGATCATTTGTTGACCCAAAGCATGGCTTTGTACCAAAGCGTGGCTTTGTGGACGTGACTTCATCGAACCTCACACCCCGGAATGGTCAAAACAGGAAAGATGCGGCAAGGTTATTAGGGGGTAGCGCCCCTTTAGGGTATGTTCATTTCCTTCTGGAAAGGGGTGGTATCATGGTATGGAGCCCAGATACTTACTCATGTGGAAAACACTCTATTTATTATGGTGTGATGTTGGTTATCGAGCGCTCGGTTAAAGGTCCTAAAGGACCGGGAGGTGGCATACTCGTGTCAGTTGTTACCCAGTTAGGGGTAACCCGGCCTTGTGTTGGCAGAGATCCGGTTAGGTTCTCGGGACGTCCTTCCAGAGGCGTTTCCATGTGGCAAAGGGAAGTTCCTTGGCCTGACCATTTGTTGGAAATCCAAAGAAACAATACGAAACCCTGTACGGTTTTAGTTGTATAACCTGCCATTCACTTATGGTGGCGCCCCACTGTTTGGATGGTAGCTATAGTAGGCATAGTTCGAAATGTCTATGCTGGCTAAGATTAATATTCTACTTTGGAAATGTTTTTCTGCACCGTGCACTTATAATAATAATATCAAAGAAATTTTCTGCGTATTAAGCATGTTTGACTATCATAAGAAGAAATCTCCTCCAAGTCTGCGTTTGCATTGTGTGTGTGGTGGGAGGTCTTATGGTAGTTTCATTTTCAAAAAGCATTGCGAATTTACTTTAAAATTCTTTTATTGATTGAATTAAAAGATAAACTGTTTTTGTTGCTCACACCAGTCCCATGACTGATCCGGAGTTTATTGTTCCTTTCCTAAACTCTGGATGCTCATTATTTTCTACACGAGCAGTCTAGAGTTGGGTTTTTCAGATACTTAGGTTCAGTAGATTTTATCTGGAGCTAGTTCAGTCTTTGGATATGAACTGCACTTGCTTATCTATGGGAGTTCGAGCTATTGCTTGATTGGAGCTTTGGAGATGGAGATTATCCGCTGCTGTTGTTATCTATTTTCTTTTCCGCTGCTATTTGTTGTATCATATCTCTGATGTATATTGATATTCATTGTATCACTCTGTTGTATCAGATATTGTGTATCAATGTATTATTATTTTATTCCGCTGTGTTATTTACTTAATGTTTTTATAAGCTCCGGCGAATCGGATTTGATATGGTCGAATCTACGGCATTCGAATACGATATGAAGTATGGATGTCGATTTTCGAGCGGGCGAAATCCGCATTCGTTACACAAAGATTCATTCATATCCTTTCAAAACAATTCCAATTCACACTTAAACTTTTCAACCCAATTTGGAAATCCTTTCTTTAAACGAAAGTTATTTTTATTTGGAAACAAGTAGTTTTCGTTTCGGAGAAATTCGATCTCATTTATACAAGTTAAAATCTTTGGGTTAATTCAAATTCCCAAAAACAACACCTTAAAATGGTTTAAAACCCATATAAACTTGTATACCATTTAATATCATAAATACTGAATATAGAATTCAATTTCAAATATTGAATTCAAATTTAAATCAAAATATTTAAATTTCTAAACTCAATCAAGTTATTCAAAATAAATTTCATCTTTGAAATTCCATTTCAAAAACTTTTTCACTTAAATCCAATCCATTTCCAAAACATTTGAATTTAAATATTCAGCCTTTAAAGTCATTTTAAAATCTGTGACTTAATCAATTTTCTCGTGAAATCCATATTGGTGTGTGTATAAGTGTGGGCCAGGGGTTTAACACAATAGTGCAACATCATTCCATCATCATAGATCAAAACACAGAATATAGTTGTTAAGCAGTATAACTATAACGCTCGTCTTTATTTACAGATCATAGATCACAGATATATAAATTACAGATAAATAAGTCACACAGCTCAAAACAAAGCATCACATATCAGGGGTATCAACAAAACAATTATTCAGCCAAGTCCAAACATTCACAAATGAAATTATTAATCAAATAATTAATTGAAATCGGATGTATCAATTATTAATCCGGGTTAATTATCATAATTTAATTACAAATTATTTGAAATAAATTCCCTTTCACAATTTATTAGTTAACCCTTAATTATTAGCTATCATTCTTAATTAATGAATCAATTAATCTTTAATTATTAAATTAATCTTAATAAATCGCCATTATTAATTAATCCTTTAAATTTATTAACAAATAATTTACTCAAATTTCAAATCATCATTTAATTGATTACAATCATTAATTATCTATTAATTACTTCTCTAGGTAATTATATTTTCAAAATTATCAAGTGATTATTCTGAATTAATTAACTTAAGAAATTTAGATTTTGAATAAATCAAATTAACTCAATTAATTTTGCTAAATAAATCAATTCCATAGTTTCTATCATTAATTAATTATACTTAGTAGTTCCATAATTTATTATCATTAAATTAATTAATCTAATTTATTATAAAAAATTAATCACATTAATTAATTGTTCAGATATTCTTAGTTAATGATTTCATTAACTATTTAGTTTCTTTAATTCCCTTTTTAAAGAAATTTTCTCACATTAACCATTATTATTTATATATCGATTTACTACAGAAAATTCATTCCATTTCAAATCTCTTTAATATATTTTGAATTGCTTTTAAGTTATTAAAACAATTTAAATTTAAAACTTATTTATGTTCAATCTAAACTCTAAATTCAACTTGAATTTATATTAACATTTAAATTTGAACTCAGCTTTAAAAATTTTGGTTAAAAATTTAAATTTGGTTTTAAAATTTTCAAACAGAGAGAAAAAAAAAGTTTCAGGTTGAAAAACTGGGACAAACTCTGACCCGAGTTTACCCTGTCCCTTCTTCGAGTAAATGACTCAAATTCCTCGAGTTCGACGCGTGAATCCCCTCTGCTCTTTCCAGGCAACAACACACTTAAGCACCAGAGTGCTCGTGCACATGCACTTCGCCGCCGGCGATCTTCCGGCCCCATCACGTTGTCGAACAAGTCGACAATCCTCCCCAGATCCAACTCCGACCATCATATCCGCATCACCACCTTGAGATCGAAATTTGAATAAACATTCGAAACCTGGAACACTCAAACTCATACGACCCCATCCCGGTCAATGCCATTTCCTCGACGCTCCGACCACCAGAACATTCGAACTTCCGGCCACGACTCCATCAACTCGACAGCCACCATTACCCCAAAACTCGAGCAGCTCGATGCTCGATCGAAGACGAACGAATCGAAAAACAACCCCATGCTAAAACTAGGTGTACGAGCAAAAACTGCTCGCCGCCGTCACCACGTTCAACGGCAACCCCCACCAGTATTTTTCCTAGGACCCCCATAGGCTTCTCCATCTTCACGAACAACACCATCACCCCCAGTTCCACGTGTCCCCGGAAATTGGTCAAACTACCCATTTCGATCATCTTCGAACTGCTCTCAAACTCCACCTCTAAAAATCATCAAACCCACCTTAAAAATCATCGCTTCCAGTTAGGATTCCAGTTATATATTTGAATCAATATTTCATGACATTCGAATTTTCCAGAAAATGAAGTTACCACTGTAAAAATTTGATTTTTCCATCTATATATATTTTTATGTCATGAAACTATTTTTAAGTTATCATTCGTACTTAAACACAACTAATTTATTTTAAAATCAAAGCCTAATATTGATTAGGGAAGAAGAAATTGAATTTTGATGTTGTCTGATACTCTGTAATGTAACAGAGAAGAGATATCACTGATATGTGCATATACACAGAGCAATGCAACATAGATTCAAATTTAAATAGCCGTTGTTACTCACTTTAAACATCTTATTTTCCATAAGTCTTCAAGTTGAAATCTTTTTAAACTTTGCAAAGTTTGAAAACTCTAGTTTGAACCGTTAGCTGAAGTTTCTTCCTTGTTCTCAGATTTTCTTTGATTGCTTTGATGTTTTATGTTGAATGATTGTTTAAGTTAAAGAATGATCTTTACTTCAGTTTATAATGGTAAACGAAACTGAGATGAGAAGATGATGTATATAAAATGAAGTTACAGGTGATGTTGTAATGTATAGGGTGATGGTTTTTGTTGTACAAGTGATATAATATTTTGTTGTACAATAGTCATGGCTGAAGATGTTGTATTGTACAGGGATATACATTGTTGTCTGTACAACATGCATGGCTGCATTAATTGCTTAAGTCTTGTTTGAATACTTGATTATGTTTGCTTTTACATACTTATGTCCTTGTTTGTTATTTTTACTTTGTTTTGTTTCTTATTACTTTGCATTCCAATTTAATATGTTCTTTACTTTATAGTATAAATGAAGTTCTATTTTTAATAAGTTGTTATAATTTTATCTATGTGTTTAATTTTATATTTCATAATTTATTATATATATACATTTATTTTTATTTCTAGCCTAAATATTTAATTGTCTTGTATGTCTTATACTTATTATTTTACTTACATTTGTCTTTTATTTGTTCATACTTATGTATATTATTATTATCTTCTTGCTTTGTAATATGGATGTAGTTCTATATTTAATTTGATGTTAGAATTTGTCAAATATGTTTTACTTTATATTTGGTATGTTTGCTTTTATTTTTAACTTAAATATTTATTTCAAAAATTTTGTTATATTTACACGACTTTAAAAATCCATTTCATAAGATTGAATTCAAATATCTCTATATTAACATTGCTTAAAAATAACTCAATATAAAATAAAATAAAAATTTATAAAAGAAACCATTTCTTTCTTAATAAATAACATAATTTATTTGAATTTGGAAAAACACGAATCAATTTATCATTTAATTTCACAATTTTAAATCAAAAATAATTTAAATTATCAATTTAAAATAAATTAAAACTTTAGATCGTTACAGACTTCCCCCTTTAAAAAGAATTTCGTCCTCGAAATTCGCCAGAGAGAGATAACGAAGAAAGATAAAAGATAGAGAAATATCTTTTCATATTAAACTGGATATCAATTCTGCATTTGGTAAGCCAAATCGGAATATCTACTATAGATACAAGAACGAATCTATTTAACACTTCACAAGATACTCGGGTTATCGAATCTACGAAATATGCAGTGGTATTGGTTAGTTCAAAGGGATAATTAACCATTCGTAGATAATTAACCATTCGTAGATTATATCGAGACCCAAATAATATATAAATGGATTTTATCTTCCACAATTTCAAACATCAGATATGGATTCCAAACTCAAGTCGGAATACTTATTCTTTAGGGTACGTACAACATGTCCCTCTTCGGACTTCGATCTACCCAAGAAATTACAATAAATTTCAAATTTGGTTTTAAACGAAATCACTTTATTGATACAATTCAAATTTAGCTTCATATTCTATAAATCAATTTAACTCCATTTAAAATTTCCAATTTATTTAAAATTTCAATTCTAAATTTCAAATTCATTAAAGTTTAAAACGAAAATTTGATAAGAGATTGATGAAGATACGAAGTAAAAAATTTCCTACAATGATTCGTAGAGCCACCATCACACCGAAAACTTCTTCTTGAAACTGGTACGAAACAATCAAAGAATTTGAAAATACGAATCAAAGGAAATTGATAGAGAAAGTTGTTTCCACTATTACAGGGCATTGACCATTTATAGTAGTATTTTCCTGTCCTTTATCTCGTTCTCTTCTTACACTCATACTCACTATCAGTGGATAGCAAGAGAATTCACTGAGGCATTCGAACAGATATCTTAGGGATTACTCATTCTAGGGTATACTTCACCCTATCTCTAATGAGCTACTTAACATGTTATACTCCTGAGCTAAAGTTTCACCTTAGCTCTGATACCAAAAGTGACGACGCGAATTTTTCGCGCTCGAAAATCGACATCCATACTTCAAATCTTATTCGAATGCCGTAGATTCGACCGTTCAAATCCGATTCGCCGAAGCTTATAACAACATTAAGTAAACAACACAGCGGAATAAAATAATATACATTGATATACAGCACAGATACAATATCTGATACAACATAGTGATATAATGAATATCAATATACATCAGAGATATGATACAATAAAATAGCAGCGGAAAAGAAAACGATAACACCAGCAGCGGAACAAATAACTCTAAGATAGTCTTCAAGGAAGAACTCCAAAACCTCAACTCCCAACTCCAAGAACCAACCCAGCAATTGCTCAAACTCCCAATAACGATGCTCCAAGCTAAGCAAGACTGGTGTGATCCAAAGACTGAACTAACTCCAGATAATCTACTAAACCTGACTATCTGAAAAACCCAACTCTAGACTGCTCGTGTAGAAAATAATGAGCACCAGAGTTTAGGAAAGAAACAATAAACTCCGGAACAGTCGTGGGACTGGTGTGAGCAAAAAAACAGTTTATCTTTTAAAACATTCAACAAAAGATTTTCAAAGTCAATTCGCAATGCTTTTTGAAAATGTAACTACCATAAGACCTCCCACCACACACACAATGCAAACGCAGACTTGGAGGAGATTTCTTCTTATGTTAGTCAAAGATGCTTATTACGCAAAATCAAATCGTTTGATTATTATTATTAGTGCATAGTGTAGAAAACATTTCGAAAGTAGAATATAAATCTTAGCCAGCATAGGTACCATTATATTATGCCCGCTATAGCTACCTCCTGAGGAGGCAGGTTCTACAATTTGCAATCGTAAAGGTTCGTATTGTTTCTTTGGATTTCCAACAAATGGTCAGGCCAAGGAACTTCCCATTGCCACATGGAAACGCCTCTGGAAGGACGTCCCGAGAACCAAATTGGATCTCTGCCAACACAAGGTCGGGTTACCCCTAACTGGGTAACTACTGACACGAGTATGCCATCCCCCGGTCGTAACCAACCTTTATCCGAGATCCCGATAACCAAAAACTACAAAGTAATAAATTTGCAGCAACAACATAGGTTAAGTATCTGGGCTCCATACCATGATACCACCTCTATCCAGAAGGAAATGCACATACCCTAAGGGGCGCTATTCCTAATAACCTTGCCGCATCTTTCCTGTTTCGACCATTTCGGGGTGTGAGGTCCGACGAAGTCTCGTCCACAAAGCCACGCTTTGGTACAAAGCCATGCTTTGGGTCAACAAATGATCAAAGTAATGATCACAAAGATAAATGATCAAACAAATGATCATATCACAAATGATCAAACAATGATCATTTCACAGCAACACTCAGCATGTCACATTACCAAATTGGGAATATATCGCTGATAACCATTAACTACATAACCTCTGAGCTCGTACGTCTTAGAGAAGGGTGTTAAGATAAGAGAATAAATTCTCCGCCACCAACAGAAATGTATTTGAAACAAATCTGCTTTATATCTCAAAATGTAATGTTAGACACGTAACCATACAAGTCTGTTCCGGGTTCGAACAGAACCGAAGGCACTTCAAAAGAAGTCCTTGCGATCCGGATATTCACTAATCGCGTTCGGACTTCCCATCACATATGGAGTCTCTATACCGGGGACCAGTCGATGCAAAGACATTCGACGAGTTGTCCTTTCGTTTTCGAAAATATACCCGGTCTTCACCACCGGTCTTCAAATGCTATCCATAACGACGTATCACATATTCGGAATGGGATATATGACACAAAGTCCTCTCCCGGCTAAACCGAACAGTGAGCGCAGTATTTCAAAAACATATGGATATTGGGATTTCAATTAAGTCACAACTTAAAACCCAAAAACTTTCCTTTTCAAATGGTTTAAACCAATTACCATTTCAAATCTTTATATTAAAAAAAGATTTATTTCACAAGGATCAATTCATAGACTTCAAAACAATTTCCATTCCAATTGGATTAACTCGTTAAATCTTTAAATCAAAGATTTAACTCATAGCTTTCAAAATTCGATTAACTTGTTGAATCTTTAAATCAAGATCCAACTTATAGCTTTCAACAATCATTTCCAAAGATTCATTCATAGCCTTTCAAAACAATTCCAATTCAAACTTGAAACTTTTCAACCCAATTTGGAAATCCTTTCTTTAAACGAAAGTTATTTTTATTTGAAAACAAGTAGTTTTCGTTTCAGAGAAATTCGATCTCATTTATACAAGTTAAAATCTTTGGGTTAATTCAAATTCCCAAAACAACACCTTAAAATGGTTTAAAACCCATATAAACTTTTATACCATTTAATATCATAAATACTGAATATAGAATTCAATTTCAAATATTGAATTCAAATTTAAATCAAAATATTTAAATTTCAAAACTCAATCAAGTTATTCAAAATAAATTTCATCTTTGAAATTCCATTTCAAAAACTTTTTCACTTAAATCCAATCCATTTCCAAAACTTTTGAATTTAAATATTCAGCCTTTAAAGTCATTTTAAAATCTGTGACTTAATCAATTTTCTCGTGAAATCCATATTGGTGTGTGTATAAATGTGGTCCAGGGGTTTAACACAATAGTGCAACATCATTCCATCATCATAGATCAAAACATAGAATATAGTTGATAAGCAGTATAACTATAACGCTCATCTTTATTTACAGATCACAGATCACAGATATATAAATTACAGATAAATAAGTCACACAGCTCAAAACAAAGCATCACATATCAGGGGTATCAACAAAACAATTATTCAGCCAAGTCCAAACATTCACAAATGAATTTATTAATCAAATAATTAATTTAAATCGGATGTATCAATTATTAATCCGGGTTAATTATCATAATTTAATTACAAATTATTTGAAATAAATTCCCTTTCACAATTTATTAGTTAACCCTTAATTATTAACTATCATTCTTAATTAATGAATCGATTAATCTTTAATTATTAAATTAATCTTAATAAATCACCATTTTTAATTAATCCTTTAAATTTATTAACAAATAATTTACTCAAATTTCAAATCATCATTTAATTGATTACATTCATTAATTATCTATTAATTACTTCTCTTAGTAATTATATTTTCAAAATTATCAAGTGATTATTCTGAATTAATTAACTTAATAAATTTATATTTTGAATAAATCAAATTAACTCAATTAATTTTGCTAAATAAATCAATTCCATAGTTTCTATTAATTAATTATACTTAGTAGTTCCACAATTTATTATCATTAAATTAATTTATCTAATTTATTGTTAAAAATTTAATCACATTAATTAATTGTTCAGATAATCTTAGTTAATGATTTCATTAACTATTTAGTTTCTTTAATTCCCTTTTTAAAGAAATTTTCTCACATTAACCATTATTAATTATAAATCGATTTACTATAGAAAATTCATTTCATTTCAAACCTCTTTAATATATTTCGAATTGCTTTTAAGTTATTAAAACAATTTAAATTTAAAACTTATTTTTGTTCAATCTAAACTCTAAATTCAACTTGAATTTATATTAACATTTTAATTTGAACTCATCTTTAAAAATTTTGGTTTAAAATTTAAATTTGGTTTAAAAATTTTCAAACAGAGAGAAAAAAAAAGTTTCAGGTTGAAAAACCGGGACAAACTCTGACCCGAGTTTACCCTGTCCCTGCTTTGAGTAGATGACTCAAATTCCTCGAGTTCGACGCGTGAATCCCCTCTGCTCTTTCCAGGCAACAACACACTCAAGCACCAGAGTGCTCGTGCACGTGCATTTCGTCGCTGGCGATCTTCCGGCCCCATCACGTTGTCGAACACGTCGACAATCCTCCCTAGATCCAACTCCGACCATCATATCCGCATCACCACCTTGAGATTGAAATTCGAATAAACATTCGAAACCTGGAACACTCAAACCCATACGACCCCATCCCGGTCAATGCCATTTCCTCGATGCTCCGACCACCAGAACATTCGAACTTCCAGCCACGACTCCATCAACTCGACAGCCACCATTACCCCAAAACTCGAGCAGCTCGATGCTCGATCGAAGACGAACGAATCGAAAAACAACCCCACGCTAAAACTAGGTTTACGAGCAAAAACTGCTTGCCGCGGTCACCACGTTCAACGGCAACCCCAACCAGTATTTTTCCTAGGACCCCCGTAGGCTTCTCCATCTTCACGAACAACACCATCACCCCCAGTTCCACATGTCCCCGGAAATTGGTCAAACTACCCATTTCGATCATCTTCGAACTGCTCTCAAACTCCACCTCTAAAAATCATCAAACCCACCTTAAAAATCATCGCTTCCAGTTAGGATTCCAGTTATATATTTGAATCAATATTTCATGACATTCGAATTTTCCAGAAAATGAAGTTACCACTGTAAAAATTTGATTTTTCCATCTATATATATTTTTATGTCATGAAACTATTTTTAAGTTATCATTCGTACTTAAACACAACTAATTTATTTTAAAATCAAAGCCTAATATTGATTAGGGAAGAAGAAATTGAATTTTGATGTTGTCTGATACTCTGTAATGTAACAGAGAAGAGATATCACTGATATGTGCATATACACAGAGCAATGCAACATAGATTCAAATTTAAATAGCCGTTGTTACTCACTTTAATCATCTTGTTTTCCAGAAGTCTTCAAGTTGAAATCTTTTTAAACTTTGCAAAGTTTGAAAACTCTGGTTTGAACTGTTAGCTGAAGTTTCTTCCTTGTTCTCAGATTTTGTTTGATTGCTTTGATGTTTTATGTTGAATGATTGTTTAAGTTAAAGAATGATCTTTACTTCAGTTTATAATGGTGAACAAAACTGAGATGAGAAGATGATGTATATAAAATGAAGTTACAGGTAATGTTGTAATGTATAGGGTGATGGTTTATGTTGTACAGGTGATATAATATTTTGTTGTACAATAGTCATGGCTGAAGATGCTGTAGTGTACAGGGATATACATTGTTGTCTGTACAACATGCATGGCTGCATTAATTGCTTAAGTCTTGTTTGAATACTTGATTATGTTTGCTTTTACATACTTATGTCCTTGTTTGTTATTTTTACTTTGTTTTGTTTCTTATTACTTTGCATTCCAATTTAATATGTTCTTTACTTTATAGTATAAATGAAGTTCTATTTTTAATAAGTTGTTATAATTTTATCTATGTGTTTAATTTTATATTTCATAATTTATTATATATATACATTATTTTTATTTCTAGCCTAAATATTTAATTGTCTTGTATGTCTTATACTTATTATTTTACTTACATTTGTCTTTTATTTGTTCATACTTATGTATATTATTATTATCTTCTTGCTTTGTAATATGGATGTAGTTCTATATTTAATTTGATGTTAGAATTTGTCAAATATGTTTTACTTTATACTTGGTATGTTTGCTTTTATTTTTAACTTAAATATTTATTTCAAAAATTTTGTTATATTTACACGACTTTAAAAATCCATTTCATAAGATTGAATTCAAATATCTCTATATTAGCATTGTTTAAAAATAACTCAATATAAAATAAAATAAAAATTTATAAAAGAAACCATTTCTTTCTTAATAAATAACATAATTTATTTGAATTTGGAAAAACACGAATCAATTTATCATTTAATTTCACAATTTTAAATCAAAAATAATTTAAATTATCAATTTAAAATAAATTAAAACTTTAGATCGTTACAGACTTCCCCCCTTAAAAAGAATTTCGTCCTCGAAATTCGCCAGAGAGAGATAACGAAGAAAGATAAAAGATAGAGAAATATCTTTTCATATTAAACTGGATATCAATTCTGCATTTGGTAAGCCAAATCGGAATATCAACTATAGATACAAGAACGAATCTATTTAACACTTCACAAGATACTCGGGTTATCGAATCTACGAAATATGCAGTGGTATTGGTTAGTTCAAAGGGATAATTAACCATTCGTAGATAATTAACCATTCGTAGATTATATCGAGACCCAAATAATATATAAATGGATTTTATCTTCCACAATTTCAAACATCAGATATGGATTCCAAACTCAAGTCGGAATACTTATTCTTTAGGGTACGTACAACATGTCCCTCTTCGGACTTCGATCTACCCAAGAAATTACAATAAATTTCAAATTTGGTTTTAAACGAAATCGCTTTATTGATACAATTCAAATTTAGCTTCATATTCTATAAATCAATTTAACTCCATTTAAAATTTCCAATTTATTTAAAATTTCAATTCTAAATTTCAAATTCATTAAAGTTTAAAACGAAAATTTGATAAGAGATTGATGAAGATACGAAGTAAAAAATTTCCTACAATGATTCGTAGAGCCACCATCACACCGAAAACTTCTTCTTGAAACTGGTACGAAACAATCAAAGAATTTGAAAAGACGAATCAAAGGAAATTGATAGAGAAAGTTGTATCCACTATTACAGGGCATTGACCATTTATAGTAGTATTTTCCTGTCCTTTATCTCGTTCTCTTCTTACACTCATACTCACTATCAGTGGATAGCAAGAGAATTCACTGAGGCATTCGAACAGATATCTTAGGGATTACTCATTCTAGGGTATACTTCACCCTATCTCTAATGAGCTACTTAACATGTTATACTCCTGAGCTAAAGTTTCACCTTAGCTCTGATACCAAAAGTGACGACGCGAATTTTTCGCGCTCGAAAATCGACATCCATACTTCAAATCTTATTCGAATGCCGTAGATTCGACCGTTCAAATCCGATTCGCCGAAGCTTATAACAACATTAAGTAAACAACACAGCGGAATAAAAGAATATACATTGATATACAGCACAGATACAATATCTGATACAACATAGTGATATAATTAATATCAATATACATCAGAGATATGATACAATAAAATAGCAGCGGAAAAGAAAACGATAACACCAGCAGCGGAACAAATAAGTCTAAGATAGTCTTCAAGGAAGAACTCCAAAACCTCAACTCCCAACTCCAAGAACCAACCCAGCAATTGCTCAAACTCCCAATAACGATGCTCCAAGCTAAGCAAGACTGGTGTGATCCAAAGACTGAACTAACTCCAGATAATCTACTAAACCTGACTATCTGAAAAACCCAACTCTAGACTGCTCGTGTAGAAAATAATGAGCACCGGAGTTTAGGAAAGAAACAATAAACTCCGGAACAGTCGTGGGACTGGTGTGAGCAAAAAAACAGTTTATCTTTTAAAACATTCAACAAAAGATTTTCAAAGTCAATTCGCAATGCTTTTTGAAAATGTAACTACCATAAGACCTCCCACCACACACACAATGCAAACGCAGACTTGGAGGAGATTTCTTCTTATGTTAGTCAAAGATGCTTATTACGCAAAATCAAATCGTTTGATTATTATTATTAGTGCATAGTGTAGAAAACATTTCGAAAGTAGAATATAAATCTTAGCCAGCATAGGTACCATTATATTATGCCCGCTATAGCTACCTCCTGAGGAGGCAGGTTCTACAATTTGCAATCGTAAAGGTTCGTATTGTTTCTTTGGATTTCCAACAAATGGTCAGGCCAAGGAACTTCCCATTGCCACATGGAAACGCCTCTGGAAGGACGTCCCGAGAACCAAATTGGATCTCTGCCAACACAAGGTCGGGTTACCCCTAACTGGGTAACTACTGACACGAGTATGCCATCCCCCGGTCGTAACCAACCTTTATCCGAGATCCCGATAACCAAAAACTACAAAGTAATAAATTTGCAGCAACAACATAGGTTAAGTATCTGGGCTCCATACCATGATACCACCTCTATCCAGAAGGAAATGCACATACCCTAAGGGGCGCTATTCCTAATAACCTTGCCGCATCTTTCCTGTTTCGACCATTTCGGGGTGTGAGGTCCGACGAAGTCTCGTCCACAAAGCCACGCTTTGGTACAAAGCCATGCTTTGGGTCAACAAATGATCAAAGTAATGATCACAAAGATAAATGATCAAACAAATGATCATATCACAAATGATCAAACAATGATCATTTCACAGCAACACTCAGCATGTCACATTACCAAATTGGGAATATATCGCTGATAACCATTAACTACATAACCTCTGAGCTCGTACGTCTTAGAGAAGGGTGTTAAGATAAGAGAATAAATTCTCCGCCACCAACAGAAATGTATTTGAAACAAATCTGCTTTATATCTCAAAATGTAATGTTAGACACGTAACCATACAAGTCTGTTCCGGGTTCGAACAGAACCGAAGGCACTTCAAAAGAAGTCCTTGCGATCCGGATATTCACTAATCGCGTTCGGACTTCCCATCACATATGGAGTCTCTATACCGGGGACCAGTCGATGCAAAGACATTCGACGAGTTGTCCTTTCGTTTTCGAAAATATACCCGGTCTTCACCACCGGTCTTCAAATGCTATCCATAACGACGTATCACATATTCGGAATGGGATATATGACACAAAGTCCTCTCCCGGCTAAACCGAACAGTGAGCGCAGTATTTCAAAAACATATGGATATTGGGATTTCAATTAAGTCACAACTTAAAACCCAAAAACTTTCCTTTTCAAATGGTTTAAACCAATTACCATTTCAAATCTTTATATTAAAAAAAGATTTATTTCACAAGGATCAATTCATAGACTTCAAAACAATTTCCATTCCAATTGGATTAACTCGTTAAATCTTTAAATCAAAGATTTAACTCATAGCTTTCAAAATTCGATTAACTTGTTGAATCTTTAAATCAAGATCCAACTTATAGCTTTCAACAATCATTTCCAAAGATTCATTCATAGCCTTTCAAAACAATTCCAATTCAAACTTGAAACTTTTCAACCCAATTTGGAAATCCTTTCTTTAAACGAAAGTTATTTTTATTTGAAAACAAGTAGTTTTCGTTTCAGAGAAATTCGATCTCATTTATACAAGTTAAAATCTTTGGGTTAATTCAAATTCCCAAAACAACACCTTAAAATGGTTTAAAACCCATATAAACTTTTATACCATTTAATATCATAAATACTGAATATAGAATTCAATTTCAAATATTGAATTCAAATTTAAATCAAAATATTTAAATTTCAAAACTCAATCAAGTTATTCAAAATAAATTTCATCTTTGAAATTCCATTTCAAAAACTTTTTCACTTAAATCCAATCCATTTCCAAAACTTTTGAATTTAAATATTCAGCCTTTAAAGTCATTTTAAAATCTGTGACTTAATCAATTTTCTCGTGAAATCCATATTGGTGTGTGTATAAATGTGGTCCAGGGGTTTAACACAATAGTGCAACATCATTCCATCATCATAGATCAAAACATAGAATATAGTTGATAAGCAGTATAACTATAACGCTCATCTTTATTTACAGATCACAGATCACAGATATATAAATTACAGATAAATAAGTCACACAGCTCAAAACAAAGCATCACATATCAGGGGTATCAACAAAACAATTATTCAGCCAAGTCCAAACATTCACAAATGAATTTATTAATCAAATAATTAATTTAAATCGGATGTATCAATTATTAATCCGGGTTAATTATCATAATTTAATTACAAATTATTTGAAATAAATTCCCTTTCACAATTTATTAGTTAACCCTTAATTATTAACTATCATTCTTAATTAATGAATCGATTAATCTTTAATTATTAAATTAATCTTAATAAATCACCATTTTTAATTAATCCTTTAAATTTATTAACAAATAATTTACTCAAATTTCAAATCATCATTTAATTGATTACATTCATTAATTATCTATTAATTACTTCTCTTAGTAATTATATTTTCAAAATTATCAAGTGATTATTCTGAATTAATTAACTTAATAAATTTATATTTTGAATAAATCAAATTAACTCAATTAATTTTGCTAAATAAATCAATTCCATAGTTTCTATTAATTAATTATACTTAGTAGTTCCACAATTTATTATCATTAAATTAATTTATCTAATTTATTGTTAAAAATTTAATCACATTAATTAATTGTTCAGATAATCTTAGTTAATGATTTCATTAACTATTTAGTTTCTTTAATTCCCTTTTTAAAGAAATTTTCTCACATTAACCATTATTAATTATAAATCGATTTACTATAGAAAATTCATTTCATTTCAAACCTCTTTAATATATTTCGAATTGCTTTTAAGTTATTAAAACAATTTAAATTTAAAACTTATTTTTGTTCAATCTAAACTCTAAATTCAACTTGAATTTATATTAACATTTTAATTTGAACTCATCTTTAAAAATTTTGGTTTAAAATTTAAATTTGGTTTAAAAATTTTCAAACAGAGAGAAAAAAAAAGTTTCAGGTTGAAAAACCGGGACAAACTCTGACCCGAGTTTACCCTGTCCCTGCTTTGAGTAGATGACTCAAATTCCTCGAGTTCGACGCGTGAATCCCCTCTGCTCTTTCCAGGCAACAACACACTCAAGCACCAGAGTGCTCGTGCACGTGCATTTCGTCGCTGGCGATCTTCCGGCCCCATCACGTTGTCGAACACGTCGACAATCCTCCCTAGATCCAACTCCGACCATCATATCCGCATCACCACCTTGAGATTGAAATTCGAATAAACATTCGAAACCTGGAACACTCAAACCCATACGACCCCATCCCGGTCAATGCCATTTCCTCGATGCTCCGACCACCAGAACATTCGAACTTCCAGCCACGACTCCATCAACTCGACAGCCACCATTACCCCAAAACTCGAGCAGCTCGATGCTCGATCGAAGACGAACGAATCGAAAAACAACCCCACGCTAAAACTAGGTTTACGAGCAAAAACTGCTTGCCGCGGTCACCACGTTCAACGGCAACCCCAACCAGTATTTTTCCTAGGACCCCCGTAGGCTTCTCCATCTTCACGAACAACACCATCACCCCCAGTTCCACATGTCCCCGGAAATTGGTCAAACTACCCATTTCGATCATCTTCGAACTGCTCTCAAACTCCACCTCTAAAAATCATCAAACCCACCTTAAAAATCATCGCTTCCAGTTAGGATTCCAGTTATATATTTGAATCAATATTTCATGACATTCGAATTTTCCAGAAAATGAAGTTACCACTGTAAAAATTTGATTTTTCCATCTATATATATTTTTATGTCATGAAACTATTTTTAAGTTATCATTCGTACTTAAACACAACTAATTTATTTTAAAATCAAAGCCTAATATTGATTAGGGAAGAAGAAATTGAATTTTGATGTTGTCTGATACTCTGTAATGTAACAGAGAAGAGATATCACTGATATGTGCATATACACAGAGCAATGCAACATAGATTCAAATTTAAATAGCCGTTGTTACTCACTTTAATCATCTTGTTTTCCAGAAGTCTTCAAGTTGAAATCTTTTTAAACTTTGCAAAGTTTGAAAACTCTGGTTTGAACTGTTAGCTGAAGTTTCTTCCTTGTTCTCAGATTTTGTTTGATTGCTTTGATGTTTTATGTTGAATGATTGTTTAAGTTAAAGAATGATCTTTACTTCAGTTTATAATGGTGAACAAAACTGAGATGAGAAGATGATGTATATAAAATGAAGTTACAGGTAATGTTGTAATGTATAGGGTGATGGTTTATGTTGTACAGGTGATATAATATTTTGTTGTACAATAGTCATGGCTGAAGATGCTGTAGTGTACAGGGATATACATTGTTGTCTGTACAACATGCATGGCTGCATTAATTGCTTAAGTCTTGTTTGAATACTTGATTATGTTTGCTTTTACATACTTATGTCCTTGTTTGTTATTTTTACTTTGTTTTGTTTCTTATTACTTTGCATTCCAATTTAATATGTTCTTTACTTTATAGTATAAATGAAGTTCTATTTTTAATAAGTTGTTATAATTTTATCTATGTGTTTAATTTTATATTTCATAATTTATTATATATATACATTATTTTTATTTCTAGCCTAAATATTTAATTGTCTTGTATGTCTTATACTTATTATTTTACTTACATTTGTCTTTTATTTGTTCATACTTATGTATATTATTATTATCTTCTTGCTTTGTAATATGGATGTAGTTCTATATTTAATTTGATGTTAGAATTTGTCAAATATGTTTTACTTTATACTTGGTATGTTTGCTTTTATTTTTAACTTAAATATTTATTTCAAAAATTTTGTTATATTTACACGACTTTAAAAATCCATTTCATAAGATTGAATTCAAATATCTCTATATTAGCATTGTTTAAAAATAACTCAATATAAAATAAAATAAAAATTTATAAAAGAAACCATTTCTTTCTTAATAAATAACATAATTTATTTGAATTTGGAAAAACACGAATCAATTTATCATTTAATTTCACAATTTTAAATCAAAAATAATTTAAATTATCAATTTAAAATAAATTAAAACTTTAGATCGTTACAGACTTCCCCCCTTAAAAAGAATTTCGTCCTCGAAATTCGCCAGAGAGAGATAACGAAGAAAGATAAAAGATAGAGAAATATCTTTTCATATTAAACTGGATATCAATTCTGCATTTGGTAAGCCAAATCGGAATATCAACTATAGATACAAGAACGAATCTATTTAACACTTCACAAGATACTCGGGTTATCGAATCTACGAAATATGCAGTGGTATTGGTTAGTTCAAAGGGATAATTAACCATTCGTAGATAATTAACCATTCGTAGATTATATCGAGACCCAAATAATATATAAATGGATTTTATCTTCCACAATTTCAAACATCAGATATGGATTCCAAACTCAAGTCGGAATACTTATTCTTTAGGGTACGTACAACATGTCCCTCTTCGGACTTCGATCTACCCAAGAAATTACAATAAATTTCAAATTTGGTTTTAAACGAAATCGCTTTATTGATACAATTCAAATTTAGCTTCATATTCTATAAATCAATTTAACTCCATTTAAAATTTCCAATTTATTTAAAATTTCAATTCTAAATTTCAAATTCATTAAAGTTTAAAACGAAAATTTGATAAGAGATTGATGAAGATACGAAGTAAAAAATTTCCTACAATGATTCGTAGAGCCACCATCACACCGAAAACTTCTTCTTGAAACTGGTACGAAACAATCAAAGAATTTGAAAAGACGAATCAAAGGAAATTGATAGAGAAAGTTGTATCCACTATTACAGGGCATTGACCATTTATAGTAGTATTTTCCTGTCCTTTATCTCGTTCTCTTCTTACACTCATACTCACTATCAGTGGATAGCAAGAGAATTCACTGAGGCATTCGAACAGATATCTTAGGGATTACTCATTCTAGGGTATACTTCACCCTATCTCTAATGAGCTACTTAACATGTTATACTCCTGAGCTAAAGTTTCACCTTAGCTCTGATACCAAAAGTGACGACGCGAATTTTTCGTGCTCGAAAATCGACATCCATACTTCAAATCTTATTCGAATGCCGTAGATTCGACCGTTCAAATCCGATTCGCCGAAGCTTATAACAACATTAAGTAAACAACACAGCGGAATAAAAGAATATACATTGATATACAGCACAGATACAATATCTGATACAACATAGTGATATAATTAATATCAATATACATCAGAGATATGATACAATAAAATAGCAGCGGAAAAGAAAACGATAACACCAGCAGCGGAACAAATAAGTCTAAGATAGTCTTCAAGGAAGAACTCCAAAACCTCAACTCCCAACTCCAAGAACCAACCCAGCAATTGCTCAAACTCCCAATAACGATGCTCCAAGCTAAGCAAGACTGGTGTGATCCAAAGACTGAACTAACTCCAGATAATCTACTAAACCTGACTATCTGAAAAACCCAACTCTAGACTGCTCGTGTAGAAAATAATGAGCACCGGAGTTTAGGAAAGAAACAATAAACTCCGGAACAGTCGTGGGACTGGTGTGAGCAAAAAAACAGTTTATCTTTTAAAACATTCAACAAAAGATTTTCAAAGTCAATTCGCAATGCTTTTTGAAAATGTAACTACCATAAGACCTCCCACCACACACACAATGCAAACGCAGACTTGGAGGAGATTTCTTCTTATGTTAGTCAAAGATGCTTATTACGCAAAATCAAATCGTTTGATTATTATTATTAGTGCATAGTGTAGAAAACATTTCGAAAGTAGAATATAAATCTTAGCCAGCATAGGTACCATTATATTATGCCCGCTATAGCTACCTCCTGAGGAGGCAGGTTCTACAATTTGCAATCGTAAAGGTTCGTATTGTTTCTTTGGATTTCCAACAAATGGTCAGGCCAAGGAACTTCCCATTGCCACATGGAAACGCCTCTGGAAGGACGTCCCGAGAACCAAATTGGATCTCTGCCAACACAAGGTCGGGTTACCCCTAACTGGGTAACTACTGACACGAGTATGCCATCCCCCGGTCGTAACCAACCTTTATCCGAGATCCCGATAACCAAAAACTACAAAGTAATAAATTTGCAGCAACAACATAGGTTAAGTATCTGGGCTCCATACCATGATACCACCTCTATCCAGAAGGAAATGCACATACCCTAAGGGGCGCTATTCCTAATAACCTTGCCGCATCTTTCCTGTTTCGACCATTTCGGGGTGTGAGGTCCGACGAAGTCTCGTCCACAAAGCCACGCTTTGGTACAAAGCCATGCTTTGGGTCAACAAATGATCAAAGTAATGATCACAAAGATAAATGATCAAACAAATGATCGTATCACAAATGATCAAACAATGATCATTTCACAGCAACACTCAGCATGTCACATTACCAAATTGGGAATATATCGCTGATAACCATTAACTACATAACCTCTGAGCTCGTACGTCTTAGAGAAGGGTGTTAAGATAAGAGAATAAATTCTCCGCCACCAACAGAAATGTATTTGAAACAAATCTGCTTTATATCTCAAAATGTAATGTTAGACACGTAACCATACAAGTCTGTTCCGGGTTCGAACAGAACCGAAGGCACTTCAAAAGAAGTCCTTGCGATCCGGATATTCACTAATCGCGTTCGGACTTCCCATCACATATGGAGTCTCTATACCGGGGACCAGTCGATGCAAAGACATTCGACGAGTTGTCCTTTCGTTTTCGAAAATATACCCGGTCTTCACCACCGGTCTTCAAATGCTATCCATAACGACGTATCACATATTCGGAATGGGATATATGACACAAAGTCCTCTCCCGGCTAAACCGAACAGTGAGCGCAGTATTTCAAAAACATATGGATATTGGGATTTCAATTAAGTCACAACTTAAAACCCAAAAACTTTCCTTTTCAAATGGTTTAAACCAATTACCATTTCAAATCTTTATATTACAAAAAGATTTATTTCACAAGGATCAATTCATAGACTTCAAAACAATTTCCATTCCAATTGGATTAACTCGTTAAATCTTTAAATCAAAGATTTAACTCATAGCTTTCAAAATTCGATTAACTTGTTGAATCTTTAAATCAAGATCCAACTTATAGCTTTCAACAATCATTTCCAAAGATTCATTCATAGCCTTTCAAAACAATTCCAATTCAAACTTGAAACTTTTCAACCCAATTTGGAAATCCTTTCTTTAAACGAAAGTTATTTTTATTTGAAAACAAGTAGTTTTCGTTTCAGAGAAATTCGATCTCATTTATACAAGTTAAAATCTTTGGGTTAATTCAAATTCCCAAAACAACACCTTAAAATGGTTTAAAACCCATATAAACTTGTATACCATTTAATATCATAAATACTGAATATAGAATTCAATTTCAAATATTGAATTCAAATTTAAATCAAAATATTTAAATTTCAAAACTCAATCAAGTTATTCAAAATAAATTTCATCTTTGAAATTCCATTTCAAAAACTTTTTCACTTAAATCCAATCCATTTCCAAAACTTTTGAATTTAAATATTCAGCCTTTAAAGTCATTTTAAAATCTGTGACTTAATCAATTTTCTTGTGAAATCCATATTGGTGTGTGTATAAATGTGGTCCAGGGGTTTAACACAATAGTGCAACATCATTCCATCATCATAGATCAAAACATAGAATATAGTTGATAAGCAGTATAACTATAACGCTCATCTTTATTTACAGATCACAGATCACAGATATATAAATTACAGATAAATAAGTCACACGGCTCAAAACAAAGCATCACATATCAGGGGTATCAACAAAACAATTATTCAGCCAAGTCCAAACATTCATAAATGAATTTATTAATCAAATAATTAATTTAAATCGGATGTATCAATTATTAATCCGGGTTAATTATCATAATTTAATTACAAATTATTTGAAATAAATTCCCTTTCACAATTTATTAGTTAACCCTTAATTATTAACTATCATTCTTAATTAATGAATCGATTAATCTTTAATTATTAAATTAATCTTAATAAATCACCATTTTTAATTAATCCTTTAAATTTATTAACAAATAATTTACTCAAATTTCAAATCATCATTTAATTGATTACATTCATTAATTATCTATTAATTACTTCTCTTAGTAATTATATTTTCAAAATTATCAAGTGATTATTCTGAATTAATTAACTTAATAAATTTATATTTTGAATAAATCAAATTAACTCAATTAATTTTGCTAAATAAATCAATTCCATAGTTTCTATTAATTAATTATACTTAGTAGTTCCACAATTTATTATCATTAAATTAATTTATCTAATTTATTGTTAAAAATTTAATCACATTAATTAATTGTTCAGATAATCTTAGTTAATGATTTCATTAACTATTTAGTTTCTTTAATTCCCTTTTTAAAGAAATTTTCTCACATTAACCATTATTAATTATAAATCGATTTACTATAGAAAATTCATTTCATTTCAAATCTCTTTAATATATTTCGAATTGCTTTTAAGTTATTAAAATAATTTAAATTTAAAACTTATTTTTGTTCAATCTAAACTCTAAATTCAACTTGAATTTATATTAACATTTTAATTTGAACTCATCTTTAAAAATTTTGGTATAAAATTTAAATTTGGTTTAAAAATTTTCAAACAGAGAGAAAAAAACAGTTTCAGGTTGAAAAACTGGGACAAACTCTGACCCGAGTTTACCCTGTCCCTGCTTTGAGTAGATGACTCAAATTCCTCTAGTTCGACGCGTGAATCCCCTCTGCTCTTTCCAGGCAACAACACACTCAAGCACCAGAGTGCTCGTGCACGTGCATTTCGTCGCTGGCGATCTTCCGGCCCCATCACGTTGTCGAACACGTCGACAATCCTCCCTAGATCCAACTCCGACCATCATATCCGCATCACCACCTTGAGATTGAAATTCAAATAAACATTCGAAACCTGGAACACTCAAACCCATACGACCCCATCCCGGTCAATGCCATTTCCTCGATGCTCCGACCACCAGAACATTCGAACTTCCAGCCACGACTCCATCAACTCGACAGCCACCATTACCCCAAAACTCGAGCAGCTCGATGCTCGATCGAAGACGAACGAATCGAAAAACAACCCCACGCTAAAACTAGGTTTACGAGCAAAAACTGCTTGTCGCCGTCACCACGTTCAACGGCAACCCCAACCAGTATTTTTCCTAGGACCCCCATAGGCTTCTCCATCTTCACGAACAACACCATCACCCCCAGTTCCACGTGTCCCCGGAAATTGGTCAAACTACCCATTTCGATCATCTTCGAACTGCTCTCAAACTCCACCTCTAAAAATCATCAAACCCACCTTAAAAATCATCGCTTCCAGTTAGGATTCCAGTTATATATTTGAATCAATATTTCATGACATTCGAATTTTCCAGAAAATGAAGTTACCACTGTAAAAATTTGATTTTTCCATCTATATATATTTTTATGTCATGAAACTATTTTTAAGTTATCATTCGTACTTAAACACAACTAATTTATTTTAAAATCAAAGCCTAATATTGATTAGGGAAGAAGAAATTGAATTTTGATGTTGTCTGATACTCTGTAATGTAACAGAGAAGAGATATCACTGATATATGCATATACACAGAGCAATGCAACATAGATTCAAATTTAAATAGCCGTTGTTACTCACTTTAATCATCTTGTTTTCCAGAAATCTTCAAGTTGAAATCTTTTTAAACTTTGCAAAGTTTGAAAACTCTGGTTTGAACTGTTAGCTGAAGTTTCTTCCTTGTTCTCAGATTTTGTTTGATTGCTTTGATGTTTTATGTTGAATGATTGTTTAAGTTAAAGAATGATCTTTACTTCAGTTTATAATGGTGAACGAAACTGAGATGAGAAGATGATGTATATAAAATGAAGTTACAGGTGATGTTGTAATGTATAGGGTGATGGTTTATGTTGTACAGGTGATATAATATTTTGTTGTACAATAGTCATGGCTGAAGATGCTGTATTGTACAGGGATATACATTGTTGTCTGTACAACATGCATGGCTGCATTAATTGCTTAAGTCTTGTTTGAATACTTGATTATGTTTGCTTTTACATACTTATGTCCTTGTTTGTTATTTTTACTTTGTTTTGTTTCTTATTATTTTGCATTCCAATTTAATATGTTCTTTACTTTATAGTATAAATGAAGTTCTATTTTTAATAAGTTGTTATAATTTTATCTATGTGTTTAATTTTATATTTCATAATTTATTATATATATACATTATTTTTATTTCTAGCCTAAATATTTAATTGTCTTGTATGTCTTATACTTATTATTTTACTTACATTTGTCTTTTATTTGTTCATACTTATGTATATTATTATTATTATCTTCTTGCTTTGTAATATGGATGTAGTTCTATATTTAATTTGATGTTAGAATTTGTCAAATATGTTTTACTTTATATTTGGTATGTTTGCTTTTATTTTTAACTTAAATATTTATTTCAAAAATTTTGTTATATTTACACGACTTTAAAAATCCATTTCATAAGATTGAATTCAAATATCTCTATATTAACATTGTTTAAAAATAACTCAATATAAAATAAAAAAAAATTTATAAAAGAAACCATTTCTTTCTTAATAAATAACATAATTTATTTGAATTTGGAAAAACACGAATCAATTTATCATTTAATTTCACAATTTTAAATCAAAAATAATTTAAATTATCAATTTAAAATAAATTAAAACTTGAGATCGTTACATATATAAGTTGCCTTGTCATCTTCTTCTTCTTTCTTTATTCGTTTTTTTATGTAACATACATATGTTTTGAGGAAAGAAGGATACATGGTTGAAATATTTATTCAACGCGTTTAAAGTATAGTTATATATAAGTTGATTTTTAATGTGTACGTGTGTTTTAAAAAAAAATAGGTAGGTATAAGTTTTATATGAGCCTGCAAATCTATTAGTTACATTGTTTTTATAAGTTTACTTAAGCTATATAAATTGTATTAGCAGCATATAGTTATATAGTGCATGCATATATAGGCTTACAGCATAATATGAAAAGCTTACAGTATATTTTGTTATGCATATAGAATCAAGTATGTAAATCATATAACCTATTATTTGTATAATAATATAAGTTAAGTGTTTGGTAAAGTTGTTAACATGGGTTCAACCTGTTGTGTATATTTTAGCTTATTTAAAAATATATTTGTTTAAAGTATCTTTTTGTGTTAGGCAGCATATCTATAAGTATTATATAAAGTATATTATGTAGATATATTATTTTTTTCAAAAACGATGATTTTAGATATATATTTAGTTTAATATGTGTTTAAAATTTTGAATTTATATACAAATTATTTTAATATATAAACTAAGTATTTTAATATATGTATTATTTTCAACACCTAAACTGTTTAGGCGTTTTAAATGTAAACAATGATTTTTATTTCAACATTCGTCTTAAAAATTTAATATTGATTTCATGGGAAGACAATATATATACCGTTGCATATGGATTTGTATTTGTCTGCATATATGTTGGGTTGGTTTTCAAACTTATATTAGCGTTAGCGTTTAAGATCGATTTAAGGATATTTTAAGGAAATGTATGAATTGTATAAACATTGTATATTGAGTTTTGTTTAAATTAAAAAAATTGGGACATTATATGGATTTGAAAATATATGTTCGAAATTATTTTAGAAACAAATAATAATAGATAAAATGAAATAGTTCTATTATATCAAAACTAATTCAATCGTTCTCATCGATTTTCCATTATCAGCTTTGTCCGTCGTGCCTTTTTTCTACATCAAATCATATCCATCTAGCGTTGCTTTGGATTTAGTAGCTCATTTCTGTGTCGAATCTCTCTAGCCTTGAAAGGTAAGCAATCACTCACGATTAACGTTCTTATATTTATTAAATTTGATTTCAATTGAAACGACAATTGAAATAGGTTGTTGTTAGTTATTTAAATTGTTATATATGCTATGATTTGTAACTGTTCACCTGTGGGATATGACCCCATATCCTATTGTTTATACTATATTGTTATTGATGATATATGCCTGTTGTTATATTTTATATTATATGTTATCACTCTGCAAGTTCCCTGTTATTATAGAATTCAAAATGGGTTGAAATGATACATACCCGAATGGACTATAGAATAGGAGAAAATCATTATGAGTTGAAATGATAGACCCAAACGATTTTCATTTGAATTGAATTTGGGATTGCGGGTCGAAAGGATATCTACCCTTATATATTTAAATTACGGATTGAAATAATAAATATCTGTATCACTTGAGCATAGGATAGAAAATTATATACAGACACCGTTGGTCCAATATAAAATGTTGAAAATAATTTCTATGGTCTTGGAAAGAAAATATAGTTTTAATAAAGACTGATTCTTAGAATATTATATGTATAAAATGAAAATTTTATGTATAGACCTAATAATAATATTTAATCTAATTGAGATTGATTTAATACATGTAATATGTTTAAGGATTCGTTTAAATTTATATTTCAAAATAGATTTGGTAAAATTTTGAATAAATTGAGGTTGAGAAGATAAAGTTGAATTAATTGGAAATGGTGTTTACTTAAGAATTATATTCAATAAAATCGATATGAAACTATTGAATTCGGGATTTAAGATATGATTTTATAACTTGGTTTTGGTAAAAGGGATTAAATGGATATTTTAAGTTTAAATAAATTTAAGGAAATATTCTGTAAAATGTAATCTAAGGCTATTTAAATGATATTGAACTTGTTAAGTGGATATTTCCTGACTAAATAATAATGAAGCTAAATCAAGATCTCTATGAAACTATTAGATTTAACTTTGAAAATGTTGAATATTAAACCTTTGAATATATCGAAAGTTTAAATGGTTATTGAGAATTGAATTAATGAATTGAGCTTTGAATAAATGGGAATTTGGAATTTGAGTTGATTGGAATCAATTTGTGTAGTTGAGGAAATTTCAAATACTTTACTTTATAAATTATTTAATATATATACTATTTTGGAAAATAAATATATTTGAAAGGGAAATGATATTTTGGTTTTGAAGTATAAATTAATTTGAATGACCACGATGTTATAGTGTATATTTCCACTTTGTAGATAGTTCTGCAGATCCTTAGAGGATGGTTATCCCAAACATCCTTTGAGTTACTTGTATTCCAGTTGACGTTTCACTTGAGTTGGATTTATTGATATAAGAATGTTAATCCTAACTCGAGTGTTTTGTGTTTGCTTTACGCTCGGGTCAGACTGAGTGATACAGCTTTTGAGACTTACCTTCGGAGTTTGGAGCTTCGTTTGGGGATCCAACTATCGATTCTGCTTTCAGCCCTTCCAGTTGATTGGTTCAGAGAAGTCATCTGCTCGTTTTAGAGATTTCACTACATCTGAGATATTCAGTTGTATTTTATTTCTAACTCTGATGTTTATATAGTAGCTTCATGAACTACTATTTATCTATTCCGCTGCATTATATTACTCTGTGTCTGTGATCTGTGATTATTTGTTTACTGTTTATGTTGAGTATTGCCAAATTTTTATTTACAACGCGGTATTTTGAGCAATTCAAGTCCGACATGTGTGGATGCGAATGGTTGAAAATACAAGGTCGTTACAAATACTGTAAATTCCTTATAGTTCAGCATAACTTAATTCATAGGATTAATTATTGAATAAAATTATCTGAATGGAAACTTAACGATAATATATCTTAAACTTAAAAGATGTACAAATAAATCCACTCACCTGACGTCCTTAGCTTCACTTGTGCTCAGCTTGGCTCCATGGTCCTTCTGGATCGCCCTTCAAGGTGCATTATATTTTAATTTAAAAATCTTCTCTCTAGAAATATTTTCTTTTTAGAGTCCAGCCTTTTGGCCAAGGACCCAAAGAAATATTTTCTATTTATGGTTCGGCCTTAGACCAAGAACCCATTGGGAGAAAATCTAATTGTGAGAAAAGAGCTAAGTCTAGGGTTCTATTTATATGGGAGCTTGGGGATCTAGACCATTGGATTCTTGGATTGAACTTGGAGCCACCACGTCACAGGGTCGTTCGGAGCCATAGGATCAAAGAACGTATGCCTCAAGTCGCGTTTAAAACCTAAAATGCGTCACTGTACGTACCTGGACGAGACTTCGTCCAAGCCGTATGCGAGTTGACTGGGCGGTTGACCGCCCATAGCTACCGGTCAACCGCGCAGTCGACCTTGGGGATATTTGGGTCGACCTTCTGGTCGGCATGTAAATGTGTGTGTGTGTGTGTCTGTCGTTTTCTTTCCCCTTTTGTTTCGTTTGTAACTTCTTCATATTGGCTCGGATTTTGACAAGTAATATATGAAAACTGATCAGAAAATCACCCTAGACGCAATGGTACAAGTTCCAAAGCCATATTATAAAAATTTCAAAATTATTTATTTTCATTTCTTATCGTCATTCGTTAAATTCCAACTATATAAAAATGCGAGGTGTTACATTCTCCCACCCTTAGGAAATTTCATCCCCGAAATTTGATAAGGGTAAAATTTATGCAACCCCTCACATTAATCACAATTATTTTTTATACATGCAGTTTTGCAACCATCCGTGCTTTTGAAGAAAAAAAATATGCATGTACATAAATTTCCAAGCGGTGCCTCCTTTATGAATGTTTTTTACTTTTAAAAATTCTCTTTTAAAATATGATGCGCACAACCTAAATATACTTGCAATTTCTATATGAATGCAAAAAAAATTCAAAAATTAAAACATTTTTCACCCAATTTTTCTCACACTCCCATTGAATAGGGGTGTAGTTCAACAAATTTTTCATCCAAACCCTAACACACAAATTTTAATATCCAAATTTCAGAAAAATCTAATTTTCTAAATTTGATTTCTAATGTTAGAAAGAAAATAGAAAACGAAGAAACTTCATATTTCTCTGATTTTTCTTTTACACACGTTTGTCCCCGTACTTAGAATTTTAAGTTGCTATCCTATAAAAATCCCTTTCTATTTTTCCCAAGCACGGTATACGTAAGAAAATAACTTTTTAAATCTTTAGTTGACGTTTCTGCCGCTTTTCTTTAATTTGATGCTTTCCTTTTTGGTTATTCTTATTTCCGCTTTTACTTTCTATAATAACATCTTATGTCTTTATAACGTCCTGATATTTTCAACCATTCACATCCACATATGCCGGATTTGAATTACTCAAAATACTAGACTGTAACGACCCGCCCTTCTACGCCCAGAAAGACGTATCGTCTTGAAGAAAGAAAGGGATGAGAAAATAGAAAGATAGAGAAGAAAGAACAACAACATCAGAATCTCACAGCGGAATGGAACAAAATATAATAGATCACATAACTATTACATAATTTTACATATATCAGAGGTATACAGTCAATACATCACATACTAGACAGTTATAAACACATGTCTAGTTAATACAACACCACTCAAACAAATAACCCAAAGATACCAACACAGCGGAACTATAAATATCTATCTACAATGCTGAAGCCTCCTGCTCCATTGCTCCTCCAGAATTCGTCAAAGCCAACCTGAATCCCTTGGCTACCCGAAAAAATTTGGGTACCCGAGAGTTTATGAAAAACAAAAATAAACTCCGGGTCAGACATGGGTCATGTATGAGTAACAGGTTAAAGTTGTTTAACTTTGAAAACATTTGAAAATAAAGGTATCACGTAAGACTTCACCACACATAAACATGGAAAAGTTTTTACCTTACGCTAACCAAAACATTTGATAGGAAATTCTGTGATATTATAATAGGTCTAGGGTTTTCAAGTAAAATACAGAAATAGCTGAAATGCTTACATCTCACATTCCAACATAGTTGGGCACAACTAATACGTACGACACTTATTGGAGATTGGATTCCATACAATGGCAGGGCTACTGGGGTACCGCCCGTCACAGTACGGGGCCTAGATCACCGTACCGAGGATTACTCCCTTCATCCCCTGCAACACAAGGCCGGAACCATTCCTTACTGAACAGTCCCGAACAAGACAACCCCGACAGTTGGAGCTCACAACTGTCCACACAGCCGAATAAAAAGGGACATCTAGACAGGGGAAAATCTTGTCCTGCTTGGGCATGACCCACCTAACCTTGCTGCACCTCCCCTGTTTTAGCCATTCCCGGTTGATGAGGCTTGAGGCTACGATTTACCTTTAGAGAACACATTTCTTAGAATGCTCATCGTCCACCTGACGATGTGTTGAAAGCATTCAATCCATACAAGTTCGTTCCGGGTTCGAACGAAACCGAAGGCATTATCTCGTTACACTCATTTTGGAATCACCCTCAGAGTTAACGACGATAACCCTTGCATTCTGAATTTTCATCTTCACTTCAGATTCACGACCTATCGTTAATTTGGAATCGATGTGGTTTTCGGACTTCCAAATGTGGAAAACCCGATCCCGGTCTCATCGAAATCCAAAACGTGTCTTTTAGGGCCAAGTTGTCTATTTAGTCTTATCAGTGTAATTCAAACACACAGATAGATAATCCACAATATCATAATAGATAGTCAACATCAACATAAACAGATAATCAATATTATCACTACAACAGATAATGCATATTATCATAATAACAGATAATTCATATTATCATCATACTTAAAACAAAGCATACATAGCATCATTTATCTCATATTGAGATCTCAAACCATTCAGGGTAAACAATATCATCGATCAATATATAAGCAATCACATCAGCAATAATTAATTTTAAATGAATTAAATTAATTACCTACCTCTAATTAATTTAAAGTGAATTAAATTAATTACTTAACCATTCTATTGCTTATATCACTATTAATCGATTACCAATCAATTAATTTATCATCACTCAATTATTCAACTTAATTAATCATCCTTGATTAATTTACTTTTAATTGTATTTAAGTAATTATCCTTTAATTATTTCACAAATTAATTTCCTTGAACTAAACACAGAATTTAACCTTGAATTTACTAACATTAATTACAATTATTTCCCAATTAATTGCATTAGTAAATCAATTCATTTATTAGTTATTTCCAAATAATCTATTCTAATTTACATCATTAATTATAATAATTAATGATCTCTAATTACATTTTCTATTTAAATTAATTACATTAAGTAATTAATCTTCAATTAAACCAAATTATTAATCACCCTTAATCAACCCCATTCAGTAATTAACTACCCTTAATTACTTTATCAAATAAATAAATTACTCCATAATTTATTATCTCTAATTAACCCCTTGATTAATTATACCAAGTAATTATCTTCCAATTACTTCCACTATTAAATCATTCCTCGGTAATTACATCCAGTAATTATCATTAATTACTTCCCTAAGTAATTATACTTATCACATCAACAAATGATTATTTAAATTAATTAAACTTAATTAATTAACTTAAACAATTCAAATTAAATCGAATTAATTACAATGAGTAATTAATTCCTTAATTACTTCCGTTAAGTAATTATACTTAACAATTCACAATTGCTTATCTTAAATAAATAATTTAATTAATTATTAAAAATAATCCCATTAATTTATTATTTCATAATTTTAGTTAATGACCTTCATTAACTAATTATAGTCCTTTAATTACTTTCCTAAAGTAATTAACTACGATTTTAAGTTAGTCTTAATAACTCATTCATTAATTCTTTATTAACTTATTAATTTATTACTAATCATTAATTTAATATTAGACCAATGATTTCCTAATTACCAATTAATTTACCTTTAACTTACATCTTATTAAAATAAATTAAACTCTTAATTTCTGAGTTAATTAATTCTAGTCATTCACTATCCATTTAGTTAATTTGATAATTACAAGCCTTAAGTTTTTAAACCCTTTCCTATTTAATGATCCATTTATCATTAATAAGGTATTTAATCAATTTAATTTAAATTTACTTTTAAATTCATTTTAAATTTAAAATGAAATTAAATTAATCTTATCAATTCCAAACTCTTTTTATTTTACAACTGAAATAATAGTTATCTTAAAATAGTAGATTAAAGGAATTTACACACGGTTTCATATTGAATTCAAATCAAATTTAAAAATTCACTTCATCATTCAAATTAGTTTAAACAATTTTTAAATTTAAAAATTTTTGTTTGTTTAAAGACTGAGATTCAAACTACGTTTTGAATCCAATCTTATCTTGGTTTAAACTTTGTTTTAACTATGCATTTTTTTCATTTAAAAGCCCGGTTTTAAAAACTGAAATAAATTTACAGGTTTAAAACCCATAGCTAAAAATACCCGAGTCAAACAATTATTTTTACGAGCATAACCCCGCATTTCTTCGAGTCCGACACTCGAATCACTCGAGTGAAACTCGAGCAACAAATCCAAACCGAGTTTCATTTATTTCACTCGAATCACTCGAGTGAAATCCTTTTTAAAGTGGTTTCAAATAATTTAAAATTTTAAACTTTATTTTATTTTAAAATGAGATTCAAACTTCTTTTGAATCCAAACTTTTCTTTTATTTAAATACCTATGTTAAACATTTATATTTCATTTTAAAAACCCAGTTTAAAGCATTTTAAAACTTTACAGGTTTTTACAACAAACTGTCACAACTTACCCAGTTCCTTTCCCACTACTCTGAGACAACCACGAGCTCGCTTCGAGTTCGCGTGCAGAAATCCCCGAGTCAAAATACTAAAAACCCCGAGTACCCCCTGCTTCACAAAACATTCCAGGCACCACAGTGCACGTGCACGTGTACCCTCACCGGAGCTCCCTCCGATCATCGACGATCACTCCACCTCATCGCCAAATCACGCAGCAACCCACAACGTTCACCTAAACAATTGCTCGAGCCTCGAAATCGAAAATAAACACAAACCCAAACCTGGAACCGTACTAGCACCACCTCCACGAAACCTGTCACCGCCTCTTCCACAACGCCACGGCCACTAGAAAATCCCCTACTCCGGCTACGACTTCGACTTCGACCCCACTATCATCCCCCAAAAGGTTGAAGCACTCGATCATCACCATAGGTCGCAGTGGTCGATTTACTGGGCACAAATAAAATTAGGGTTCTAAAAGAAATTTCTCTGCCGCGATCTCTTTGATGAATTTCATCATCATTAACTATTTTTCCAAGCATCTCCAGTCATTCCTCCACCTCCATGAGAAATTCCGACCCTCATATCCAAGTCGATCACCAGAGAATCACAATTTCACGTACTATGCTCAACCCAGAACTATATCTTAAACACTTAACTAAAGTAGTAATTTTGGTTTTAAAAATCAAGTTTCTGTTTTAGCTTTTGATTCATATGCCTGAATCCTCGATTTATAAAAGTTGAGTTTTGACTTATTTAAGCTTTTCACATTGGTTTTATTTTTCCAAAACCCATACAAGTTGATTTCTTTTTAAACAGATTTTTAAACATAAGACTATGTCATAACAAACATCTCAGGTTCATAACTCAAGTCAAATCAAGGCTTGGATTAAGAGTATATGAATTTTGATGAGAAATCAAGCCTGGAATCAAACAGAGCAAAAATACATTTACACAGCATGCACACGGTTAAACATTTACATCAGATTTCACTTGTATACATATGCAATACATATTCATCTCAGCATACTAGCAAGCAACCAATTAATATTTTAAATTGTAAAAGTTACTCACAGCTTTGTAGATGACAGAGCCCTTCTTGTATGGACTCAGTTTTGAAGTATGAAGACATAGCCCTCCTCATAATTTTGAAAACAGTTTTGAAAACTTGAAACTGAGATGCCAAATCTTCTTGCCTATGAAAACTTGAAAACTACATGTATGCTTACTTTTGTTTAGTTGAGTTGTAAATGTATGATGCTTATTTTCTTGTTCCAGTTTGAAAAGAAATGTAAACTTATTCTCTCTGGTTGCTATGTTGAACAAAAGCATTGCATACATATAAAGAAACAGGTTGTACAGGGAGGCATCAACTGGAACATGCTTTTCTTACTTATTGTTTTATCAGGCAAGATCTTTTTATTTTGGAGGCTGAGAGATTTTTAGGCATATTCGAATTGACTTCTGTTGTTGGCTGAGAGAAAAGCATTAAATGCTTCAGTACTTTATGTTCTATGTTACCCATTTTTGTGTATGTAGATGTTTCTTCCCTTTGCTTGCCTGGTTTGTACATAGATATTACTTTGTTTATTTATAATCGTACATAGATATTTTATTATTTCCTGTTCTTGTCATAGCATACTTACTTACAGGTTTCATTTTATTACTTGCATATCTCAACTTCCATACAATATGTACAAATACATTTTGTTTTAGTTATTTTGTTATAAGTTTTTGACTTATAGATTTAATTCTATTCTTTACACAGACGCTTATTTTTACTACTCTTTTTATTTTTAAACTTAAATTATTAAATACTTAGTCTACTATTATTTATTTTTATACTTATGTTAATATAATATATTTAGTTTATACTTAAGTTTAATACTTATAAGGTTTATTTTATCTTATATATTTCTGGAAGATCTATTTGAAATTTAAAAACTATAATTTCTTCCAAGTTATATATAACAACTTCTGTTTATATTAAAAATCCATTTATAAAAACATTACATTATTAATATAACTCATTATTAATTTAAAAGAAATTATAAAAGAAATTAGTCTCTTAATACTTATTTTATCAAACTATATTTAAAACCAAACAACCTTTTTATCTAAGTTTAATCTTAAGCTAAAATCAGTTTTAAACAATAAACATTTATCTTGAGTATTTTAAAGTTATATGATTATTTATTCAATAGCTTAATATTAAATTTCTAAATTATCAAAAATATTGGAATTGGAAAACATGTCTATTTATTAAATTTAAAACAAAGATTATCCATTTACAATACATACAGATATATATAAAATAAATAGAAAACAATTTAATTAGCTTTTAAAAAAAATAAAACCACACATTTAAATATTTATCAAAGAATATTCAAATTTATTATTAACAATATTGTCAAATCAATTTAATTTTAACACAGATTATTAAATTGATATTGCCAAAAATTCCGAGATGTCACATTCCTCCCCCCTTAAAAGAATTTCGTCCCCGAAATTTAAAGCAAAGGTAATTTAATAATCTAATTAAAGATTTAATTTTAAAACACAAACATATATCAATCATATGCTAACAACCATAGCAACCAATTCATCCAATCAAACAAATCTAACTATCCAGACAAAATTCTGAATAGAACTTCCTCGAGTTTCCCAAGTGTAAATATCGAGACACTCGCTCTACAAAATCCAAACAATCAATACTACTAAGCTACAGAGCATCCACTCATCTAGATCTATAAACAAGACAGGATATCAGACTATAGATAAGCCTGACTCAACTGTGAAGACCGCCCATGACTCCCGCACCAAAACAAGAGAAAAGAGCGCTGAAGGGCGTGCCAGGTAGCCATGGACAGTAGTCAGGGTAAAATAAGCATCGCAGAAACTCTATCGCATAACTCACAGCGCATGGATAAGATACAATAGAGAAATATATATATATATATATAGTGAAGCTTCATAACAGGAAATCATCATATAAGCATCACAGTAGTTTGATACAATCATCCAGGCAAATCCATACATCAAAGCCTCACTACATAGCACTCAGAATATATACAAGCAGCGGAACACCCAGTACAAATAGTAAGAAAACTAATATGCAAAGCCTCCTGCTCGTCTTCGTCATCATCAGCGTAGATCTCCAAGAACAGCACCTGTCACCTGCTACCTAGTCTGCCCATCCCAACATGGATGAACAGCCCAAGGTAATAAGAGGAGACATAAAACCTTGAGTCAGACAAAGTCTTAGTGAGTAGTAAATCAACTATCAAACATACCAAAAGAGCATAAGGAATAAAAGGAATAGGGACCAAACCGTCCCACTCCACCTCTTTCTACAGTGATAGCCCCCAGACACACACTAAGGAAAAGCAAGCATAATATAGCAGATAATTAAAGTAAAGCAATAATCACTCGAGTCAAGGGCGATGCTTTCCAAATACAAACCCCCAAGGCCTAAACCAAGATCAGATAAGCACCCAGAAAATACCGCTCTTGAGACCGAATGATAATACAACCAAACATCCATGACTCTGGCTATCACTGTTATCATTGCCATGATTCCACCGTTAATTGAATGACCACCTGCCAAGGGCTAATGGTAACCCCGGTTCTAGACATAACTCCGCACGTCGTCGCAGCCCGTGCCTAGGAATTTTCGCAACTACCCAGAGTACTAGCACGTCGTCGCAGCCCGTGCTTGGAACGTCGTCGCAGCCCGTTCCAACGTACTCTTGCTTTGAGCATGCTAGAACCTTCAACAACGATAAGATCTTAGCCTCCTAGTCATCCTCCTCGACGACTATTTCCATACTAGCTCAAGCGCCTCTCAAGCTAACCATTATCACCTACCCGGATCGCATTACCGAGTTATCAACATAACTTTGCACGTCGTCGTAGCCCGTGCTTGGAACGTCATCATAACCCGTCCCAACTCAACATCATGGTTTGCCTCCTCGCATCATGGCAAAGTCCCATCTCAACATCATTCAATCCATACATATGAGCTTCAACATCCGCTTCATATGCCATAAGCAGCTTTCACTATTCAAGAGCCTTTCCACTTAGCTTTCGAATCATCTCCAACCATCTTGTTCCAAATCAACCATTTGCTAACTTGAAACAATCTAATCAATCATACATCCAAACATTCAAGCATTCAAACAAGATCTAATAAGCAATATTAACTATAGTGGCAATTTCGTAAATAAATGAGCATAAGTCTAACATACATGAAATCATAGTTTTAAGCATAGATCTATCAAATATAAAACATGGGTTTTGTTTCTATAACTTAATAAATGAACTTGCATAGATAAACATCTTCACAACAATGGATCTATACTTGGATCTAAGGAAAATGCACAAAATCACTATCTACAACACTCCAACAAACCACCAATCCAATATACTCCTTTGGGTCCGCGTGAGAGATAACTACCACTCACCAAATCACCTAAACACCTCAAAAACTAAACACTTCAGATCTGGACAGCGAAGATCAAGGCTTGATCCGGCGAAATCTCGCTTAAAACGATGAAATCTAGCTTCGTTGGATGAAGATCTTCAACTTTGTCTCTTAGATCTTCAATCTCAATCTTCGATCTTGGATGGATGTTAGAATTAGATTGGAATAGAGAAAAGAAGATGAAGAAATGTTGTAGTCGAGTTCCCAAAATGGCAGCACTTCGTCGCTTCAAAAACCGGTACCAAAAAGTGAGCCGAACCCCTCTATTTATAGGCTGAATCACCCTTAGGTCGTCGCCCTATAGGTCGGTCACGACCTATCCATGAGTCGTTGCCGACTCATCAGACCCCTTCGTCCTACGACCTAACCAACACAATCATACAGTCGACCTAAAGACATGGCCGACCCAACACTCATTCCTATGGCCGACCTAACCCCTAGCCGACCTACTGCATATGACTCAACACAGTAAAGCCATCCCAACTCGTATGCGACTTAACTAAGACGCAACGACTCAACCTATCTTCTTAAGTCGTACTAAGGTCCTAACGACTCAAGTCCTACCGACTTATACCACTTGCCGACTTAACATACAGACCGACTTAGCACTTAGCCGCTCTTCTCTCTTAACTTGCTAACACTCTAACTCGGCAACTCTTGTAACTCGGCAACACCTATGAGTCGTTGACACGAGCTAACTCCACACGGCTTATCACCTTAGGCCGATAACCTTTAAGTCGGTCATTTTATAAGTCGTCTAACGACCTAACCTGTGACTCGTTAACTCGGCCAATCATACTAACTCTTTAGCTCTTAGGTCGTAAACTTCTTGACCCGGTCACCCCTATGAGTCGGCCCTCTATGACTCATGCTAGAGACAACAAAAACAACACCAACAACTTAATGCAACTATTTTGCGATTTAATCGACACGTAAAATACGGGTCGTTACATTCTCTCCCCCTTAGGAATTTCGCCCCCGAAATTCCAAACAAACAACAGCAATCAAAATTATTCCGCATGCCTATCATCCATAGCAATCAACAAACCATGCATCCAATTCTAGCCTAGCATGCAGAATTCTAAGACTTAGAACAAGCTACAAATTCATGAGATGTCACGACACCTTAGGGCCATACCTTGAAGAGTTCGGGATGAGCTGCCTTCATCCTCTCTTCCTCCTCCCACGTACAGTCGTTAACATCATCACTCCATTGTACCTTGAGCAACGTAATCGTCTTTCTCCTAAGCTGTTTCGTATCGGTTTCAACAATACGAAGCGGCTTACGAGGTCTCGTAACCACTGGATCAACTTCTAAGTTTTCACAGCTATCAGCAGAAACCACTGCAGTTGGATCATGCACATACTTCCGTAGATAAGATACATGAAAAACATTGTGCACACCCGCCATCTTTTCCGATAACTTTAATCTATAAGCGAGCTTTCCAATTCGCTCTATAATTGGGAATGGTCCAACAAATCTCGGAGTTAACTTTCCTTTCTTTCCGAATCTAATAGCACTCTTTAATGGAGAAATCTTCACAAAAACCATCTCACCTACGTCGAATTCCAAATCCTTACGACGATTATCTGCATAACTTTTCTGACGATCTTGGGCTGCTTTCATTCGTTGCCGAATGATCTCTATACAATCCGAAGTCTGTCGAATCATCTCTGGCCCAAGTATCAGCTTTTCTCCAGTTTCCAACCAACATGTCGGAGAGTTACACGGTCTTCCATATAATGCCTCATATGGTGCCATACCAATGCTCGACTGATAACTGTTGTTATACGCAAATTCCACCAAATGAAGGTGATCTTCCCATGATCCTCCGAAGTCCAAAACACAAGCTCTGAGAAGATCTTCCAAAACTCGGTTAACTCTCTCAGTCTGACCATCTGTTTGAGGGTGATAAGCTGTACTCAAACACAACTCAGTTCCCAAAACTTCCTGGAAGCTCTTCCAAAATCCACTTGTGAACAATGGGTCTCGATCGCTCACTATACTCTTCGGAATACCATGGAATCGAACAATCCACTTCACATAAAGCTCAGCCAATTTCGATGCAGTTCTAGTTGATCGAATAGGAATGAATCTTGCACTCTTGGTCAAACGATCTACGATAACCCAAATTCCTTCATTCCCTGCCCTAGTTCTAGGCAGACCATCGATAAAATCCATCGACACTTGCTCCCACTTCCATGTAGGAACCTCCAATGGCTGAAGTAATCCACTAGGCTTCTTCTGCTCAGCTTTCACCAACTGGCAGTTCATACACTTGGAAATAAAATTTCCAATATCCTTTTTCATACCTTCCCAGTAGTAAGCTCTCCTCATATCCCGATACATCTTATTACCACCTGGATGAATCGTCAACTTCGAGTGATGACTTTCCCTCAGAACTTCATCTCTCAATCCATCTATATTGGGAACAACTAATCGTCCTTTCTTTCGAAGCCAACCCTCTCGATCTACCTCGAATCCCTTATCCTTCTCCGGGTCCAATCCGGATTCCAAATCACAGATAATCTTGACAAGCTTATCATCTTGCTTTTGGCTCTCGCCAATCCTTTCCACAAGAGTAGGTCTTATCGATAAGTTTGCCAACATCTCAGGTTCCAATTCACATCTAGGCCTGAAGTCAAACTCAGCCAAATACTTGAGACTCTTCCACTCCGAAAACATGGCTCCTAATCCTGCATGTCTTCGACTTAACGCATCTGCCACTGCGTTTCCTTTTCCCGGAGTATAGGCTATACCAAAATCATATGATGCTAGAAACTCCAGCCACCGTTGCTGTCGAAGATTCAAATCCTTTTGGGAGAACAGATACTTCAACGACTTATGATTTGTAAACAACTCGAATCTAACTCCCAATAGATAATGTCTCCACATCTTCAAAGCAAACACAATTGCCACTAACTCCAAATCATGAGTCGGATAATTCCTTTCATGCGGCTTCAGTTGTCGACTTGCATACGCAACAACTTTATCCCTCTGCATTAGCACTGCTCCAAGTCCAGTGCCACATGCATCGGTGTAAACCACCATCTCATCATTCCCACTAGGAATAGTCAAAACAGGAGCACTCGTCAGTCGCTCTTTCAGGATTACGAAAGCTTGCTCACACTTATCATCCCATCTGAACACTTGGTTCTTTTTCGTCAATCCAGTTAACGGTGCAGCTATCTTGGAAAAGTCTTTGATAAACCAACGATAATATCCTGCTAGTCCAAGAAAACTCCTCACCTCAGATGTATTCTTAGGTCTAACCCAATCCTGGATTGCTGCCACCTTAGCGGGATCAACCGCTATTCCATTTCCAGAGATAACATGACCTAAGAACCTCACTTCACTCTTCCAGAAGTGACACTTCGAAAACTTAGCCTTCAGCTGATGTTTCCGTAAGATTTCCAAAACAATCCGCAAGTGTGTCTTGTGCTCTTCCTCAGTTCTGGAATAAACCAAAATATCATCCACGAACACAAGCACGAACTTATTCAACTGATCTCTGAACACTCTATTCATAAGATCCACAAAATATGCTGGTGCGTTAGTCAACCCAAACGGCATTACCAGCCACTCATAAAAACCGGATGGTGTCCTGAAAGCAGTCTTCGGCACACTATCCTTAGCCACTCTCAACTGGTGAAATCCCGTTGCCAAATCCATCTGAGAAAACACCTTGGCCTCGTGAAGCTGATCAAACAAGTCATCTATTCTCGGCAATGGATACTTGTTCTTCTTAGTCAACTATTCAGCTCACGATAATCCACACACAACCTCAACGATCCATCCGCTTTGGTTGCGAACACAACTGGTGCACCCCATTCGGACACACTTCTCCGAATGAATCCTTTCTGCAAAAGGTCATCAACCTGCACCCTCAACTCTAGCTGCTCCCTAGGCGCCATCCGCCTAAGAGGCATCACAACAGGTCTGGCTCCCTCAACTAGATCGATACGAAACTCGATCTCCCTATGCGGCGACAACCCTTTGACTTCGTCAAAGACATCCTCAAATCCATTCACAATAGGCACCGATGACAGTCCATCCCGTGGAACAACCAGCGAATACATGAAGCTCATGAAGACGTCTTCCTCATGCTTACATCGTATCACAACCTTTCGCCCTTCCACATTCCCGACTGCCACCTCAAGCCTTTCACAATCAATCCTTGCCGCATATTTCCTAAGCCAGTCCATACCCAAAATAATTCCGAACCCCGCAAAGTTCAGAACAAAGCAATCACAAACAAACGAGCAATCATGACTCGACACAACTAGACCACGGCATATCATACACAAACATGACGAACCCCCAACTGGATTAGTCACAACCAATGGCCTATCAACAATATCCGGTCTCAAACCTAACCGGTCTACCAAATCATTACAAACAAAAGAATGCGACGCTCCAGTATCAAACAACACTCTAACTGGAACACCACAGATAGAAAGAGTACCTTGAACCACCACACTTTTCCCCTTCTCTTCAGCAGTAGGAGCTTTTGAAGATGACGGCACAGCTCCCAAAGCATAAGCTTGCACAACCTGCCTGTCCTTCCTCGGTTCTGGACAGTCCTTCCTGAAATGCCCTGGTTTATCACAGTTGTGGCATTTCGCCGGCGCCTTTGGATTCCTACAATCCTTGGAGAGATGGCCCTTCTGCTGGCAATTATAACAAGTCACTTCGCCCTTCGGCTTCTTCTGGCCATCCCTACCCTTCTGTTGCTGCTGCTTCCTCTTCCTATTTTCACCCCGCTGTGGTTTAGATCCTTCCCTGGTTACAGCAACAACAGAACTTTCCTTAGGAAACAAACTCTCATGCCTGAGAGCTTTCTCCACAAGCTTCTCAAATGGATCATCCAAGTGATCCACCAACTGCCTCCCAAGATAAGCATCCAAACCGGTCACAAACTTCTCGTTCTTCTGATAGGGAGAATCAATATACGATCTGGCATACTTGGACAAAGCTTCGAACTCAGAAATATACTCAAGAACAGGCCTTCCACCTTGTTTGAGATCCACAAACCTCTTAAACAAGACAGACTTCTGAGCCGTAGAGATGAACTTAGCTTCAAATCTAACTTGGAATTGCTCCCAAGTAATCTCTTCTTCTGGTGTATCTATGGTGATAGAATTCCACCAATCCGCAGCTCTCCCTTGAAGCTGTCTCGATGCAAGCTTCCTCTTAGTTGCATCCTCAATCCCTAAATCACCAAAGATCCTTCGACATGCATCAATCCATCTCTGCACCTCAATAGTCGACTCCGTCCCCAAGAAAGCTTTTCCTCCAAGAGAAGTATAATCCTTGCAAAGCTTAGCAAAATCCACCGGTCTTGGAGCTTGGACTTGAACTCCAACATCTACAGATGGCCCTGGAGCTGGTATCCTTCTCATGATCGAAGTCATCATCGCTTCGAACATAGTTCCATAATCAACAGCTCCTTCAGTAGCACGGCTTTCCCTTGCAGCTGGTCTCCCTCTTCGACTCATCCTTAATATCTGTAATAAGAATGATTAGAACACCTTGAGAAACAACTGCATAAGGAGTTCAAATCCTTCTAGGCTACTATATTATATATAGTAATCATCCATCAAAATACAATTACGTCTCTCATACGTAGCTACGTCAGCGAGCGTTGGCTAAAATCGATTAACCAAAGCTCTGATACCAAATGTGAAGACCGCCCATGACTCCCGCACCAAAACAAGAGAAAAGAGCGCTGAAGGGCGTGCCAGGTAGCCATGGACAGTAGTCAGGGTAAAATAAGCATCGCAGAAACTCTATCGCATAACTCACAGCGCATGGATAAGATACAATAGAGAAATATATATATATATATATATATATATATATATATATATATATATAGTGAAGCTTCATAACAGGAAATCATCATATAAGCATCACAATAGTTTGATACAATCATCCAGGCAAATTCGTACATCAAAGCCTCACTACATAGCACTCAGAATATATACAAGCAGCGGAACACCCAGTACAAATAGTAAGAAAACTAATATGCAAAGCCTCCTGCTCGTCTTCGTCATCATCAGCGTAGATCTCCAAGAACAGCACCTGTCACCTGCTACCTAGTCTGCCCATCCCAACATGGATGAACAGCCCAAGGTAATAAGAGGAGACATAAAACCTTGAGTCAGACAAAGTCTTAGTGAGTAGTAAATCAACTATCAAACATACCAAAAGAGCATAAGGAATAAAAGGAATAGGGACCAAACCGTCCCACTCCACCTCTTTCTACAGTGATAGCCCCCAGACACACACTAAGGAAAAGCAAGCATAATATAGCAGATAATTAAAGTAAAGCAATAATCACTCGAGTCAAGGGCGATGCTTTCCAAATACAAACCCCCAAGGCCTAAACCAAGATCAGATAAGCACCCAGAAAATACCGCTCTTGAGACCGAATGATAATACAACCAAACATCCATGACTCTGGCTATCACTGTTATCATTGCCATGATTCCACCGTTAATTGAATGACCACCTGCCAAGGGCTAATGGTAACCCCGGTTCTAGACATAACTCCGCACGTCGTCGCAGCCCGTGCCTAGGAATTTTCGCAACTACCCAGAGTACTAGCACGTCGTCGCAGCCCGTGCTTGGAACGTCGTCGCAGCCCGTTCCAACGTACTCTTGCTTTGAGCATGCTAGAACCTTCAACAACGATAAGATCTTAGCCTCCTAGTCATCCTCCTCGACGACTATTTCCATACTAGCTCAAGCGCCTCTCAAGCTAACCATTATCACCTACCCGGATCGCATTACCGAGTTATCAACATAACTTTGCACGTCGTCGTAGCCCGTGCTTGGAACGTCATCATAACCCGTCCCAACTCAACATCATGGTTTGCCTCCTCGCATCATGGCAAAGTCCCATCTCAACATCATTCAATCCATACATATGAGCTTCAACATCCGCTTCATATGCCATAAGCAGCTTTCACTATTCAAGAGCCTTTCCACTTAGCTTTCGAATCATCTCCAACCATCTTGTTCCAAATCAACCATTTGCTAACTTGAAACAATCTAATCAATCATACATCCAAACATTCAAGCATTCAAACAAGATCTAATAAGCAATATTAACTATAGTGGCAATTTCGTAAATAAATGAGCATAAGTCTAACATACATGAAATCATAGTTTTAAGCATAGATCTATCAAATATAAAACATGGGTTTTGTTTCTATAACTTAATAAATGAACTTGCATAGATAAACATCTTCACAACAATGGATCTATACTTGGATCTAAGGAAAATGCACAAAATCACTATCTACAACACTCCAACAAACCACCAATCCAATATACTCCTTTGGGTCTGCGTGAGAGATAACTACCACTCACCAAATCACCTAAACACCTCAAAAACTAAACACTTCAGATCTGGACAGCGAAGATCAAGGCTTGATCCGGTGAAATCTCGCTTAAAACGATGAAATCTAGCTTCGTTGGATGAAGATCTTCAACTTTGTCTCTTAGATCTTCAATCTCAATCTTCGATCTTGGATGGATGTTAGAATTAGATTGGAATAGAGAAAAGAAGATGAAGAAATGTTGTAGTCGAGTTCCCAAAATGGCAGCACTTCGTCGCTTCAAAAACCGGTACCAAAAAGTGAGCCGAACCCCTCTATTTATAGGCTGAATCACCCTTAGGTCGTCGCCCTATAGGTCGGTCACGACCTATCCATGAGTCGTTGCCGACTCATCAGACCCCTTCGTCCTACGACCTAACCAACACAATCATACAGTCGACCTAAAGACATGGCCGACCCAACACTCATTCCTATTTCCGACCTAACCCCTAGCCGACCTACTGCATATGACTCAACACAGTAAAGCCATCCCAACTCGTATGCGACTTAACTAAGACGCAACGACTCAACCTATCTTCTTAAGTCGTACTAAGGTCCTAACGACTCAAGTCCTACCGACTTATACCACTTGCCGACTTAACATACAGACCGACTTAGCACTTAGCCGCTCTTCTCTCTTAACTTGCTAACACTCTAACTCGGCAACTCTTGTAACTCGGCAACACCTATGAGTCGTTGACACGAGCTAACTCCACACGGCTTATCACCTTAGGCCGATAACCTTTAAGTCGGTCATTTTATAAGTCGTCTAACGACCTAACCTGTGACTCGTTAACTCGGCCAATCATACTAACTCTTTAGCTCTTAGGTCGTAAACTTCTTGACCCGGTCACCCCTATGAGTCGGCCCTCTATGACTCATGCTAGAGACAACATAAACAACACCAACGACTTAATGCAACTATTTTGCGATTTAATCGACACGTAAAATACGGGTCGTTACATTCTCTCCCCCTTAGGAATTTCGCCCCCGAAATTCCAAACAAACAACAGCAATCAAAATTATTCCGCATGCCTATCATCCATAGCAATCAACAAACCATGCATCCAATTCTAGCCTAGCATGCAGAATTCTAAGACTTAGAACAAGCTACAAATTCATGAGATGTCACGACACCTTAGGGCCATACCTTGAAGAGTTCGGGATGAGCTGCCTTCATCCTCTCTTCCTCCTCCCACGTACAGTCGTTAACATCATCACTCCATTGTACCTTGAGCAACGTAATCGTCTTTCTCCTAAGCTGTTTCGTATCGGTTTCAACAATACGAAGCGGCTTACGAGGTCTCGTAACCACTGGATCAACTTCTAAGTTTTCACAGCTATCAGCAGAAACCACTGCAGTTGGATCATGCACATACTTCCGTAGATAAGATACATGAAAAACATTGTGCACACCCGCCATCTTTTCCGGTAACTTTAATCTATAAGCGAGCTTTCCAATTCGCTCTATAATTGGGAATGGTCCAACAAATCTCGGAGTTAACTTTCCTTTCTTTCCGAATCTAATAGCACTCTTTAATGGAGAAATCTTCACAAAAACCATCTCACCTACGTCGAATTCCAAATCCTTACGACGATTATCTGCATAACTTTTCTGACGATCTTGGGCTGCTTTCATTCGTTGCCGAATGATCTCTATACAATCCGAAGTCTGTCGAATCATCTCTGGCCCAAGTATCAGCTTTTCTCCAGTTTCCAACCAACATGTCGGAGAGTTACACGGTCTTCCATATAATGCCTCATATGGTGCCATACCAATGCTCGACTGATAACTGTTGTTATACGCAAATTCCACCAAATGAAGGTGATCTTCCCATGATCCTCCGAAGTCCAAAACACAAGCTCTGAGAAGATCTTCCAAAACTCGGTTAACTCTCTCAGTCTGACCATCTGTTTGAGGGTGATAAGCTGTACTCAAACACAACTCAGTTCCCAAAACTTCCTGGAAGCTCTTCCAAAATCCACTTGTGAACAATGGGTCTCGATCGCTCACTATACTCTTCGGAATACCATGGAATCGAACAATCCACTTCACATAAAGCTCAGCCAATTTCGATGCAGTTCTAGTTGATCGAATAGGAATTAATCTTGCACTCTTGGTCAAACGATCTACGATAACCCAAATTCCTTCATTCCCTGCCCTAGTTCTAGGCAGACCATCGATAAAATCCATCGACACTTGCTCCCACTTCCATGTAGGAACCTCCAATGGCTGAAGTAATCCACTAGGCTTCTTCTGCTCAGCTTTCACCAACTGGCAGTTCATACACTTGGAAATAAAATTTCCAATATCCTTTTTCATACCTTCCCAGTAGTAAGCTCTCCTCATATCCCGATACATCTTATTACCACCTGGATGAATCGTCAACTTCGAGTGATGACTTTCCCTCAGAACTTCATCTCTCAATCCATCTATATTGGGAACAACTAATCGTCCTTTCTTTCGAAGCCAACCCTCTCGATCTACCTCGAATCCCTTATCCTTCTCCGGGTCCAATCCGGATTCCAAATCACAGATAATCTTGACAAGCTTATCATCTTGCTTTTGGCTCTCGCCAATCCTTTCCACAAGAGTAGGTCTTATCGATAAGTTTGCCAACATCTCAGGTTCCAATTCACATCTAGGCCTGAAGTCAAACTCAGCCAAATACTTGAGACTCTTCCACTCCGAAAACATGGCTCCTAATCCTGCATGTCTTCGACTTAACGCATCTGCCACTGCGTTTCCTTTTCCCGGAGTATAGGCTATACCAAAATCATATGATGCTAGAAACTCCAGCCACCGTTGCTGTCGAAGATTCAAATCCTTTTGGGAGAACAGATACTTCAACGACTTATGATTTGTAAACAACTCGAATCTAACTCCCAATAGATAATGTCTCCACATCTTCAAAGCAAACACAATTGCCGCTAACTCCAAATCATGAGTCGGATAATTCCTTTCATGCGGCTTCAGTTGTCGACTTGCATACGCAACAACTTTATCCCTCTGCATTAGCACTGCTCCAAGTCCAGTGCCACATGCATCGGTGTAAACCACCATCTCATCATTCCCACTAGGAATAGTCAAAACAGGAGCACTCGTCAGTCGCTCTTTCAGGATTACGAAAGCTTGCTCACACTTATCATCCCATCTGAACACTTGGTTCTTTTTCGTCAATCCAGTTAACGGTGCAGCTATCTTGGAAAAGTCTTTGATAAACCAACGATAATATCCTGCTAGTCCAAGAAAACTCCTCACCTCAGATGTATTCTTAGGTCTAACCCAATCCTGGATTGCTGCCACCTTAGCGGGATCAACCGCTATTCCATTTCCAGAGATAACATGACCTAAGAACCTCACTTCACTCTTCCAGAAGTGACACTTCGAAAACTTAGCCTTCAGCTGATGTTTCCGTAAGATTTCCAAAACAATCCGCAAGTGTGTCTTGTGCTCTTCCTCAGTTCTGGAATAAACCAAAATATCATCCACGAACACAAGCACGAACTTATTCAACTGATCTCTGAACACTCTATTCATAAGATCCACAAAATATGCTGGTGCGTTAGTCAACCCAAACGGCATTACCAGCCACTCATAAAAACCGGATGGTGTCCTGAAAGCAGTCTTCGGCACACTATCCTTAGCCACTCTCAACTGGTGAAATCCCGTTGCCAAATCCATCTGAGAAAACACCTTGGCCTCGTGAAGCTGATCAAACAAGTCATCTATTCTCGGCAATGGATACTTGTTCTTCTTAGTCAACTTATTCAGCTCACGATAATCCACACACAACCTCAACGATCCATCCGCTTTGGTTGCGAACACAACTGGTGCACCCCATTCGGACACACTTCTCCGAATGAATCCTTTCTGCAAAAGGTCATCAACCTGCACCCTCAACTCTAGCTGCTCCCTAGGCGCCATCCGCCTAAGAGGCATCACAACAGGTCTGGCTCCCAGCCAGAGATAGCTCTTACACGTACTCCCTCAGAGATACGTGAAACACAACGAATCTCAATTATCCAAACAGACAATTCAATCCTGAAAACCAAATACTAATCCAAAATCAAACCTCCGACTTCGGAATCCAAATTCCTCCGTCTCTTATCCATAAAACTCTTCGGACGATCCTAGGCTGCCAACATCCTTCCTGATCAGCTCAATCCTTACTGATGCCCCTAGAAATAAACTGAACCAAAAACAATCCAACAAAATGATCTTTCCAAAATCAACTCAAAAATCAGAACACAAACCCTATTCCAAATCAAGAAACAGATCTCACTTCTCCCATCTGGAAAAGATAAAAACAGCTGCGCTCCAAATCTAGTCTCAGATCCTGAAAAAAATTCCTAAAGAAACTCTCTAATCAAAATACTGCAAATTCCAGTTGCTTCCAAACAAAACAGCTGCCACCATGCTTCCACTGCGCAACTCTAACTGAGCAGATGAAAATGCTGATCATGATCAAGAGCACAAACTGGACAACACATCCCAGAACTATGGTTCAACAAATCCACAAAAGAAACTCGGAAGTTCCTCCAAATCTCGAGCTGCTTCACCAACTCATTTTCCAAAAATCACCTTACTGAACCATCGATACCCCTCCTGGAATCCAGTCGATACCAAACTCAATCTCTAAACACGGACAAAATTCTAACCTCCTGAAGACATCCAGAAAAAATCAGACCCAAGAGAAGCTCAAACAATCGCAAGTCACTTTTGCGATCAATCTAGCCCATTACCAAAGAAAAACTGTTCTCTCTTTCCCAAACAGAACAGCCTATGCTTAATTAGCCAATTTATCAAAGAAACGGAACCACACTGCAATTTCTGAACTCCACTGCTGATGCAGAAGTTAAAAACTTCCTTGCCAATACCAATGCCAAGAAATTCCTAACTCCGAGCTCTTCGAGAAACTCGGACCTCGAACCAAACAGAAACATTCTACTGAACTCAGCCCAACTTCGAAACAGATACACTTCCTTACTGATTCCAAAGAAACATCTTCGGAGACTTCCACAGTCACTGTGTTTCATCACACAGCTACTACATCCAGAGATAAGATATCCGGACTTACTCAAGTCAATCCGATAGGTCCAAACTTTAGTTTATCCAAACTTACGCTTCAAAAATGAACTCCGAACCTTAACAGGTTTCCTTCAGAGATCAATGAAATCCTTACTCCATCCAAAGCTCACTCGAGACAGTAATAGATCTACAGTCTCGACAAATATGCTTCCAATCTCAAATATTCAAACTCCAACCATCGGTAGTCGTGTTACACACACCACTACCCTATCTACCTTTATAACTTATATTGGATAACCCGGACAGGTAACCCAACAAATAGGTAGAAATAAATATAAATATATATTACAAAATTACAAATACGCTCTCTCAAGATAGAAATTACTTAAGAGCCTAGGTATTCGCTTAACCTAGCGCTCTGATACCAACTGTAACGACCCGCCCTTCTACGCCCAGAAAGACGTATCGTCTTGAAGAAAGAAAGGGATGAGAAAATAGAAAGATAGAGAAGAAAGAACAACAACATCAGAATCTCACAGCGGAATGGAACAAAATATAATAGATCACATAACTATTACATAATTTTACATATATCAGAGTTATACAGTCAATACATCACATACTAGACAGTTATAAACACCTGTCTAGTTAATACAACACCACTCAAACAAATAACCCAAAGATACCAACACAGCGGAACTATAAATATCTATCTACAATGCTGAAGCCTCCTGCTCCATTGCTCCTCCAGAATTCGTCAAAGCCAACCTGAATCCCTTGGCTACCCGAAAAAATTTGGGTACCCGAGAGTTTATGAAAAACAAAAATAAAATCCGGGTCATACATGGGTCTGGTATGAGTAACAGGTTAAAGTTGCTTAACTTTGAAAACATTTGAAAATAAAGGTATCACGTAAGACTTCACCACACATAAACATGGAAAAGTTTTTACCTTACGCTAACCAAAACATTTGATAGGAAATTCTGTGATATTATAATAGGTCTAGGGTTTTCAAGTAAAATACAGAAATAGCTGAAATGCTTACATCTCACATTCCAACATAGTTGGGCACAACTAATACGTACGGCACTTATTGGAGATTGGATTCCATACAATGGCAGGGCTACTGGGGTACCGCCCGTCACAGTACGGGGCCTAGATCACCGTACCGAGGATTACTCCCTTCATCCCCTGCAACACAAGGCCGGAACCATTCCTTACTGAACAGTCCCGAACAAGACAACCCCGACAGTTGGAGCTCACAACTGTCCACACAGCCGAATAAAAAGGGACATCTAGACAGGGGAAAATCTTGTCCTGCTTGGGCATGACCCACCTAACCTTGCTGCACCTCCCCTGTTTTAGCCATTCCCGGTTGATGAGGCTTGAAGCTACGATTTACCTTTAGAGAACACATTTCTTAGAATGCTCATCGTCCACCTGACGATGTGTTGAAAGCATTCAATCCATACAAGTTCGTTCCGGGTTCGAACGAAACTGAAGGCATTATCTCGTTACACTCATTTTGAAATCACCCTCAGAGTTAATGACGATAACCCTTGCATTTTGAATTTTCATCTTCACTTCAGATTCACGACCTATCGTTAATTTGGAATCGATGTGGTTTTCGGACTTCCAAATGTGGAAAACCCGATCCCGGTCTCATCGAAATCCAAAACGTGTCTTTTAGGGCCAAGTTGTCTATTTAGTCTTATCAGTGTAATTCAAACACACAGATAGATAATCCACAATATCATAATAGATAGTCAACATCAACATAAACAGATAATCAATATTATCACTACAACAGATAATGCATATTATCATAATAACAGATAATTCATATTATCATCATACTTAAAACAAAGCATACATAGCATCATTTATCTCATATTGAGATCTCAAACCATTCAGGGTAAACAATATCATCGATCAATATATAAGCAATCACATCAGCAATAATTAATTTTAAATGAATTAAATTAATTACCTACCTCTAATTAATTTAAAGTGAATTAAATTAATTACTTAACCATTCTATTGCTTATATCACTATTAATCGATTACCAATCAATTAATTTATCATCACTCAATTATTCAACTTAATTAATCATCCTTGATTAATTTACTTTTAATTGTATTTAAGTAATTATCCTTTAATTATTTCACAAATTAATTTCCTTTAACTAAACACAGAATTTAACCTTGAATTTACTAACATTAATTATAATTATTTCCCAATTAATTGCATTAGTAAATCAATTCATTTATTAGTTATTTCCAAATAATCTATTCTAATTTACATCATTAATTATAATAATTAATGATCTCTAATTACATTTTCTATTTAAATTAATTACATTAAGTAATTAATCTTCAATTAAACCAAATTATTAATCACCCTTAATCAACCCCATTCAGTAATTAACTACCCTTAATTACTTTATCAAATAAATAAATTACTCCATAATTTATTATCTCTAATTAACCCCTTTATTAATTATACCAAGTAATTATCTTCCAATTACTTCCACTATTAAATCATTCCTAGGTAATTACATCCAGTAATTATCATTAATTACTTCCCTAAGTAATTATACTTATCACATCAACAAATGATTATTTAAATTAATTAAACTTAATTAATTAACTTAAACAATTCAAATTAAATCGAATTAATTACAATGAGTAATTAATTCCTTAATTACTTCCGTTAAGTAATTATACTTAACAATTCACAATTGCTTATCTTAAATAAATAATTTAATTAATTATTAAAAATAATCCCATTAATTTATTATTTCATAATTTTAGTTAATGACCTTCATTAACTAATTATAGTCCTTTAATTACTTTCCTAAAGTAATTAACTACGATTTTAAGTTAGTCTTAATAACTCATTCATTAATTCTTTATTAACTTATTAATTTATTACTAATCATTAATTTAATATTAGACCAATGATTTCCTAATTACCAATTAATTTACCTTTAACTTACATCTTATTAAAATAAATTAAACTCTTAATTTCTGAGTTAATTAATTCTAGTCATTCACTATCCATTTAGTTAATTTGATAATTACAAGCCTTAAGTTTTTAAACCCTTTCCTATTTAATGATCCATTTATCATTAATAAGGTATTTAATCAATTTAATTTAAATTTACTTTTAAATTCATTTTAAATTTAAAATTTAAAATGAAATTAAATTAATCTTATCAATTCCAAACTCTTTTTATTTTACAACTGAAATAATAGTTATCTTAAAATAGTAGATTAAAGGAATTTACACACGGTTTCATATTGAATTCAAATCAAATTTAAAAATTCACTTCATCATTCAAATTAGTTTAAACAATTTTTAAATTTAAAAATCTTTATTTGTTTAAAGACTGAGATTCAAACTACGTTTTGAATCCAATCTTATCTTGGTTTAAACTTTGTTTTAACTATGCATTTTTTTCATTTAAAAGCCCGGTTTTAAAAACTGAAATAAATTTACAGGTTTAAAACCCATAGCTAAAAATACCCAAGTCAAACAATTATTTTTACGAGCATAACCCCGCATTTCTTCGAGTCCGACACTCGAATCACTCGAGTGAAACTCGAGCAACAAATCCAAACCGAGTTTCATTTATTTCACTCGAATCACTCGAGTGAAATCCTTTTTAAAGTGGTTTCAAATAATTTAAAATTTTAAACTTTATTTTATTTTAAAATGAGATTCAAACTTCTTTTGAATCCAAAATTTTCTTTTATTTAAATACCTATGTTAAACATTTATATTTCATTTTAAAAACCCAGTTTAAAGCATTTTAAAACTTTACAGGTTTTTACAACAAACTGTCACAACTTACCCAGTTCCTTTCCCACTACTCTGAGACAACCACGAGCTCGCTTCGAGTTCGCGTGCAGAAATCCCCGAGTCAAAATACTAAAAACCCCGAGTACCCCCTGCTTCACAAAACATTCCAGGCACCACAGTGCACGTGCACGTGTACCCTCACCGGAGCTCCCTCCGATCATCGACGATCACTCCACCTCATCGCCAAATCACGCAGCAACCCACAACGTTCACCTAAACAATTGCTCGAGCCTCGAAATCGAAAATAAACACAAACCCAAACCTGGAACCGTACTAGCACCACCTCCACGAAACCTGTCACCGCCTCTTCCACAACGCCACGGCCACTAGAAAATCCCCTACTCCGGCTACGACTTCGACTTCGACCCCACTATCATCCCCCAAAAGGTTGAAGCACTCGATCATCACCACAGGTCGCAGTGGTCGATTTACTGGGCACAAATAAAATTAGGGTTCTAAAAGAAATTTCTCTGCCGCGATCTCTCTGATGAATTTCATCATCATTAATTATTTTTCCAAGCATCTCCAGTCATTCCTCCACCTCCATGAGAAATTCCGACCCTCATATCCAAGTCGATCACCAGAGAATCACAATTTCACGTACTATGCTCAACCCAGAACTATATCTTAAACACTTAACTAAAGTAGTAATTTTGGTTTTAAAAATCAAGTTTCTGTTTTAGCTTTTGATTCATATGCCTGAATCCTCGATTTATAAAAGTTGAGTTTTGACTTATTTAAGCTTTTCACATTGGTTTTATTTTTCCAAAACCCATACAAGTTGATTTCTTTTTAAACAGATTTTTAAACATAAGACTATGTCATAACAAACATCTCAGGTTCATAACTCAAGTCAAATCAAAGCTTGGATTAAGAGTATATGAATTTTGATGAGAAATCAAGCCTGGAATCAAACAGAGCAAAAATACATTTACACAGCATGCACACGGTTAAACATTTACATCAGATTTCACTTGTATACATATGCAATACATATTCATCTCAGCATATTAGCAAGCAACCAATTAATATTTTAAATTGTAAAAGTTACTCACAGCTTTGAAGATGACAGAGCCCTTCTTGTATGGACTCAGTTTTGAAGTATGAAGACATAGCCCTCCTCATAATTTTGAAAACAGTTTTGAAAACTTGAAACTGAGATGCCAAATCTTCTTGCCTATGAAAACTTGAAAACTACATGTATGCTTACTTTTGTTTAGTTGAGTTGTAAATGTATGATGCTTATTTTCTTGTTCCAGTTTGAAAAGAAATGTAAACTTATTCTCTCTGGTTGCTATGTTGAACAAAAGCATTGCATACATATAAAGAAACAGGTTGTACAGGGAGGCATCAACTGGAACATGCTTTTCTTACTTATTGTTTTATCAGGCAAGATCTTTTTATTTTGGAGGCTGAGAGATTTTTAGGCATATTCGAATTGACTTCTGTTGTTGGCTGAGAGAAAAGCATTAAATGCTTCAGTACTTTATGTTCTATGTTACCCATTTTTGTGTATGTAGATGTTTCTTCCCTTTGCTTGCCTGGTTTGTACATAGATATTACTTTGTTTATTTATAATCGTACATAGATATTTTATTATTTCCTGTTCTTGTCATAGCATACTTACTTACAGGTTTCATTTTATTACTTGCATATCTCAACTTCCATACAATATGTACAAATACATTTTGTTTTAGTTATTTTGTTATAAGTTTTTGACTTATAGATTTAATTCTATTCTTTAACACAGACGCTTATTTTTACTACTCTTTTTATTTTTAAACTTAAATTATTAAATACTCAGTCTACTATTATTTATTTTTATACTTATGTTAATATAATATATTTAGTTTATACTTAAGTTTAATACTTATAAGGTTTATTTTATCTTATATATTTCTGGAAGATCTATTTGAAATTTAAAAACTATAATTTCTTCCAAGTTATATATAACAACTTCTGTTTATATTAAAAATCCATTTATAAAAACATTACATTATTAATATAACTCATTATTAATTTAAAAGAAATTATAAAAGAAATTACTCTCTTATTACTTATTTTATCAAACTATATTTAAAACCAAACAACCTTTTTATCTAAGTTTAATCTTAAGCTAAAATCAATTTTAAACAATAAACATTTATCTTGAGTATTTTAAAGTTATATGATTATTTATTCAATAGCTTAATATTAAATTTCTAAATTATCAAAAATATTGGAATTGGAAAACATGTCTATTTATTAAATTTAAAACAAAGATTATCCATTTACAATACATACAGATATATATAAAATAAATAGAAAACAATTTAATTAGCTTTTAAAAAAAATAAGACCACACATTTAAATATTTATCAAAGAATATTCAAATTTATTATTAACAATATTGTCAAATCAATTTAATTTTAACACAGATTATTAAATTGATATTGCCAAAAATTCCGGGATGTCACAAGATTGTTAATTTATATTTGAAAAAACTCAACATATATAGTAAATAAATAAATCACAGAATCACAGACATAGAGTAATATACAATATGCAGCGGAAACAAGAGAATAGTAGTTCATGAAGCTACTATATATATAACAGAGTTAAATAAGTTATAATAGGAGTTTCAAATACAATAGTCAAATACAAGACTAGAATACATCACTGGAATCAACTGAATAACTGCAAACTGAAAAGATGCAGATGGATCACCAAACGAAGCTCCAACTCCAAAGGTGAGTCTTAGAGGCTGTATCACTCAGTCTGACCCGAGCGTGAAGCAAAACACAAAACACTCGAGTCAGGATTAACATTCTTATATCAATAAATCCAACTCAAGTGAAATAACGACTGAAATACAAGTAATTCAAAGGATGTTTAGGATAACCATCCTCTAAGGATCTGTTAAACTATTTACTATGCAGTAATATACGCTATTATAATAACGTCTAAAGTAAAATAAACTTACTTAAAAATAGCATTAAGGCTTTACATTTTCCACCTTAACACAGATATAGTGCCAATAGTCTATACAGTACCATAGTACCTCCAGATCAGGAGGCTACCAAAGGATACTCCATAGGTACGACATAAATCAAACTCGTAGAAGGTACGCTAGGGTAGGTGACACGGCACAACTTGGCAATGCCAAGGTAGATATACCAATTACGCATCCAGACTGGTGGTAACGCATAGCAGCCACTACCGCCCACCTCGAGCCACAATCCCAAAAATCAAAGGTGCACTCAATCAATCACAAAGTAATAGAATGGTATCGAAGAAGTGTGTCCGATCAGAGGAGCTATCTCACTGGCCCGGAATCGCTCCAGTTTTAGCCATTTATGCCAACTATTGGGAGTCAGGTCTACGTATATACCTCGATAGGACGTCGCCACCATCCTAGTTCATTCTGGAATCTACACCGTGTACACGGTTGTTAAAGTGGTTTTCGGAGTTGGCAGAGAGTATGACACCGTTCACAAAACTAAATAAGATATCATTTCCACTTCAAATATATCCATTTTCAAAATCATATCATTTTCAAAGTTATGACATTTTCGAAACCAAACACTAGAAGTTATAACACTTTCAAAACGTAATACTTTGAAATTCATAACTTTGAGAAAAAAACTTGCACCACTTAATTTAGGTATTGAAATAGTATATAAAATAAAATAGTTTTAAATTTAAAATTACTTTATAAAATAAAATAATTCCTCGAACTTCTTAAATTTATTCAAATCAACTTGAATCCAAAAATTCAATTTAAATCAAATCTCAATTCATAAATTCCAACTCAATTCAATTCTCAATAAACCTTTTCAATTTCAATGTATTTCAAAGCTATCAGTATTCAACCATTACAAAACTAAATTTAATAATTCCATATATATATGTATATATATATATATATATGTATGTATATATATCAAATTCAATTTACTATTATCTAGTTTTGGAATATTTGCTTAATTAATCCGATATCAATTAAATAAACTTCAAATTACAAATAACTGAATATTACTTCAATTTATTTAAACTTGATATCTTCATTTAAATCAACTTGATATATTTATTTAAATCACTTTAAACCAAAATAAAGTTATAAAAATCATATCCTTAAAACCTTAAATTCAGTAAGTTCCAAATCGATTTTTAATTAAATATAATTCTTAATTAAATATAATTTCAAATCAATTTCAAATCCATCTTGTCAAACTTGATTTATTAAAATCATTATAAATACTATATTAAAATATAATTTAAAATAAATAATTAACCATATTTTATTTTAATAAAATCAAACTTTATTTTAAACTTATTTTATAATAAAAAATTCATACATAGCTTAAAATCAAGAATTTAACTATATAAAAAATAACATTTATATATTATCTAAAATCAATATTTATATAAAACCATATATTTCTTTATAAAACCATAGAAATCATTTCAAAATATATATATATAGACCATGGTGTCTGTATATAATTTTCTATCCTATGGTCAAGTGATATGGATATTTATCATTTCAATCCTAAATTTAAATATATATATATATATATATGGGTATATATCATCTCAACCCGCAATCTCAAATTCAATTAAATGAAAATCGCTTGGGTCTATTATTTCAACCCATAACGATTTTCTCATATTCTACAGATCATTCGGGTATGTATCATTTCAACCCATAGTGAATTCTGTACTAACAGGGAACTTACAGAGTGATAACAGATATGATAATAATAATATAACAGGCATATATCAACAATATAAATAACAGATAATGGTGTCAGGTGTCACAGGTGAACAGATAGCATATACATAGCAATGTAAATATGTGACGACCCGGAATTTTGGACAATTTAAATTGGGATATTTAATTGATTTTAAATATTTAAAAGTCAATTTTTAACTAGAAGTCAAATATTATTATTTAGCAATTAAGTTATTGGATTTAATTACTGGAAATTGGATAAAATGTTGAATCCGGAGTTTTAAGCCTATTAAAAATAATTTGAAGGCTTGTAAAATTTATATTGATAATACTGATGATAGTAAAAGTGTTAAAATTTGATTCGAAAGTGTTTTGTTAAGTTTTGAAAATATACTATTTAAATTGACGTTTAAAAATAGTCTTCCGAGGCACAGTCTCGGATTTCGACGAAACCAGTTCCATTGGATCCGTAATATTGTATTATTATCGAATTTCAATTTTCGCAGTGTTTGGAGTAATTGTTTGGTCGTACGATAAGTAAACACACTGAAAATTAAATCGAAATTTAATATAATAATTGGGTCCAAAAAGCTATCTTCTCCATACGATCGAATTAGAACTCGAAACCTTTTCCATTGTGTACGAAATAGGGGTATAACATTATGAACGCCTAGCGGCATGCCTCGATAGGGATTCGAAATTTTAAGTTGCATTTATCGAGATAATTTGAATTTAAAATTGAAGATATTTATTTTTATCCTGGTCAACTTCAGCTGAATTTATAGCACATCAAAACTTTTTGGTCTCCTCTACAAATCACAGTTGCTTATCCTACACGACGCCTACCACGTACGAAGGATACCCTTTCATAGTGATTTTAAGTGTGATTCCTTTAGTACATTTCCAGCAAAGTGGAAGATCACAATGGATTGTAAAGCCCAAAAGGATCAGAAGTTGGATTGTTGAAACCTCTTCCTTGTTTGTTTCTCTCCCAAACCATAACCTAAATCGCCATGGCAATTCCAGCCCTTAAACCACAATTCCCCTTCCGCTCCCCCGCCTCCGACCTCACAGGCTCCACCCCATCTCCGCCACGATTCGATACATTTGCCGCACGTGCAGAGCTACCCTCTTCCGATGCTGCACGTGTTGGCACCATTGCGCCTCCTGAAACCCAATCCGAGACATCGAGTCGAACTAGGAACATGGCATTAGAAGCGGCGGCCATCGAGAGATATGCTGTCACGGTTAGGGTTTTGACAGTAGCGTTGTGTATGATTTTGTTTTTTGTTATGGAGGCGGATAAGAATAAGGGTTGGACTCTTGATTCTTTTGATCGATATGCCGAAGCGATGGGGCCGAGGTCGAAGTCATGGAGGGGTAGTTCGTCGCTGGCGCTTGCGAGGTAGGGTTCGACGAAGTTGGAGGTAGTGGTATTCGGTGATCTCAGATCTGATAGCGGTGAGGTATTATCCATTTTAATTTTGACTTGATAATTATTTACACTTACAAATTTTAAAAATAATAATAATACAGAGATATATTTTGGATGGGTTTAGATATAATTATATTTTTGCTTACTGTAAATAAAATAAAAAAGAAAACTTTAAATCATATTTTATGGTACAGAGAATATATTGTAGAAAAGAGTTTTACAGTTAGAAAATATATATAAAAAATATGTTTTAATTTAATAGGGTCGAAGGATTTTATGTTATTAGAATTTAAGTGTATATAGATAAGATTTAAAATTTGTTTAGAATGATAAAGAAGTAATGAAACAATTTATTTCAGAAAATACATGTCTGGAAATTTCTTATTTAAAAATTATACAATTTCAGGGAATCGTTATCAAACATAACTATTTCATATTTAAAATCAAGTGAATGAAGCTATTGTTTCAATAATATCATAGGTATTTATAACAAATGTGAATTAGTTTGGTAAATTATTATTATAAAACTAGCTAAATAAATTGAACTATTAAATGGAAATAGATGTTGATGTGTTCAAATATTGATAAAACACCAAAAATGTTATTCAAGGTTTGAGATCGTGGAAATCAAGTCGAGTTGAAGTGGATGGAAATCTAAGGACAAAGGTGAGTTAATCTCACTCATCTGGGTTTAATTTAAATTTAAATGGTTAAATTTAAATAATTGGCTGAATGATTGAATTGATTTAATGTGCTATATTATATATAGTAGTATATAGTATATATTGGGTGATTGATTTCCCGCATTTTATAGCGGATGAGATCCTATGCGCCACATAACAACGGATGATATTATATTTAAAACCCACATACTGTGATATTCCACCTCGAAGTGGAATTGGTATTTTATTTTGTGCTAACATCTGTGGATGCAGGGAAACAAGTTGGAGGGATCCAATTGGATTCCTCAAAATATTTAGATTTGTTAAAATATTATGTGAAATAATTATTTGTTATCCTGTGGTGAATTATATTGTAATTGAAAATGTTGGATACTATGGTTGATTTAAAATATTTCGGAGAACTGAGTTATCAAAATCTATAGAAATGGGATTTCTGAAAAGAAAATAAAAGAGTGAACTTTAAGTAAAATAATCATAGGAATTTGAATAAATTAAAAATGAACTGGAAAAGAACAAAAAGTGATTTTTTAATTCTAATAAATAAAATTCCAAGTGCGGGAAATGAGATTTTGAATAAATGAGAATAAGTGATTTATTTCAAACTCAAGTGATATTATTTCAAGAAATAAAGAATTTATTTTGAAATTCAAAGTTTGAATTTATTTGGAAGGATAAAGAAGAAATTTGAAAATATAAAATTAGTATTTTCAGTTAAAAGATTTTAAACCATAATAAAGAAAAAAAAAATCTGAAGTTAATGGATTTTGAAATAAATGGAGTAAGTAAGGAAATTTATTTAAAAAGTGAAGTAAATTGGAAATCAATTTGGGGATTGATTAAGTGTGTAAAACCAGGATTTTTAAAAGAGAAGTGAGACTTTGGAGTTTATAAACTGGGTTTATAAAGGTGAAGTAATATATCAGTGGATATTTGAAGAATAGATTCACAATGGGAATTTATTAAAGAAATGGGAAAATTTGTTCAAAAATAAATAGTGATTTATTTTTTAAGGATGTGAAGAGAAGTATATTTCCCTGGATAGCCAAGTACGTTTTCAAAGTAAATTTTTAAATCTAAGTTAAAGGCTTTAATGTTGTTTTAAAAAGCATCTTTTAGAAAATTTATTATTTCTAAATGTTTAAAATCTAAAGTAAGTATTTTTCAAATCTATTATCATTGTAATTATTTAAAGATGACTTGGTATTTTGATTTAAAAAGAGAAAATCTAGTTTTATATTTTATAAAGTAACCTCATTTTAAATATTCCTAAAGTATATATTTTTAATAAAGTATTGAAGTAGTTTTCAATGTAAATGTTAAAGGATATTTTATAATAAAGTGTTTAAATTTGTTTTAAAAATCTAAAGTTTTTGTGCTTGGTGTTTTCAGTGGAAATAAATATTTGAAAATTTATTCCATGAAAAAAGTGTGGTTTGAAAATTATTTTCAAAAGGGTTGAAAATGGGAATATATCTTACGAAGATATTTTGAGGTTAATAAATAATTCAGGAGAAATTATTTATTGTTGATGGTTGTTGTGAATGTTATTTGATAGTTAAATAACCGACTATCAATATTGGACAATGCGTCGATCGTTTCGAAGAGACCGGGATCGGGATTAATTTCTCGAAAACCACTTCGATCCGGTTTGTACATTTCCGTGTGAAAAACAAAAGTTCGGAGTCGAAGATGGAGCAGTGAAGTGCAAGTTATAGTCGCTACTAATCCTGAGGATGATTTCAAAATGAATGTAGTAGGAGTAGTGCATTCGGTTCTGTTCGAACCCGGGACGGACTTGTATAGATGAATGCTTTCGGAACATCGTCAGGTGGACGATGGGCATTCTAAGTGAAACGTTCTAAAAAGGTAACGCTTAGCCTCAAGCCTCATCAACCAGAAATGACTGAAAATCAGGGGTTATGCGGCAAGGCTAGCTGGATAGCGCCCATTAGGGTAAGGTCATCCCTGTCTAGATGTCCCTTTTTATTCGGCTTAGTGGTGCGGTTGCTGATCCCAACCGTGGGGTGATCTTACTCGGGATTATCCAGTAAGGGGTAGTCTCAGTCTTGTGTTGCAGGGGATTGGAAGTAATCCTCGATACGATGATCTAGGCCACAGACTGTGACAGGTGGTACCCCAGTGCCTAGTCATTAGTTGGAAATCCATTCTTCCTACGTGTCTTTTACGGTTTTGTTTGTATTACCCACGATTGTGGCTAGTAGCTGGAATTTAATCATGTAACAATTTCGGCTATTTTAATAATTATTTGTATTTAGACACTATTATAATATCAGAGGATTTTATAATAAATGTTTTAGCTACCGTAAGGTAAAAACCCGACATGTTTATTTGCGGCGTGGTCTTACGAGATGCTTTTGATTTCAAAGGATTTTGAAACTTTAATAATCAATTTGAGTGTGGTTTTCTCACGCTGGTATTCCAGACTGACTCGGGTGTTATTTAACTATAATGCTCGGGTCAGATCGACTATTATAGAATGCAGGATACGATGTTATGGAGTTCAGGAGACGAGCTGGATGGCGATATGTACTTCCGTATTTGTGTCAAATATTCCGTTGTGTATTCAGATTGTGAGCACAGGTTATGATTACTGTCCAGCTATGAGTTACGTATACTCTGATGATGTAATGTATAAACAGATATATTTGCTTTTGTGTAAAGATCAGTTAGTATCTATTATATTTTATTCCTCTGCGATGGTTAGATTCTGATGTTGTTTTCTATTTTCTTCTTCTACCTCTTCTTCTTTAACCCAAATGGTTCGTATTTCCGTACATCTTGATTTGGTCGAGGGAGAATAGTGTCGACTCTAGTGGTACGGATTTGTAGGTCATTACAGTTGGTATCAGAGCGTAGGATGGTGATAACCTTGGCTCTGATGGGGATTACTCATTGAAAATAGAGTCAGCAGTACTCTAGAATGAGTTTGAGCATATTAATAGATATGAGCGCGTATTTGTTAGTAAATATAAATTGTTTTAATATTGTGTTGACTTATTGGTTGAGTGGAATATGAATTCTGATCGAGTAAGTTGGCCGCTATTCGAGAAGAGTTTATAAACACCTGACACCATAAATTGACATAGTATTGTTTTAAAGGTGGGTGAATGAAATGATTTTACCCAAAAATATATTTTGATATAAAAGAAATATTTTCTTAAATTGTTATATAACTTGGGTGTTTGGATGTAAACAAATGGAATTATAAAGATTGGAATGACTTGTATAATCAAATGGAAATTTATATGAGCATAAATTATACGAACGAATTATAGCTAAAATTTGATTTAAATCAAATCTGTAAATTTAAAATCCCGAAGATTTTGGAAGTGTTTTTTGAAGTGTTTTGAAGACAAATAATAGCATTATTATATTCAAAGTATTTCTGAAAGGAAATTATTTTAAATAAATTTTGGAAAGGGATATTGCATTGAACTCACTTCAGTCGCTGGAAAATAATTTCGGTGATGACTACAGCATCATCGATGTTCATTTTCGAGTTTCTAAGTGACGGATTGCTGCCAAATTGATTTGTTCAGAAGAGCTAGTTTGTTTTTAAAATTTCAAAGGAAATTTGTTGGGGACAAAAAGCAGGATTGGTTTAAAATTTTGAGAAGTGTGATTTTGAGATATCAAAATGATTTGAAAACCAAAAGCCAGGTGTTTAAAAATTCTGAAATCCTTATTTAAATAATTTAGAGATCATCAGGAGATAAGTTATAAACTTATAAATATTGAATGATTTTGGAAGAGAAATATGCGGATTAGGTTTTGGAATTAAAGGTAAATGTGAGAAGGTTAAAATAAAATTTAACTTAGAATAAAGTGAAGAAATTAAAATTTTGAAACTTAAATAGGTTGTGAATGAATGAGAAAATAAAAATTAAGTTGGAGTTGAATTGAAATTAACTTAAGTCAATTGAAATTGAGCTGGAGTTGGATTAAAATGAGAAATAAAATTAATTGGAATTAAATTAACTTAAGCAAAGTTAATAATAATGAATTGGATTTGAAGTAAGTTGAAAAGAATTGGAATGAAATTAAGTCCTTATTTAACAAAATTCAAAAGAATGGTATGATGCTAGATTTAACTGAAGCTAAGTTAAATAAAATTGAATTGAAATAAATTCAGTTGAGTTATAGATAATATTGAATGAAATTAAATTCTTACTTAAATAAATGGAAGTAAATTGAATTGGAGTTTATGAAATAAAAATGCATGCTTGGCTAAATAAGTGTATAATCTCGAGTAAAAATGAAATAGGAATATAGTCAAGCTTAAAATGGGTAGAAGTATGAAAAATATAAGTGTGAGACTTATAAGAAAAAAATGGTGAAGTAAAATAGTAAGCCAAAATAAAATTGTTTTGTATTTTGGAAACAAAATAGAAATCCAAACTTGAATTACAAAAATAGAATTGAACTCAAGTAAAATAATGAATTTTGAAAATAAACTCGAATTATAAATAGAATTCAACTTGGATTGATAATGAATCAAAATAAGTGGAGATGTTGTAAAAATAAAATGGAATTGGATTCTAATAAAATGATTTGAGTTACAAATAAAATCCAATTCGAGTATAAATGAGTTAAGTATGTGCGTGGATATTATTTTTATAAATTGAGAATGTTGATTAAAATTAAAGTGGATGAGCTAACTGAATTAAATGGAATTTGATTAGGTGTGAATCAAATAGAAGTAAACTTAAGTTTGAAGTAGGAATAAATTAAAGTAAATTAACTTAAGTTTAAAATTTATAGAAGCTTGGCTTCGAGGAAGGGTGAAAGTTCAGTAAATAAAAGTTTGGGTTAAAATTAATTTGGAAAATGGTTATGGATATAAGCAGTGAATGTTGTCAAGATCAATGAAATGGTTTTAAAATAAAACCAATGCGGAGATGAGATGAAATGCAAATGTATGGTTGGTGAATGAACTAGAAATGGGATGGAATTTAAAATAAAATGAGTTGGAATCAATTGGATGTGGATAAAAACTAAAATGGATATTCTATTAAGTGACTATCGTCGAATTGCATAGAATAAATTAGTCATTCGACTTAAACGGAAGTAAATAAAAATTCTATGAATTGTTAGAAGGGAAATAAAATTGATTTTGAAATCAATTGAGTTGAATATGAGCTTGTTTGGATTAAAAATAAATTGAATGTAAGAAATTGAAGTGTAAACCATTATAATTGAATGAAATGGCATGTGAATTGATTAAAAGCAATTGAATTAGTTTTGGAGTCGTATAAATTGCTTATGGAAAGAGTTTGGTGCATGTTGCTTATGAAATGCATGTGTTTAGCTATTGAAAGTAAGTGAAATGATAATAAATTTCATATATATTTAGTACTTACATGCTTGAATTGAGTATGTACAGGTACCGGGAAGCTATTTGGCTGGATTTGGACGTGCTAATTGCTAAAATAATAAGCGCTTGCTTAAATGCTAAATAAAGGTACGCCTACGCAATAAAAATAGGAAATATGAACTATTTTTGTTTTTCCAACCGTGTGTGTCGATGTATATATATTTATATCTCTTGTCAAATTGCAAAAGCTCCTTCGTGCAAAGGAGACTGCCAAAAAATTTCGAAAATTTTGGGAGTTGGAAAAATTTTTGGTTAGCAACCAAACGATTTCAAATTGGAATTGAAATAAGGGATTTTGGAAGTGGAAATTGAAACTAATTGTTTAGTTGGAACTAAAGGATTAGGAAGTGAATTTGGGATTTTCGATTTCAGAAAATAAATTGAAATTTTCTCGGCAAAGGTATGTATTTAAATTTCTTTATGAAATTTGATGATTTTCTAGTTTAGCCACTTGGCTTTTGTTTTCTTCTGAAATCTGGAGGCCCGTAGAGGCATTTTGTAGTTGTGCTGAGCTAGCCGTGCAAAGGAGACGCTGGCATTTTTTTTGGAAATTAGAGAGTTAGAAATTTTTTGAGAAAGTTTTGATAATTTAAATTTGGATTTAAATTTAAATTTGAATAAGTGGAGTAAATAATGTTGTTGGAAACTACGGAAGGTTTTGGGAAGTTGGTTGAAGTAATAGTGGGTCTTTAATAAAATATATATGTTAGGGCAAGTTGATAAAACTGTTTGGTTTTGGAAAATAGTAATGGGTATTGGATCATTCTTCCTAATTAGTAATTTCGGAGACGAAATTCTTTTAAGGGAGGAGGAATGTAACGGCCCGGAATTTTGGACAATTTAAATTGGGATATTTAATTGATTTTAAATATTTAAAAGTCAATTTTCAACTTGAATTCAAATATTATTATTATTTAGCAATTAAGTTAGTGGATTTAATTACTGGAAATTGGATAAAATGTTGAATCCGGAGTTTTGAGCTTATTAAAAATAATTTGAAGGCTTGTAAAATTTATATTGATAGTACTGAGATAGTAAAAGTGTTAAAATTTGATTCGGAAGTGTTTTGTTAAGTTTTGAAAATATACCGTTTAAATTGACGTTTAAAAATCGTCTTCCGAGGCACAGTCTCGGATTTCGACGAAATCAGTTCCATTAGATCCGTAATATTGTATTATTATCGAATTTCAATTTTCGCAGTGTTTGGAGTAATTGTTTGGCCGTAGGATCAGTAAATGCGTTGAAAATTAAATCAAAATTTAATATAATAATTAGGTCCAAAAAGCTATCTTCTCCATACGATCGAATTAGAACTCAAAACATTTTCCATTGTGTTCGAAATAGGGGTATAACATTATGAACGCTTAGCGGCACGTCTCGATAGGGATTTAAAATTTTAGGTTGCATTTATCGAGATAATTTGAATTTAAAATTGAAGATATTTATTTTTATCCTGGTCAACTTCAGCTGAATTTATAGCACATCAAATTTTTTTGGTCTCCTCTGCAAATCACAGTAGCTTACCCTACACGACACCTACCATATACGAAGGATACCCTTTCATAGTGATTTTAAGTGCGATTCCTTTAATACATTTCCAGCCAAGTGGAAGATCACAATGGATTGTAATTCCCAAAAGGAACAGAAGTTGGATTGTTGAAACCTCTTCCTTGTTTGTTTCTCTCTCCAAACCTTAACCTAAATCGCCATGGCAGTTCCAACCCTTAAACCATAATTCCCCTTCCGCTCCCTCGCCTCCTACCTCACAGGCTCCACCCCATCTCCGCCATGATTCGATACGTTTGCCGCACGTGCAGAGCTACCCTCTTCTGATGTTGCACGTGTTGGCACCCTTGCGCCTCTTGAAACCCAATCCGAGACATCGAGTCAAACTAGGAACACGACATTAGCAACGGACACCGAGAGATATGCTGTCGCAGTTAGGGTTTTGGCAGCAGCGTTGTGTATGATTTCGTTTTCTGTTATGGCAAAGGATAAGAAAAAGGGTTAGACTCTTGATTCTTTTGATCGATATGCCGAAGCGATGGGGCCGAGGTCGAAGTCATGGAGGGGCAGTTCGTCGTTGGCACTTGTGAGGTAGGGTTCGACGAAGTTGGAGGCAGTGGTGTTTGGTGGTCTCAGATTTGGTAGCGGTGAGGCATTATCCATTTTAATTTTGACTTAATAATTATTTACACTTACAGATTTTAAAAATAATAATAATATAGAGATATATTTTGGATGGGTTCAGATATAATTATATTTTTGCTTACTGTAAAATAAAAAAATAAAATTTTAAATCATATTTATGGTACAGAGAATATATTATAGAAAAGAGTTTTACAGTTAGAATATATATATATAAATTGTGTTTTAATTTAATAGAGTTGAAGGATTTTATGTTATTAGAATTCAAGTGTATATAGGTAAGATTTAAAATTTGTTTAGAATGATAAAGAAGTAATGAAACAATTTATTTCAGAAAATACAAGTCTGGAAATTTCTTATTTAAAAATTATACCATTTCAGGGAATCATTATCAACCATAATTATTTCATATTTAAACTCAAGTGAATGAAACTATTATTTCAATAATATCATAGGTATTTATACCAAATGTGAATTAGGTTGGTAAATTATTATTATAAAACTAGCTAAATAAATTAAACTATTAAATGGAAATAGATTGTTAATGTGTTCAAATATTGATAAAACACTAAAAATGTTATTCAAGGTTTGAGATCGTGGAAATCAAGTCGAGTTGAAGTATATGAAAATCTAAGGACAAAGGTGAGTTAATCTCACTCATCTGGGTTCAATTTAAATATAAATGGTTAAATTTAAATAATTGGCTGAATGAGTGAATTGATTTAATGTGCTATATTATATATACTAGTATATATTATATATTGGGTGATTGATTTCCCACATTTTATAGTGGATGAGACCTTATGCGCCGCATAATAGCAGATGATATTATATTTAAAACTCATATACCACGATAGTCCACCTCGAAGTGAAATTGGTATTTTATTTTGTGCTAACATCTATGGATGAAGAGAAACAGGTTGGAGAGATCCAACTGGATTCCTCAAAATATTTAGATTTGTTAAAATATTCTTTGATATAATTATTTGGTATCCTGTGATGAATTATATTGATAATTGAAATGTTGGATACTATGGTTGATTTAAAATATTTCGGAGAACTGAGTTATCAAAATCTATAGAAATGGGATTTCTGAAACGAAAATAAAAGAGTGGATTTTGAGTAAAATAATCATAGGAATTTGAATAAATTAAAAATGAATTGGAAAAGAATAAAAAGTGATTTTTGAATTCTGATAAATAAAATTCCAAGTGCGGGAAATGAGATTTTTAATAAATGAGAATAAATGATTTATTTTAAACTCAAGTGATATTATTTCAAGAAATAAAGAATTTATTTTGAAATTCAAGGCTTGAATTTATTTGAAAGGATAAAGAAGAAATTTGGAAAATATAAAATTAGTGTTTTCAATTAAAAGATTTTAAATCATAACGAAGAAAAAAAATCTGAAGTTAATGGATTTTGAAATAAATGGAGTAAGTAAGGAAATTTATTTAAAAAGTGAAGAAATTAGAAATAAAATTGGGGATTGATTTAAGTGTGTAAAACCAGGATTTTTAAAAGAGAAGTGAGACTTTGGAGTTTATAAACTAGGTTTATAAAGGTGAAGTAATATATCAGTGGATATTTGAAGAATAAATTCACGATGAGAATTTATTAAAGAAATGGGAAATTTTGTTTAAAAATAAATAGTGATTTATTTTTTAAGGATGTGAAGAGAAGTATATTTTCTTGGATAGCCAAGTACGTTTTCAAAGTAAATTTTTAAGTATAAGTTAAAGGCTTTAATGTTGTTTTAAAATGCATGTTTGAGAAAATTTATTATTTCTAAATGTTTAATTCTAAAGTAAGTATTTTTCAGATCTATTATCGTAGTAATTATTTAAAGATGACTTGGTATTTTGATTTAAAAAGAGAAAGTCTAGTTTTATTTTTTATAAAATAACCTCATTTTAAATATTCCTAAAGTATATATTTTTAATAAAGTATTAAAGTAGTTTTCAATGTAAATGTTAAAGGATATTTTATAATAAAGTGATTAAATTTATTTTAAAAATTTAAAGTTTTTGTGCTTAGTGTTTTCAGTGGAAATAAATATTTGGAAATTTATTCCATGAGAAAAGTGTGGTTTGAAAACTGTTTTCAAAAGGGTTGAAAATGGAAATATATCTTGTGAAGATATTTTGAGGTTAATAAATAATTTAGGAGAAATGATTTATTGTTGATGGTTGTTGTAAATGTTATTTGATAGTTAAATAACCAACTATCAATATTGGATAGTGCGTTTATCCCTTATTTCTCGAAAACCACTTCGATCCTATTTGTATGTTTTCGTATGGAAAATAAGAGTTCAGAGTCGAAGATGAAGCAGTGAAGAGCAAGGGCTAGTCGCTACTAATCCTGAGGATGATTCTAAAATGGATGTAGTAGGAGTAGTGCCTTCGGTTCCGTTCGAACCCGGGACGGACTTGTATGGATGAATGCTTTCGGAACATCGTCGGGTGGACGATGGGCATTCTAAGTGAAACGTTCTATAAAGGTAACGCTTAGCCTCAAGCCTCATCAACCAGGAATGACCGAAAATCAAGGGTTATGCAGCAATTCTAGGTAGGTAGCGCCCATTAGGGTAAGGTCATCCCTATCTAGATGTCCATTTTTATTCGGCTTAGTGGTGCGGTTGCTGATCCCAACCGTGGAGTGATCTTACTCGGGATTATCCAGTAAGGGGTAGTCCCGGTCTTGTGTTGCAGGGGATTGGGAGTAATCCTCGGTACGGTGATCTAGGCCATGTACTGTGACAGGTGGTACCCCAGTGCCTAGTCATTAGTTGGAATCCATTCTCCCTACGTGCCTTTTACGGTTTTGTTTGTATTACCCACGATTGTGGCTAGTAGCTGGAATTTAATCATGTAACAATTTTGGCCATTTTAATATGTTTTTGTATCTAGACACTATTATAATATCAGAGGATTTTATAATAAATGTTTTAGCTATCGTAGGGTAAAAACCCGACATGTTGATTAGTGGCGTGGCCTTATGAGATGCTTTTGATTTCAAAGGATTTTGAAACTTTAATAATCAATTTGAGTGTGGTTTTCTCACGCTGGTATTCCAGACTGACTCGGGTGTTATTTAACTATAATGCATGGGTCAGACCGAGTATTATAGAATACAGGAAAGGATGCTGTGGAGTTCAGGAGACGAGCTGCGTAACGTCCCACCTTATCGCACGCTTTAAATCGACACACGTGCCAATTTAAACCATACAAAAGGGCGGATTGTTATGGGGTAAATAAGAAAACAAGGAAGAAATAAAACAAAATAGAATCTCACAGCGGAACGATAAAATATAATAATCAATATACAGTTCATGAAGCTATTTTACAAAACTTTTGATTATATTTATACAATACATATCAGAGTACACATACCAATAAAAATGCAACGGAACAGTATGAGTGTAGTGCAATAATATAAATAATAATAATACAGATCTTCGTCTTCATCCTCCAGAGCTAAATCTCCAAATCCTAAAACGCTCGGACTGACCCGAGCGAATTGAAAAGACAAAACACTCGAGTCAGAACTAAAAGATCTTATGTGAGTTAAATTAATAGAAATAAATATGAGTGCAGTAACTCAAGAGATGCTCGGGATTTTACATCTCTTAAGGATCCGTTAAACTATTTACTATGTAGTATATTTCGCTATTATAATAGCGTCTATAGTAAAATAAACATACTTTTAAATAGCATTAAGGCTTTACATTTTCCACCTTAACACGTAATAGTCCCAGTAGTCCATCCAATATCATAGTCCCTCCTGATCGGGAAGCCACCAGAGGATACCACACGGGCTACGGGAGAAATCCAAACTCATACAAGGCGCGATAGGGTAGGTGACACGGCACAACTAGGCAATGCCAGGGTCGATATACCAATTATGCTTCCGGGTCAGTGGTAACGCGTAGCGCGCAGCTACCGCCCACCTCGAGCCACACCCCCAAATAAAATCAAAAGTGGCCACCGAATCAATCCAGAGTCAAGTATAATATCGAAGGGATGTGTCCAATCAAATGTGCTACCTTATTAACCCGTCAATCGCTCCTGTTTTAGCCACCTTATGCCAACTCACGGGAGTTGGGTCCACGTATTTACCTTACAGGAAACGCAGCCACCAACCTACTTCATTCTGGAATCTCCACCGCGTAAACGGTTGTTAAAGTGGTTTTCGGAGTTGGCAGAGAGTATGACAACTTTCGATCCCGGTCTCTTTAACAACCAAACGTTATTATAACACCGCGGTCTTTTCCAAATAATTTATACTTTAAAACCAAAATATATATCCATTTCAAACCATAATATTTCGATATCATTTCTTCTTTTAAAACCAAATAAATATGATATCACTTTTATTTCAAGTATATCTTTTCTTTTCAAAAATCATAGTACTTTTAGATATATATTCCTTAAACCCATAGCTTCGAAACGTGAATTTTAAATACTTAAATGGTTTAATAATAAATTACTTAATAAAGTAAATTAGTTTTCAAATTCTCAAATCAATTCCAAATCAGATTTAAATTCCCAAATAAACCATTTATACTTCATATATTTCAAAGTTTAAATATTCCATCATTTCAAAACTAAAATTTTTATTCATACCTATATATATTAAATTCACCTTACTATTATTTAGTTTTGAAATACTTACTTGATAAATCAAATATCAATTTCGTAAAAATTTAAACTTTGAATAACAGGATATTCTTTCAATTAAATTAACTTGATAATATTCTTCCAATCAATCTAATATTCATTTAAATCCTCAAATCAAAATCAAGTTATTAATCATACCTTTCAAATCTTAATTTATTTATATTTTAAACCAATTTCGAGGATAATTCTTAAATACTTTAATTCAAGTTCAATTCTGAAATAATTCAATTTAAAACCCATCCCATATTTACCTTCTAACTTAATTTCATTTAAGTCATTTAAACTTAATATATACAATAGAGTTTAAATAGATACTTACCACTTTATATAAAAGAAATCAACTTCCTTATTAAACCCATTTTATTAATCCTTTTATACATAGCTTAGATTTAAGAATTTAACTATATATATAAAGTAACATTTAAATAACGTCAAAATAAGTATTTATTAAACCGTATTTCCTTGCCAAAACCATAGAAAACCATTTCAAAATAATTTTATATATATATATATACCGCGGTGCCTGTATATAATTTTCTATCCTATGGTCAAGTGATACGGATATTTATCATTTCAATCCGCAATTTAAAAATAAAATGCAGTTGTATATCATTTCAAACCACAATCCCGAATGAAAAGAAATGCATGATAACTTGCAGTTTATATAAGATAGACACATCATCCATTCACCCAATATCAATCATTAACCAATTTATTTCAATCATCATCAATTTAAACAAACATCAATATATAGCATATAAAATATAACAGGAAATAAATGACAGTTATTAACTAACAGTTTATATTCAAAATAAATTTAATAACTGTTTAACTAGCAGTTTTATGCAAGTAAATAAATTTTAACTGTCAAATTTATATGCAATCATAAAATTAATTAACAGTCAAATTAAATAAATGCGATTTCACAGAGATAATGAATAAAACATGCCAAACAGTCAAACATAAGAAATCTTAGAAGTTGTGAGTGGGTTAAAACACTCACCTTTTGAATTTAAATCGAATTTAAATCTGATTTAAACCCAAAAATTTGATGGTCTCAGAATTTGTCCAAACCAGCGTCAACAGATCCGAAATTTAATTTCAATCCTAACAAAAAAAATCCCGTGTAAATCGGACACCGTATGCAGAAGTTATTCAAATAAAACGATTTGAAAATTAAATTAAATTAAATTAAACAAAGTAAATAACCTAACCCATGCCACGTCATCCACACACTCATCTCCCCCAGAACGCCTAAACCTAAATTCGTGTAACCCCCCTTTTGCAGCCGCCACCCACCATCTGTCGTTGACCAATTTTCGCCGCTGCCAGAGACGACTACACCGAGATCGAGCTTCGCCGTTGGCATCTCCTCCCCGAGCCGCCCTCCTGGTACCCACGACCAAACTTCCGGTCACCCCAATTTATCAGCGCCGCCACCACGTAAAACGGCCAATCATGGCGAACTCGAGCCACTACGACTCAAAGTAAACCGCTGGATCGACATGCCTCAACCTTTTCTTCGCAACTATACTTCCCGATCGACGAATCGTGGAAGATCCACCATCGAAATCACCAAAATCAAAACGAACGGCCAAGTTAAATTTGTAATTTCTGGTTAAACAGTGAATCATTTCGAAAAACGAACAGTACCAGCAGATTACGCTCTTCGAGAACATCAACATATATTTTTTGGGAATTTTCTGAGAACTTTGAATTTTGACTTTTGATTTTGAATTGAAATTGGATCTAGGGTTTCTAGCCATTGGAAGAAGAGAAGGATATGAAATGAACGCACAAACAAATGAGAATAGATGGGGCTAGGGTTTATAACTGGGTTTATATAGATAGGTTGGAAATTTGAATAGATGAATCTGTTGAATATACATGCTAACGCTAACGTGGCCCAAAAGCCCGTTCTGACCCCGGAACGAAATTGGGTAAACCCATATATCCAAATAGGTGTTTTAAAATATTCTGAACGCGATGGAAAAAGTTTCACGTCCAAATTCTATCGTATGAAGAAGTCATGCTGAAATCAATATTTTCAAATTGATTTCAAATTGATTTCAATTAAATCGATTTCAAGGCGTTTCGCATTCGTACGATCAAACGACAAGTCTGATTGCTACGAAACTTGAAACCCTGCAATAATTCACTGTTACGGATCCGATGAAACTGGTTTCGTCGAAATCCGAGTCCGTGACAAAAATGGCTATTTTTATATCAATTAAATAAATTAAACAAATTGCTTAAATCCAATTTTATATTTTAAATTCTGAAATTGAAAATCTTATCATCTTTATATTACTCAAACATTTACACTGATTTTAACAAATTCAAATGTCCATATAGAGAAGATAAATTTATCCATTCCAAATGTTAATCTCACTTTTAATAATTAACTTCATTAAATTTACAAAATTATAAATAAAATCCTAAAAATTCCATTTAGTTAAATAAATTAATTATTATTCCGTTCATAATTTCAAATAGATGTGTTAACCATTGGATTTAAGATTATCACATAAATATTTCACGTTTTCAACTTAATTTCCAATTAACGTAAAATTTTATTATTAAATTTTAAATTAATTGCAATAAACCCAAATAAATACATAAAGCTTGATTCCTGTTTAAACATTTAACTCATTTGATTGCAATTAACATCTTTATGGTAAATTAAATTCCGATATATTAATGAAACTTTATTTCCATTCTTTATTCACAAATCATCATATTTATGAAGAACATATACGTTATTCTCCATTTATTTACCTTAATTTATTTAACGTAACATTTAATTTATATTTATTGCAATGATTTCCAAATCAATTGAATGAATTAAATATATATGTATCACTCATAATAACTTATGGTCACAACTCTTGATCACCTTTAATAAGTTTAATATTTACAATCCAATAATCGCCATTTACTACATATATACGAATTAATTAATTCAATATTTCCATTTCGTTTTCCTATACTAAATTTATTACTAAGTGTATTTACTCCATTCCAACAAGTTGGAATTCCATTCTTACTATAACAATCACTTTCCCATTCACACCTTATTATCAACCCACAATTATTGCAATTCATTATCTTATATTGATTTTATCCAATTACCATTAACTTTACATTCAATTACTATTCAATGCATATTTATTCATCAATCAATTCGATATTTACTTTTCTTTCCTTTTATTTGATACATATTTCATACATTCAATTTCATTACATTCATTTATGGGTATTGCATTGAAATTTAATTTATTAGCTAATACCAACATTATTACCATTAATTACAATTGGATTCCCAAATTTTTTCAATACACTGAATAAATAACATATATATTAATCAAATCCTTACATTTGTTTTTCACATATTCCATAAAAATCAAATCATAACATTTAAATGATTTTATTGAATTGGAATTTTATTTCAGTCGTAAATTATTAACTTGCAATAACATGATTCCTTAATTTATTCCAATTACTGTTTACACTCTTTTATTGCATTAAATCAATTTAATATTTTCATAAATTTCTCATATTAAATTTTATATCCAGGTAAGAATCCTTTTTCTACTTAATTCAATTTGGATTTTATTAAATTTCTATAAATAGGTTTTAAGTCACCATTTACATAATTTATTTTGGCCTTCATTTTAACATTTATTTATCCCCGATGGAGATTTCTACTGAAATAAATTACAAAAATCCTATTAAATAAACAAGTTAAATTGTCGAAATTTACGGGTCGTTACACTCTCCTCCACTCAAAACTTTTCGTCCCCGAAAAGGAAAAGAAGGGAAAAGAAGAAATAAGAAATCAAAGTACCTTATTCAAACATTAACCTTATAACAATTAAATTTATAAAATTAATTAATTTAGGTAAAATATCTCAATTTATAGCCATTAAGTCTTTTTATACTTAAATTACTAAAGTTTGGAAAACATTTTCAAAATATTTCTAAGTTCAAAATTTACGGAAAAATTTTGGCAGAGTATCCTTTGTACGGAGAGGCTCGGGAGAAAATATAATATAAATATAACAATATACACAAATATTTTCCAAAATAATATGTATCCCTACACGGGAATTTATATAAAATAGCGCTATAAACCGTAATCCGAAAACGTACCTATTTGTCGGGCAATTTACGCTAAATTTATGGAACCAAAAGCAGTAGCAATTGCTTCCATAATCTGCATTTCACTTATAAAATCTAAAGGGTTAACGATTTATATAAAGTGAAATATTTGAGTGGTTTCAATCACTAACAACAAATCAATACAAAAACCATCAATTTTAACAACAGCATACACCACAAATTCAAAGCAACCATTCAACCAAACAAACAAATAGTTGTTCGGGTTCAAAACCTTTATATTGTACGGAATGAAGAATAAACTATCCAGTGCATCATTTACTCAACAGTCTTAGATTAAACGCAATGAATTATTCATCCATCCCAACAAAATTAAAGTTTCCTTACCCGACAACCACAACCACGACAAACAACAATTTCAGTAATAGATTTAGTCTATTCTTACTTATTCCATTCATACATTTGTTGTTTGATTATTTTCATTCATATAACGGTTTATTCTTTTTATTTTCATTTATTTCTTTCAGTTTTATTTAGAAATAACTGCAACCCTTTCTTAAGTTGACAATTTCTCTTTATTATATTACATCCATTTATTTTCACTTACTACTTACTACTATTCATTTCCATTAACTCAGGTCATGCCATTGACTACTATAATTGTTCATTCATTTATTGCATGCCCTCATTTATTTACATTATTCATGTCCCATTTAATTTCCTTGTATTTCCATTTTATTTACTTAAGTTGAAAATCATCTATTTGAATTACTTACCTTTAATTATATTCACTTATAGTAAAATTTCAATTACAACTTAAGTTTATAGCATTAAATTCTCATTTATAATAGCAAATTCATTGAATACTTTCATTGCCTATTTTTTTACTTGTAATTCTCATTACATTTCCTATCAAACATTTCACTTTTAATATTTGGTAAGTTATATATGTTTTTAAAGAATGTACTTGGAAATTACACAAGTTTCCTCATTACCTATGATTAATTTAACGTTCAATAATAATATTCTTTATTTCGTAGGTTATAATTTCAAATTTCACTTAATACCATTTATAACCTATCATTAAATCTTTTATTTCCTTTAGAGGTGTTAATTTATTAATTTCCTATGTTTCAATTCACTACAATAATTGAAACAATTAATTTATGGAAATTTAAGAATTTAATACCGGGTTAAATTTCAAATTATTTTAAAATAATAGATAAATATATTCTTACAACTTATATATCTCTAATTATATTTAAAACAATCCAAAATTGATATATTTTTCAAAATGAATTTGCAGTAAAACTACTACAGTGGCCTTTCCCCTTCGAAACTCGAAAATGAAAGTCGATGATGCGGCTGCCATCACCGAAATTATTTTCCAGCAACAAAGAGGAAAGTACAAAACTTATTTTCTCCAAAACTTTCTTTAAAACAATTTTTTCCGAATTATATTGAAATATTTATATCAGAAAATACTTATAAACAATATTATTATATTCCAAAATTTATTCGAAAGAAATTTCAAAATCCCGGATCTTAAGTTCCAAATTTCAAAATTTTATTTATTTATTTTAAATCTCATTTCAACTATTATTATAATTTTTATTACCTATCAACCAATCTATTTCAGCCAAATATAGATATCATTGAAAACTTTATTATATATATAGAAAATATAATAGGCAAAATTATTTCATTCACCTAAATAAAACAAATATTATGTCGGCCTGTCATATTAAGTGTTTAGAAATCCCTATTGATGTCACAGCGTCCCATGCACCAACCAGAATTTATAAATACAAAATGGAACAGATTAACACAATATTAAAACCTTTTTATAACACTAACAAATACGCTCTCTCATATATACACTCAGCGACTCCCATAGGGTATTATTACCCTATTAGTAAAGAGTTAAACCCCACAAAGCTAAGGTTTATCGCTAAACCAAAACTCTGATACCAGATGTAACGTCCCGCCTTATCACACGCTTTAAATCGACACACGTGCCAATTCAAACCATACAAAAGGGCGGATTGTTATGGGGTAAATAAGAAAACAAGGAAGAAATAAAACAAAATAGAATCTCACAGCGGAACGATAAAATATAATAATCAATATACAGTTCATGAAGCTATTGTACAAAACTTTTGATTATATTTATACAATACATATCAGAGTACACATACCAATAAAAATGCAACGGAACAGTATGAGTGTAGTGCAATAATATAAATAATAATAATACAGGTCTTCGTCTTCATCCTCCAGAGCTAAATATCCAAATCTTGAAACGCTCGGACTGACCCGAGCGAATTGAAAAGACAAAACACTCGAGTCAGAACTAAAAGATCTTATGTGAGTTAAATTAACAGAAATAAATATGAGTACAGTAACTCAAGAGATGCTCGGGATTTTACATCTCTTAAGGATCCGTTAAACTATTTATTATGTAGTATATTTCGCTATTATAATAGTGTCTATAGTAAAATAAACATACTTTTAAATAGCATTAAGGCTTTACATTTTCCACCTTAACACGTAATAGTCCCAGTAGTCCATCCAATATCATAGTCCCTCCTGATCGGGAAGCCACCAGAGGATACCACACGGGCTACGGGAGAAATCCAAACTCGTACAAGGCGCGATAGGTTAGGTGACACGGCACAACTAGGCAATACCAGGGTAGATATACCAATTACGCTTCCGGGTCGGTGGTAACGCGTAGCGCGCAGCTACCACCCACCTCGAGCCACACCCCTAAATAAAATCAAAAGTGGCCACCGAATCAATCCAGAGTCAAGTATAATATCGAAGGGATGTGTTCGATCAAAGGTGCTACCTTATTAACCCGTCAATCGCTCCTGCTTTAGCCACCTTATGACAACTCAAAGGAGTTGGGTCCACGTATTTACCTTACAGGAAACGCTGCCACCAACCTACTTCATTCTAGAATCTCCACCGCGTACACGGTTGTTAAAGTGGTTTTCGGAGTTGGCAGAGAGTATGACAACTTTCGATCCCGGTCTCTTCAACAACCAAAAGTTATTATAACACCGAGGTCTTTTCCAAATAATTTATACTTTAAAACCAAAATATATATCCATTTCAAACCATAATATTTCGATATCATTTCTTCTTTTAAAACCAAATAAATATGATATCACTTTTATTTCAAGTATATCTTTTTGTTCAAAAATCATAGTACTTTCAGATATATATTCCTTAAACCCATAGCTTCGAAACATGAATTTTAAATACTTAAATGGTTTAATAATAAATTACTTAATAAAGTAAATTAGTTTTCAAATTCTCAAATCAATTCCAAATCAGATTAAAATTCCCAAATAAACCATTTATATTTCATATATTTCAAAGTTTAAATATTCCATCATTTCAAAACTAAAATTTTTATTCATACCTATATATATTAAATTCACCTTACTATTATTTAGTTTTGAAATACTTACTTGATAAATCAAATATCAATTTCGTAAAAATTTAAACTTTGAATAACAGGATATTCTTTCAATTAAATTAACTTGATAATATTCTTCCAATCAATCTAATATTCATTTAAATCCTCAAATCAAAATCAAGTTATTAATCATACCTTTCAAATCTTAATTTATTTATATTTTAAACCAATTTCGAGGATAATTCTTAAATACTTTAATTCAAGTTCAATCCTGAAATAATTCAATTTAAAACCCATCCCATATTTACCTTCTAACTTAATTTCATTTAAGTCATTTAAACTTTATATATACAATAGAGTTTAAATAGATACTTACCACTTTATAAAAAAGAAATCAACTTCCTTATTAAACCCATTTTATTAATCCTTTTATACATAGCTTAGATTTAAGAATTTAACTATATATATATATAAAGTAACATTTAAATAACGTCAGAATAAGTATTTATTAAACCGTATTTCCTTCCCAAAACCATAGAAAACCATTTCAAAATTATATATATATATATATATATATATATATATATATATACCGCGGTGCCTGTATATAATTTTCTATCCTATGGTCAAGTGATACGGATATTTATCATTTCAATCCGCAATTTAGAAATAAAATGCGGTTGTATATCATTTCAAACCACAATCCCGAATGAAAAGAAATGCATGATAACTTGTAGTTTATATAAGATAGACACATCATCCATTCACCCAATATCAATCATTAACCAATTTGTTTCAATCATCATCAATTTAAACAAACATCAATATATAGCATATAAAATATAACAGGAAATAAATGACAGTTATTAACTAACAGTTTATATTCAAAATAAATTTAATAACTGTTTAACTAGCAGTTTTATGCAAGTAAATAAATTTTAACTGTCAAATTTATATGCAATCATAAAATTAATTAACAGTCAAATTAAATAAATGCGATTTAACAGAGATAATGAATAAAACATACCAAACAATCAAACATAAGAAATCTTAGAAGTTGTGAGTGGGTTAAAACACTCACCTTTTGAATTTAAATCAAATTTAAATCCGATTTAAACCCAAAAATTTGATGGTCTCAGAATTTGTCCAAACCAGCGTTAACAGATTCGAAATTTAATTTCAATCCTAACAAAAAAAATCCCGTGTAAATCGGACACCGTATGCAGAAGTTATTCGAATAAAACGATTTGAAAATTAAATTAAATTAAATTAAACAAAGTAAATAACCTAACCCATGCCACGTCATCCACACACTCATCTCCCCCAGAACGCCGAACCCTAAATTCGTGTAACCCCTCTTTTACAGCCGCCACCCACCATCTGTCGTTGACCAATTTTCGCCGCTGCCAGAGACGACTACACCGAGATCGAGCTTCGCCGTTGGCATCTCCTCCCCGAGCCGCCCTCCTGGTACCCACGACCAAACTTCCGGCCACCCCAATTTATCAGCGCCGCCACCACGTAAAACGGCCAATCATGGCGAACTCGAGCCACTACGACTCAAAGTAAACCGCTGGATCGACATGCCTCAACCTTTTCTTCGCAACTATACTTCCCGATCGACGAATCGTGGAAGATCCACCATCGAAATCACCAAAATCAAAACGAACGGCAAAGTTAAATTTGTAATTTCTGGTTAAACAGTGAATCATTTTGAAAAACGAACAGTACCAGCAGATTACGCTCTTCGAGAACATCAACATATATTTTTTGGGAATTTTCTGAGAACTTTGAATTTTGACTTTTGATTTTGAATTGAAATTGGATCTAGGGTTTCTAGCCATTGGAAGAAGAGAAGGAACTGATGAAATGAACGCACAAACAAATGAGAATAGATGGGGCTAGGGTTTATAACTGGGTTTATATAGATAGGTTGGAAATTTGAATAGATGAATCTGTTGAATATACGTGCTAACGCTAACGTGGCCCAAAAGCCCGTTCTTACCCCGGAACGAAATTGGGTAAACCCATATATCCAAATAGGTATTTTAAAATATTCTTAACGCGATGGAAAAAGTTTCACATCCAAATTCCATCGTATGAAGAAGTTATGATGTAATCAATATTTTCAAATTGATTTCAATTAAATTGATTTCAAGGCGTTTCGCGTTCGTACGATCAAACGACAAGTCCGATTGCTACGAAACTTGAAACCCTACAATAATTCACTATTACGGATCCTGGTTTCGTCGAAATCTGAGTCCATGACAAAAATGGCTATTTTTATATTAATTAAATAAATTAAACAAATTAATTAAATCCAATTTTATATTTTAAATTCTAAAATTGAAAATCCTATCATCTTTATATTACTCAAACATTTACACTGATTTTAACAAATTTAAATGTCCATATAGAGAAGATAAATTTATCCATTCCAAATGTTAATCTCACTTTTAATAATTAACTTCGTTAAATTTACAAAATTATAAATAAAATCCTAAAAAATTCCATTTAGTTAAATAAATTAATTATTATTCCGTTCATAATTTCAAATAGAAGTGTTAACCATTGGATTTAAGATTATCACATAAATATTTCACATTTTCAACTTAATTTCCAATTAACGTAAGATTTTATTATTAAATTTTAAATTTATTGCAATAAACCCAAATAAATACATAAAGCTTGATTCCTGTTTAAACATTTAACTCATTTGATTGCAATTAACCTCTTTATGGTAAATTAAATTCCGATATATTAATGAAACTTTAGTTCCATTCTTTATTTACAAATCATCATATTTATGAAGAACAATTACGTTATTCTCCATTTATTTACCTTAATTTATTTAACGTAACATTTAATTTATATTTATTGCAATGATTTCCAAATCAATTGAATGAATTAAATATATATGTATCACTCATAATAACTTATGGTCACAACTCTTGATCACCTTTAATAAGTTTAATATTTACAATCTAATAATCGCCATTTACTACATATATACGAATTCATTAATTCAATATTTCCATTTCATTTTCCTATACTAAATTTATTACTAAGTGTATTTACTCCATTCCAACAAGTTGGAATTCCATTCTTACTATAACAATCACTTTCCCATTCACACCTTATTATCAACCCACAATTATTGCAATTCATTATCTTATATTGATTTTATCCAATTACCATTAACTTTACATTCAATTACTATTCAATGCATATTTATTCATCAATCAATTCGATATTTACTTTTCTTTCCTTTTATTTGATACATAACCTAGTATACATTTTCATACATTCAATTTCATTACATTCATTTATGGGTATTGCATTGAAATTTAATTTATTAGCTAATGCCAACATTATTACCATTAATTACGATTGGATTCCCAAATTTTTTCAATACACTGAATAAATAACACATATATTAATCGAATCCTTACATTTGTTTTTCACATATTCCATAAAAAATCAAATCATAACATTTAAATGATTTTATTGAATTGGAATTTTATTTCAGTCGTAAATTATTAACTTGCAATAACATGATTCCTTGATTTATTCCAATTACCGTTTACACTCTTTTATTGCATTAAGTCAATTTAATATTTTCATAAATTTCTCATATTAAATTTTATATCCAGGTAAGAATCATTTTTCTACTTAATTCAATTTGGATTTTATTCAAATTTCTATAAATAGGCTTTAAGTCATCATTTACATAATTTATTTTGGCCTTCATTTTAACATTTATTTATCCCCGATGGAGATTTCTACTGAAAATAAATTACAAAAATCCTATTAAATAAACAAATTAAATTGTCGAAATTTACGGGTCGTTACAAGTTGGATGGCGATACGTACTTCCGTATTTGTGTTAAATATTCCGTTGTGTATTCAGATTGTGAGGACAGGTTATGATTACTGTCCAGCTGTGTGTTATGCATACTCTGATGATGTAATGTATAAACAGATATATTTGCTTTTGTGTAAAGATCAGTTATTATCTATTATATTTTATTCCTCTGCGATAGTTAGATTCTGATGTTGTTTTCTATTTTCTTCTTCTACCTCTTTTTCTTTAACCCAAATGGTTCATATTTCCGTACATCTTGAGTTGATCGAGGGATAATAGTGTCGACTCTAGGGGTACGGATTTGTGGGTCATTACAAAATAACTAACAGCATCATATTTCAATTGTCATTTCAATTGAAATCAAATTTAATAAATATAAGAACGTTAATCATGAGTGATTGTTCGCCTTTCGAGGTTAGAGAAATTTGACAAAGAAATGAGTTACGAATCCAGAGCAAAGCTAGATTGAACACGAATTTGAGAAGTAAAGCTGATAATAAAAATTGATGAAATCAAATCAGAATTGGATTGATGATGAAAATTAGGTATAAGTGAATATACATATAACTATGTACACAAAAAAAATCATGTTTTATATTCAAACCTATTATAAATTTTTATATATATATATATATATATATTTCAAAAATCCTTGTTTAAATTAAACTCATATATTATATGTTGAAATAACTATTTATGAAATCATATTCTCAATTCAATTCTTTTAAATTTGAATATACATATGTATCTTAAGATCATTGGTTTAAATAAACACGTAAAACAAGATATATTCACATAATATAATTTGAAATAAACACATATATATACTAAAAAAATTACAAAATACTTACATATATGAAGTATGTTTAATTGAATCTAAACACATTTTTTTCAAAAAAATCAAATATATATATATATATATATAACAGGATAGCAAAATCCAACACCATGAGTCATTGAACAAAATATATACAAGTACCACCGTAAATAAAATATAAATATATTTGGCACACTATACTATATCATGAAAATCTAGATGCTGCTAATAATTTACACTTGAACCAATACTATATTTACAAGATGCTTAAAATAGTAACCATTATTTATATGTGAATTCATATATTAAAACTGTAAATGAAATTATAAACCAAGATCAAAACCCATATATAAAATACCCTACTTTATCTCAAATATAACTTATATATATTGCAGCAACAGATAATACTAACTAAAATATACATATAAACGAACCATAATTATGCAACATGTATAAACTTATAATATAAACTCAACAAATCTCACGTATAAAACAAATATATATATACACACACACACACATACATACATACATCATATATATATAAAAAGAATTCGTATCTCCAAAATACTTATGCAGACTTCAAAAAAATGATGAACAGAATACTTCAGAACCAAATATATGGGCTATATATATATATATATATTATATCAAGAATCTTATATATAAACAATAACGAGGTATAATATATAACCAGTGAAATATTTAAGTACAGCTAACTTATTATATATATAACTTAGAAAAATATATATTTATATACATATATAACAATGAATATATATATATAATATAACTGACAGTAACGCATATATATAACTAATTAAAAAACATAGTTTAAACACATATATAATACTATTGATATAAACAACTAAAACAGAGAAACAATACTCAATTGTTAAACAAAGAATCATAGCATATAAACAAAGGGAAATCCGATATCGCCAAATCAATATTTCTTAAAAATTGATATGCGTTTCAGAATAAAGAAAACATATTATGAAATACTTTGGGCAATATATATAAACTTTTATAAAATAGAAAAATAATAAATAAAGGAGACGAATCAGCAAGGACGAGCAAGGCTACCTCGATTTGTGGTGTGAATCATCAAGGACGAGCATGGCGTCAGGTTGAGAACGGAGGGGATCGGCGATCTTAGAGTTGTTGATTTGGTGGCCGAGAAGTGAGAGGTAGGGCTTGGATGAGATGTTGCTTGGTGCATTCGAACTGAAGGATGGAGGAAAAAAATGCATGCATTTATTTCAAGTAGATGGGTAGGTGAAAAAAACAAAAAAAAGAATATGGGAAGGGAGAGGAGAGACATGGGAAAAAGTGACAGGCAATATAGAAATCATCTAGAAGAGGCCAGGTGATCCAACTCAAATATGCCAGAATGTCGACAAGCTTGATGATGGAAGAATGATGTAAAGGGTCACAGAGAAAATATAACGCACCATCAAAATAAACATTGAAACCAGTGGAAAACAAAAGGTCAAGCATTGGAATTTAGGAGATATAAATGCAAACATCTATTGGCGTTGTACGGTGAATAAATGAAGAGTCACAAAACCCAACAGGCACAAATCCGGTACTGATACGGTTATACTTTATGCGGATTCCGTTGCGTACCGGATTTCAAAACACAGAATTAAATATACCGCAGAGCTCAGCACGATGAATACAAATATAAGTGGTATGATCATCCGGTCAAAAGTCGATAATCGGTACCGATATAAGTTGCTATTCCATACGAGAAATCCAAATGAAGGTAGAAACGTACGAATTTCACGAAATGGATTTCGCAGTCTAATTTAGAGTGTTCTAAATAAATTTTCTCATGTTGACATATTTAGGTTTCGGAATACTTTCAAATTCCACTGTTATTAACTGATTTAAATGGAAATAAAATTACGCAATAAAATAAACTTCAATATTATCAGATGAAAATTTACTAGTTGCTATGTTAAAATAGACGTATACCAAATATTAAATTTTATTTCAAAATATTATTATTTAAAATTTCTCAAAAATTCAATTAAATACGTTATAAAAATTATTAAAATTCACGGGTCGTTACATTCTCTCCCACTCAAAACTTTTCGTCCCCGAAAAGGAAAGATGTAGAGAATAGAAACAACCAGATATAAAATTAGATTGAAAAACAAAGTGAAACAATTAATTTAAACCAAATAAATTTCAATTTAAATTAATTTATATTCAACAATTTATAAATTCCTTCAAACAAAATTTATTTAATTATCTCATTTATTCATCCAGTTAACTCATTATTCTATTTATCTCTATTAACTTTTTATAACTAAAATCTAAGTGTATAACATTTGTCATAATCAATCGAATTTTATTTATAAAATCATTAATCATCATTTTACATTGTAAATTATTCAGTTACATATGCAACTTCTGAATGATTTAGGTAAGTTATATTGGAATGTAATTGATTATTATACAAATTAAAAAAATTCAATTCAATTATTTCAAGTTTAAATATTTATTCAAAATTTTGATTACATTTTATAATTGAAATCACCTTTAACATAGATTTAAGAATTACATTTCCGATGAACTTCAAACCGTTTAGAGATAAATATATACATATATATATATTATATATATATATATGTCAAAATAATCAGATATCAATATATATTATAAATTAAGCCATAATTTAGAAATGTAAATCGATTAAATTTTCCCAAAAAAAAGTGTAGCAAAGCTACGGAATGGTCTATTCACTTCGAAGCTCGAAAATGAATGTCGATGATGCTGCAGTCATCACCGAAATTATTTTCCAGCAACAAAGAAAAGAGCACTGATTTAAACTTTAAATATTTTTAAAAATAATTTCTATTCGAAAATATTTAATATACATTTTAAAACTTATAAAACCAAAGTTTGAATGAAAAATAAATTCTCAAATTCCTACTTTGCATTCATTTAAATTTCTAAATAAATCTATGAACCTAGTTTTATAATTCCATTTATTTATATGTTGGTAAATCAATGGTTTACAAAACAATAAATGAAAATCAAATAATATCATTTTTTTACAACCAATTCATTTAACAATTCAATTTCAGAAAATTATACATATATATAAAATATAATCATACAAAAATCTATTTCATTTACCAATTTGAAGATAATATTGTGTCAGTTTGCTTTGTTAAAGTGTTTTGGAAATTCTATCGATAACATTGATCAAACGTATCGATCGAAAACCTAAATCAACATCAACAACTCAAACAACACAATATATAAAACATTTTTAATATTAATTACAAATACACTCCTCACTCAAAATACAGAATGAATTTCAAAGCAAGAATAGAGATTCAAATTTGATGGACTTAAATCAAATAGAATTTTGATTCGAAGATAGGTTTGAAACAAGGATAAGATAATTAAATAACAAAATAGGGAGATGGATAAGTTTACTAAATCACGGGCAACCTTAACTGGGTCACCGTGACTTCAAGAATGAAACCGATGCAGAATTCCAAGGCAAATCGGCATCAGATCTCAAGGAATAAAATTCAGGCATAACATGAGATAGATAGCATCGTAAACCGAGGAGACAGAAATTGCCGGTAAATTAATGCTTATTGTAAAGGAGTTCCACCCCTTTACAAATCAGTCGAAGATTGGCGAGACCGCCGAGTTATTATAGAGATCATTCGGAGTGGAGTTATGGGGTACTCCAGAATCAAAAAGAATATGGATTCCGTGAAGACAAGAGTTGATTTCGGAACAAATAGAGGAGTTCTAAAATTCAAAGGAAACCGAATCGAAGAGGAAGGGATTCAAGTTCGAACGAAAATGATTCCATAATTAACTTTACCCCATATGTTGAGTTTTTCCTATAACCTCGCTCTGATACCAACTGTAACATCATGATATCTTCAACCATTCGCGTCCACACATGCCGGATTTGAATTGCTCAAAATACCAGATTGTTAATTTATATTTGGAAAAACTCAGAATAGACAGTAAATAAATAAATCACAGAATCACTGACATAGAGTAATATACAATATGCAGCGGAAACAAGAGAATAGTAGTTCATGAAGCTACTATATATAACAGAGTTAAATAAGTTACAATAGGAGTTTCAATTACAATAGTCAAATACAAGATCAGAATATATCACTAGAATCAACTGAATAAGTGAAAGCTGAAAAGATGTAGATGGATCTGTAGACGAAGCTCCAACTCCAAAGGTGAGTCTCAGAAGCTGTATCACTCAGTCTGACACGAGCGTAAAGCAAACACAAAACACTCGAGTCAGGATTAACATTCTTATATCAATAAATCAAATTCAAGTGAAATAATGACTGAAATACAAGTAACTCAAAGGATGTTTGGGATAACCATCCTCTAAGGATCCGTTAAACTATTTACTATGTAGTAATATACGCTATTATAATAATGTCTAAAGTAAAATAAAATTACTTAATATAGCGTTAAGGCTTTACATTTTCCACCTTAACACATATATAGTGCCAATAGTCTATACAGTACCTTAATACCTCCAGGTAGGGAGGCTACCAGAGGATACTCCATAGGTACGACGCAAACCAAACTCGTAGAAGGCGCGCTAGGGTAGGTGACATGGCACAACTAGGCAATGCCAGGGTTGATATACCAATACGCATCCGGACTGGTGGTAACGCATAGCAGCCACTACCGCCCACCTCGAGCCACGCTCTCAAAAATCAAAGGTGCACCCAATCAATCGCAAAGTAATAGAATTGTGACGACCCGATATTTTCAACCATTCGCATCCGCACATGTCAGACTTGAATTGCACAAAATACCAAATCGTAAAATAAATTTGGCAAAACACAGCATAAACAGTAAATAAATAAATCACAGATCACAGACACAGAGTAATAAATGCAGCGGAAGTAAAGAAATAGTAGTTCATGAAGCTACTATATAAATACATCAGAGTCAAGCAAGATACAACGGAGGTCTCAACATGATAACCAGGTATGATTCATAATATATCACTGGAACCAACCGGATAACTGAAATCAACTGGATAACCGAAAGTGAAATAGACAGCTGGATCTTCAAGCAAAGCTTCCAACTTCGAAGGTGAGACTCAAATGCTGTATCACTCAGTCTGACCCGAGCGTAAAAACACAAAACACTCGAGTCAAGACATACATACTTATACAATGTAAACCAACTCAAGTGAACTGTAATATGAGGTACAAGTAACTTAAAGGATGCTTGGGACTGCCCATCCTCTAAGGATCCGTTAAACTATTTACTATGTAGTAATATTTTGCTATTATAATAGTGTCTATTAGTAAAATAAACTTACTTTTAAATAGCGTTAAGGGGTTACCCATATAGCCCTTAACACATAATATATTCTCATAGTCTATACAGTATTGTAATCTCCTCCATACTAGGCATCGTCAGAAGCCACTCCATAGGTATGGTACAAAACAAAATAGTATAAGGCGCGTTGGGGTAGGTGACACGGCATAACTAGGCAATGCCAGGGTAGATATACCAATTACGCTTCCGGGTCGATGGTAACACGTAGCCGCAGCTACCGCCCACCTCGAGCCACACCCCCAAATAAAAAAATCAAAAGTGGCCACCGAATCAATCCAAGAGTCAAAGTATAATATCGAAGGGATGTGTCCGATCAAAGGTGCTACCTCAATTAACCCGTCAATCGCTCTTGTTTTAGCCACCTTATGCCAACTCACGGGAGTTGGGTCCACGTACTTACCTCAAAGGAACGCCGCCGCCATCCTACTTCATTCTGGAATCTCCACCGCGTACACGATTGTTAAAGTGGTTTTCGGAGTAGGCAGAGAGTATGACAACTTCCAATCCCGGTCTCTTTAACAACCAAATGTTATTATAACCCATGGATATTTATTTCAAAATAATTTGTACTTTCAAAATGAAACTAGCATATCCATTTCAAATCATATCATTTCTTTCAAACTAGTATATACTTTCAAAACCAAAATATCATACTCATTTCAAAACCATATCACAATAGTATCATTTCCATTTCAAAATTATTCAATAATATATCGTTTAAATAAAACCCAAATTTCCAAATCATTGAATATTTCCTTCAATTTATTAAACTTGAAATATTCCTTTAAATTATCATAGCATTTTGGAAATGTTACCTTAAGGAATCATAGCATTTTTGGAATGTAATACTTTCCACTTTAACATTTTATAAAATCAAAGTATTGATATGCATACAAATTTAACATGGTCATTTTATCATAGCCTTATAGTTAAATAAACTATGCTATTGTAATATCCAATTTAAAGCTGAAATTCTTATGTTAAGTTAAAAGTACCATATTAACTTACATTTTTATTACAATAAAGAAAACTTTATTATTTTAATCATTTAAAGTATGCCATTTACATAAATTAAAACTTGCATATCAAATGTACATTATCAACTTTACATTTTATTATTACAGTAAGTAACATTTGTCATTTTAATCAATTTAAAATACACCATTACATTGATTAAAACTTACATGTCAAATGTACGTTTTAACTTACATTTATTATAATAAAGAGCATTTATCATTTTAATCAATATTACACTAATTAAAACTTACATTATCAAATGTATGTTTTAATTTACATTCCTATTACAGTAAAGAGCATTTATTAATTTAATCAATACCATACTAATTAAAACTTTACATGTTTCTTGCATTAATTAAAACTTTACACGTTCTCTCATTAATTAGGACTTTACACGTTTCTTTCATTGATTAAAAACTTACACTTTTCTTTCATTAATTAAAACTTTACATGTTTCTTGCATTAATTAAAAACTTACACGTTTCTTTCATTAATTAAAACTTTACATGTTTCTTTCATTTATTGAAAACTTACACTTTTCTTTCACTAATAAAAACTTTACATATTTCTTGCATTAATGAAAAACTTACACGTTTCTTTCATTAATTAAAACTTTACATGTTTCTTTCATTAATTAAGAATTTACATGTTTCTTCAATTTAAAATACCTTATTTTCTTAACTTAAAATCTCCATTTGGAAACCAATTTCCAATCATCAAGTTAAGTTATATATATATATATATATATATACATATATATATATATTATTTTATACAATAACTTATACAACTTAACTTATAGAAAATCACTGTAAACCTATTTATACAAACATATCCGCTTCATGGAATAAAATTCATTCCAACTACTAGGCTAGATTTAGAATTCCACATTAAATCAATTTTCATTATTAAGTTATTTATTATATTCCAAATCTTTAAATTACAAATTTAAAATCAAATAAAGATTTTTTTTCATTACAATTAAAAACCAAAATCAACTTATAAAATTTTAACTTATAGAAAACCAATACCTCTTTATATTATAAATCTTTAATCAACTTTTTATTTAAATTTCCATATATTTATAAACTCAAAATACTTAATAATTTTAGAAAACTATTATAAAATTTTATCCATGGTCCTGTATAAAATTTTCTAACCTAGGTCAAGTGATACGGATATGTATCATTTCAATCCGTAATTTAAAAAGAAAAATCCGGGTTCTATCATTTCAAACCCTCAATCCCAAGTAAAATAAATGCAATAAAGATCATTTCAGCCTATCATTTCAGCCCATAATGATTTTTTCTTATTCTACTATCCGTTCGGGTATGTATCATTTCAACCCATAGTGATAGGGACTTGCAGTGTGAGATACAGTATATAAAATGAACAGTATATCATATAAATACATATTAGATGATGTAACAAATATATAAATAGCATTTAACATCATATAACATATCATAGGCATGTATGAATGACATATCAATTTATACAGATCCACTTGTCATTATTCCACAACAATATAAGTACGTATGTCTAGAGTGATAGAAACTCACCTTTTAAAAGCTAGAATCAAATTCACAATACACAATTGAAACTCTGCAAAGCACGACAAGGCACGACCAAACTTTTGAGTAGATGGAGAGTCAAGATCCATATCTTGTATATAACAAATACACAAATCATAAGAACAAGACTCAACACAACAGAAGATGGATTAAACTATGCAATTATGAATCAAAGAACATAACCTTGCTTTCAACCACCAAGTGGGCTTGGCCATGGTCTAATAGTGAGGAGGAGGTAATGTTGTGGTGGTGGAGGCCGAGCTATGTAAGGAGAAAACAAAAGGAGAAAGAGAAAAAGAAAAAGACTGTGGAAAAAGAAGAGAGAAGGAAGTCATGGATCTAGACTTTTTCCTTCCTCACGCAAATGATACAATGAGAAACCTTTTTTTCATGTGAATGATAAGAGGCGGCTAGGTCTACAAAAAGATTTGAATGGCTAAAGTTTAGGAATAGTTAGAAAATAAAAAGGCAAGGAAATCTAAAAAGGCACAATTTAAGTAGGAAAAGATATTGTATATATTTTTCTTAAACAAATGAAAGGATAAGTTTGAGAACTTTATACGTGACTGAAAAGGGAAAAATCACGGCTATGCATTTATGAATAGATATGTTAGAAGATAAAAAGGTGGGAAATATATAAAGGTAATAAATAAATTAAGAAACGTATGCCTGTATTTAAAACGTATTTTAATTGATTTGTTACTTATCCAATAAATATAGAAGTATATACACAAAAGAAACCTTCACTAAATAAATAAAGTTTATACACACCATAGAAGTAAATAAGAAGATGGAGGCTGAGCCAAGCTTGAAGGAAGACAAATAAAATAAAAGAACATAGAAGAGAAAAAAAATAGAAAAACAAAAGAAAACAAAGCCATTACTTACAAGAAAATTTCTCACGTGAAGATGCAAATGAAAATGAGATGTGGTAAAGAGTTTTTGTACGTGAATTAGAATTTACTAGGGGAGTTATTCACGCCTAATCAAGTGCAATGAATTGGTAAGTAATTAAGTGCTTAAATGGCTAGAGATTTGAAGGGATTTATTTCCTATTAAATAAAAAGAAACAATGGAAGGAAATGGGGTAAGTTACTTACTTTTTCATGTGAATTGATAGGGTATGAATGGCTAAAGTTTTAGGTAGGCACGGCTAGAAACTAATTAAGGAGGTAGGAAATAAAAGATAGGCAAATAAAGAGGCAGGAAATAAAACAAATGTAATGTATGCCAATTAAAGCAAAGTAACATACGCCTAATTAATTTGTTTCCTTGCCATTAAAATAGATAAATCAAATAAATATAATCTAAGTTTACACAATTAAAATAGAAATAAAAATTAAATAAACAAACATAGGAAAATAAAATATGAAATATAGATATATATATATATATATAATGAAAACACGTAAATTTATTGTGTGTAAAATGCTGTAATTTTCCAAATCTAAAAGTATAAATCGGAATTTCATGAAACGAAAAGAAAGATAAATATTAAAATAAAATACATTTACAAAGAAAAAGATTAGCATTTAAAAATTCAAATTTAAAATTTTCAACTGTGGTCAAACTTTGACTTTCAGTTGACCAAAAATACAAAATTCCAGAAATTGCTTATTTTATTAAATTTGTCAAATGTATACATTTATTATGATTGAAACCTTAATTAATTCATTCAGATAGGTTTCATTCTTTTATATTACCTTATGAATAAAATATGAATTCTCATTTCATCGTAGTTTTCAACTAATATAGTAATTAAATTCATTTACTTATCATTAAATTTATTTATTATAGATTACATTCCAATCAATTAAAATTGATTCCCATAATTTGATTTGATTTAATTTCCATCTTTATATTATGCCCATTATTTCTTTATAAACCTGGTTACATATTCCATTACATTAATACACCCCTATTTACATCTTAAATTTGTATTAATGTTACTTTTTTTAATGTTATTGTTATTATTTTTAAATGTGTACTTTTGTCAATTGTACACATTAATTAAGGTTTGAAACCAATTAAATAAATTTACCTTAGTTCCATTCATTTTACCAATTTATTACTTTATAAATAAATTTACGTTTCTAGTTAATTTATACATTCACATCTCCCATTACTGCATTAATTCTCATAAATGAACATTTATTTACATTTGAATACAATTGATTTCCAATTCATTTTATAGCCTAAATAGACAACTTATAATAGTTGTTACCATTATCTTTATTACATTCAAGTTTATCATTTTCTCTAATTATCATAATTGCTCACAAAATGTTAAATTCATTAAATTACCATAGATTATACACTAATTCATTTGTTTGCACCACACTTACCCTTATTTTCTTACATTCAAATTTTATACCTAAATCTAACATTTACAACTAAATTAATAAACCAATTAAATAGTAACTTACAACCGTTACTATTACTTTAAATCACATTAGTGAATTCATTATTATTTACAAATCAAATGTTACAGTTACTTAATTAACACTGATTTACTTCAATTTATATTGATCATATATTATCTCATTAATAATTCAACATTCACACTTGTTTTCTTATATTCGAATGTATAACTAAATGCAACAATTTACATTATTTCAATTAGTTTGAAACTTCATAATTAGTTTAAATTTCATTGCAACATTTCATTTTAACGTTTGTTTCACTATTAAATTACAAAGTCTTTGTTCTTCCAATTTTAATTACCAAGATCGTATTAAATCAACAAATTATATTATTGACAATTTACGGGTCGTTACAAGAATGGTATCGAAGAAGTGTGTCCGATCAGTGGAGCTACCTCATTGGCCCAGAATCGCTCCTGTTTTAGCCACCTTATGCCAACTCATGGGAGTCGGGTCCACGTATATACCTCAATAGGATGTCGCCACTATCCTACTTCATTCTGGAATCTCCACCACGTACACGGTTGTTAAAGTGGTTTTCAAAGTTGGCAGAGAGTATGACAACTTTCGATCCCAGTCTCTTTAACAACCAAACATTATTATAACACCGTGGTCATTTTCAAAATAGTATATACTTCAAACCAAAATATCATTTCCATTTCAAAACCATATCAATACGATATCATTTCCATTTGAAATATATCCATTTTCAAAATCATAGCATTTTCAAAGTTATAACATTTTCGAAACCAAACACTAGAAGTTATAACATTTTCAAAACGTAATACTTTGAAATTCATAACTTTGAAAACATAACTTGCACCACTTAAACAATTTAGGTATTGAAATACTATAAAAAAATAAAATAGTTTTAAATTTAAGATTACTTTATAAAATAAAATAATTTCCTCAAACTTCACAAATTGATTTAAATCAACCTGAATCCAAAAATTCAATTTAAATCAAATCTCAATTCATAAATTTCAACTCAATTCAGTTCTCAATAAACCGTTTCAATTTCAATGTATTTCAAAGCTATCAGTATTCAACAATTACAAAACTAAATTTAATAATTTCATATATATATATATATATATCAAATTCAATTTACTATTATCTAGTTTTGAAATATTTACTTAATAAATCTGATATCAATTAAATAAACTTCAAATTACAAATAACTGAATATTACTTCAATTTATTTAAACTTGATATCTTCATTTAAATCAAGTTGATATATTTATTTAAATCACTTAAAATTAAAATCAAATTATAAAAATCATATCCTTAAAACCTAAAATTCAATAAGTTCCAAATCGATTTTAATCAAATATAATTCTTAATTAAATACAATTTCAAATCAATTTCAAATCCATCTTCTCAACCTTAATTTATTAAAATCATTATAAACTCTATATTAAAATATAATTTAAAATAAATACTTAACCATATTTTATTTTAATAAAATCAAACTTTATTTTAAACTTATTTTATAATAAACAATTTATACATATATGTTAAAAATAACATTTATATAATATCTGAAAATAATATTTATATAAAACCATATATTTCTTTCCAAAACCATATATAGACCACGGTGTCTGTATTTAATTTTCTATCATATGGTCAAGTGATGCGGATATTTATTATTTCAATTCGAAATTTAAATATACATACGAGTATATATCTTTTCAACCTGCAATCCCAAATTCAATTAAATGAAAATCGCTTGGGTCTATCATTTCAACCGATAACGATTTTCTCATATTCTACAGATCATTCGGGTATGTATTGTTTCAACCCATAGTGAATTCTATACTAACAGGGAACTTGCAGAGTGATAACAGATATGATAATAATAATATAACAGGCATATATCAACAATATAAATAATAGATAATCGTGTTTGGTGTCACAGGTGAACAGATAGCATATATATGGCATTGTAAATAACTAACAGCAGCATATTTCAATTGTCGTTTCAATTGAAATCAAATTTAATAAATATAAGAACGTTAATCGTGCGTGATTGCCCACCTTTCGAGGCTAGAGAAATTTGACACAGGAATGAGTTACAAATCCAGAGCAAAGCTAGATTGAACGCGAATTTGACAAGCAAAGCTGACAATAGAAATTGACGAAATCAAATCAGAATTGGACCGATGATGAAAATTGGGTATAAGTGAACATATATATAAATATAACTATGTACACAAAAAAATCATGTTTTATATTAAAACCCATTTTAAAATTTAAATATATATGTGTGTGTGTGTGCGCGCGTGTGTGTGTATGTGTATATATGTATATTTTCAAAAATCCTTGTTAAATTAAACTCATATATTAAAGTCAAATATAATATATATTGAAATAACTATTTATGAAATCATATTCTCAATTCAATTCATTTTAAATTTGAATATACATATGTATCTTAAGATAATTGGTTTAAATAAACACATAAAACAAGATATATTCACATAATATAATTTGAAATAAACACACATATGTACTAAAAAAATTGCAAAATACTTACATATATAAAGTATGTTTAATTGAATCTGAACACATTTTTTTTAAAAATCAAATATATTTAACAGGACAGCAAAATCCAACACCATGAGTCACTGAACAAAATATATACAAGTACCACCGTAAATAAAATATAAATATATCCGACACACTATACTCTATCATAAAAATCTGGAAGCTGCTAATAATTTACACTTGAAACAGTATTATATTCACAAGATACTTAAATAGTAACCATTATTTATATGTGAATTCATATAATAAAAATGTAAATGAAATTATAAACCAAGATCAAAACCCGTATATATAATACCCTACTTTATCTCAAATATAACTTATATATATATTGCAGCAACAGATAATACTAACTAAAATATACATATGCACGAACCATAATTTTGGAACATGTATAAACTTATAATATAAACTCAACAAATCTCATGTATAAAACAAAAATATATATACATACATCATATATATACAACAAGAATTCGTATCTCCAAAATACTTATGCAGACTTTAAAAAAAATGATGAGCAGAATACTTCAGAGCCAAATATATGAGCTATATATATTATAACAAGAATCTTATATATAAACAACAACGAGAAATAATATATAACCAGCGAAATATTTAAGTACAACTAACTTATTATATATATAACTTAAAAAACTATATATTATATACATATAGAACAATGAATATATATACAATATATAACTGATAGTAACACATATATGTAACTAACTAAAAAACATAGTTTAAACACATATATAATACTGTTAAATATAAACAACTAAAACAAAGAATCAATACTTAACTTTTAAACAAGGAACATAGCATATAAACAAAGGGAAATCCAATATCTGCAAATCAATATTTTTTAAAAATCAATTTACGTTTCAAAATAAAGAAAACATATTATGAAATAATTTAGGCAATATATATATATTTATATGTTTATAAAATAGAAAAATAATAAATAAAGGAGAGCACAGCTACCTCGATTTGTGGTGTAAATCATCAAGGACGAGCACGGCTTCGGGTTGAGAACGGAGGAGATCGGCGATCTTGGCGCTGTTGGTTTGGTGGCCCAGAAGTGAGAGGTAGGGCTTGGATGAGATGTGGCTTGGTGCATTCAAAATAAAGGATGGAGTAAAAAATGTGTGCATTTGTTTCAAGCAGATGGGTAGGTTGAAAAAAAAAAGAATGTGGGAAGAGAGAGGAGAGACGTGAGAAAAAGTGACCGGCAATATAAAAATCAACTAGAAGAGGCCAGGTGATCCAACTCAAATATTGTGGAATGTTGATAAGCCCGATGATGGAAGAATGAAGTGACCGGTCATAGAGAAAATATAATGCACCATCAAAATAAACATTGGAACCAGTGGAAACAAAAGGTCAAAGAATTAAGGAGATATAAATGCAAACATCTATTGGTATTGTAAGGTGAATAAATGAAGAGTCAAAAAACCCAACAGACACAAACCTGGTACTGATACAGTTATCGTTTACGTGGATTCCGTTGCGTACTGGACTTTAAAACACAGAATTAAATATGCCATAGAGATAAGCACGATGAGACGATCAAAACGGTATACAGATATCAGTGGTACGATCATCTAGTCAAAGTCGATAATCGTTATCGATATACGTTGCTATTCTGTACGAAAAAATCCAAATAGAGGTAGAAACGTCTGAATTTCATGAAATGAATTTTGCAGTGTGATTCAGAATGTTCTAAATAAATTTTCTCATGCTGACGTATTTAGGTTTCGGAATACTTTTAAATTCTGCTGTTATTAACTGATTTTAATGGAAATAAAATTACACGATAAAATAAACTTCAATATTATCAGATGAAAATTAACCAGTTGCTATATTAAAATAGACGTATACCAAATATTAAATTTTTATTTCAAAATATTATTATTTAAAATTTCTCAAAAATTCAATTAATTATGTTATAAAAATTATTAAAATTGACGGGTCGTTATAGTCTTTATTCTCTATTTTGTGAACATCGCAAAAATAAAGAGAAAAAACGACATTACTGATCTACTACAACCGAATTTTCAAATGCTTGCATAAGAGTACAATTTTATATCTAAAAGAAAAAACAAACCCTACTACAATAGGTGCTAGGTAGGTGACACAAGTAGGCTAACACATCTATCATCTTGGACTAGGAGGCCTCAGAACATGTCAAATTTGACATAGAAAGGTCCTACTCGAGGAATCCAAATAACTCATATGCTCCTCCTGCTGCCTATTACTTGTTGACAACTTACGCTGTATTACTCATGACGAATAAGATCTATTCATCTCTTTTATTCCATGCTTAGAAAGGAAAAACTAAGTCTCATTGACTGCAATAGATAAGGGTTTCAATCTATGCAGTCTCCATTTAAAACGACAACTAAGCTTGGGAAATTTTCTCTTTGCCTTTCATTTTTCCCCAACTAAGGTCTACATATCCCAACCACATGTGTCTTATCATCTTACTAATACCATTTTATTATTCTTCTATATTCTGCACATATGAAGCAACATTTCTAGGTTTTCACTAGTGTCCTATACACCTTACATAAATTTTTATTATTATTAAGAGTAATTAATGCTATAGCCTTATTCTTTTCCTATTACACCTAAGAAATAATTCCTATCTGCTTCATATTTGAAAATCTTATTTGGTTTGGTATTCATCAATTTGTCTACAAAAAATTAAAACTTCTAAATTTTATCTTTTCAAAAACTTATTTACTTTTCCACCAAACCTTCTTTTTTTTTAAAGATTTTCAAATTTACAAAAACTGAGGCAAATAAGAACAATTATTTTGTCAAAAATCTTATATCTTTTCTACTCTTCCAATTACTTAACCTTGAAAGAGTTGCTAACTTACTACACTTAATGGTTTTATACCTTGATGTATTGGAATTACTTTCTCTTATGAGAAACCATTAACGCTAAAACCTTCTATGAATCCTTTAAAAGATGATTTCATGTTTATGTGAAATTATAAGAAATTTATTTCATATTTTATCGAAATAGGCTATACAAAATATGGTGCTTTCCATACCTTATCATCTCTTTCACGTATCCCTTATAGCTTGCACAAAACATCTTTATTTGTGATTCATAGAAAATTATGTCATTATTCATTTCATTCTAATAGATTAAGGTACGTTTACTCTATATTTACTTACACAAGATATTTACTACTAAATTCAGTAATTTATTGTACATTATTTTTAAAGAGAACTCATTTTTAAAACTTCTTTATAGCTAGAAAAAACTTTTATGTGCTTATTTAAATAATAAGTGTACATACAAACCACTTTAGAAATTATCTCCAAAACTCATTTGGGTCAAAACAGATGTTGTGTTAAACACCGTTACTACAACCCAAAAATACTAATATATGGATTTAATTAAAATAAATGTTAATGAATCCCTATGTAAAAACATTTACATTAGGTGTCACCTACTGTAACAATAGTGTCATAGTCCATGCTTCCTTTATTTTTACTGAAAACATTTATTGCAACAATAAATGTTGTAACCTACGTTTTCGATACTTAACACACTCTAGGTTTTAATATTTAAAATCATTGTTTACCAACAAAGAAACTAGAGAGCTATACATGCTCTATAATTCTTCAAAAAGAATTTCACTTTTAACAAAATTAACATCATATTAAAACCAATTTAAATTTCATACCGCTTATTTTTTCAAAAACCCAATACTTCTTCAAATATACCAACAATTATATTTTTCAACCTTTTTTAATTCAAAAGTGTCATTTTTATTGGGTTAGACATAAAGTGGATTTTCTTCATACTATAACCCTTTATTCATCCTGAAATAAAAAACACTCTCCACACTGTCCCTAAGGATCCTCCCTACTTCCTAAAACATATGGATACAAATTTTCTCTCAAAACATGGCTTATTTGTATGTTATAAATTGGTAATAAAATAGGGCTCTCCATACTTGGGTCATCCCAAATCCAACTAGCAAACTATGCACAAATATACTTCTAAAAACTTTCCATATGTTAAAACCTATGGCTGGGGACATTTTTGATTTTAGTACATAATATATTTATATTTTATTCAAAAATACAAATACATTGACTCACTCTCTACCTAGGAATCCTAAACCTAGGCTCTGATACCAAATGTAACAATCCGAATTCCAGTGGTCCGGATATTTTGAAAGAATGCTAAAAACCAAGCCCTCTAAAGCCCGAGTTAGGTATCTGGTATCATGTAAATAGGCAAAGACAAAAATATCATAGCTCAATAATTTATCTCACAGCGGGATTAACGAAAATATAATAATAAGTAAATACTCACCCAAATAATAACACTTTCTAAGTAAGTGTCATAAAGCTGAGAAGTCTCTACCATCTACCTAACATGTAGGACGTTATGAGGAGGGGGTCAGAACAAAAGTTCCAGTGAATGAATAAATTATGTGCTAAGCTTAATTCTACATATATCATTTTATTTCTATTTACTCTTATATTAGTTTCATTAGGTTACAATACTCTCACCTCTGTTCGTGAACCATGTCGATCTACTCTATAGTAGATTAAAACCTAATAACTAATACATATATGTAGTTATATGACCAATGACCATATTGGTCCTAGGTACCACCCATGGTACCTTCTGTATCCCCCATGAATAGGGCTCCATCGTCTTGCTTCGAGAGCGTTCCGTAACTACATCTGTAAAGAACTGCTTCGAAAGGCCTACAATATAGATGCTCCATTATCTTGCTTCGCAGCTATATCTGTAAAGGACAGCTTCGTAAGGCCGACAATACAGACACTCCATCGTCTTGCTCCACAAGCGTTCCGTAGCTACATATGTAAAGGACTACTTCATATGGCCTACAATACAGATGTCCACTACTTACTATGAAAACGTAAATCGCGTCCGCACTAGTCTATGCTAGTGCTCGGACATCCACAATGTACCACCCTATGCGTACACTGAGGACTATGTAATCGTTTTCTAATGTCTGAATCCCGCTAACGTCTACCTTGTATGGAATTCAGTCGGGGATTTTCTATATCTGTAAAGGACTACTTCATTAGGTCTACAATAAAGATATTCTAGTTGGTATGTCTCTTTTTCATCGTAGTTATGGCCTCATGCAGCCACTCCTTAACTAACCGAAAGACTTCTAAAGATTTAAGTGGTCGTGCTCTACTATAAACAATCTAACACCCAAAATGGGGCGCCCTTCATCCAATGTCTCGATATCGGAAGAATCTTTGGCATCTTGGTTTAACTCTAGTCTTTACTAAAATCGCTCTTGGTCTTGATGCTTGCAGATATCCGCATTCGACTATCCTTAAACTTACTTGCAAGTACTGGATATAAGAATACCCTACTCTGAACACCAAGCCCTTCTGACTGTCTACAAAGGTCTGCTTCATTAGGCCTACAATGAAATTGCAATCAAGGCATACTCTCTTGATGGAACAGCTACAGACCTGCCTTCGGGGGTACAGCTTCGTTAGGCTCACCTAGAGGGCTATCTTTGAGTATCCTCACGTCCCGTTGAAGTCTCATACTTCCTTGAAGCCCAAAAAAACAAAGTTGGATGCGCTTCTCCATTTTTGACATCCATGATGAACTGCTTCGTTAGACGCTTCATCCTTTGGGCTGCTCCAAACGCATCTCAATTCTTTTATTAGACCCTAAGTCTAATCTTTTAATTTGCGTTTAGTTTACTTTCCTATTTTGCTGGCTACTTATTTACCCTAGTTAGCATATTCTTACCCTTGTCTCGCCTCTATCTATTGTGAAATTTCCATTTATTTAGTAGGGAATGTTGTTGGTATGAGCCACATTCATTATTTTGCTTATTTAATTCAATATATATCTTAAGTTCATTAAAAATAAGCCTCTTTTATCATTCCAGCTTTATTTGCTTATTGACTTAATATAAATTATTTAAATAAGCTTGTAACAGCCTAGTTTTCCTAGCAATTTATTTCTTTTAATTATTAAATTTTGAAATTTATTTTTAATATATATATATATTTGATGTAAATCTTTTTCCAAAGGTCTATAAATAAAATTTAAAAGTTTTGAAGTTTTTAACTTTGTTAAAAGACGACTCAATTCGCAATGTTAATAAAATGAATTTTGTATATGTATAATATATGTAAACCAATAAAATTTTGGTAAGTAATAACTTTGTAAAAAAAAATTAGTGTATTAATGAACTGTTGGATTTCACGTTTAAAGGGCGCGTAAAATTTATGGTATAAGTAACGTAATAAACGTATAAACTAAAAACGTTATTTTTATATAAATTTTTAGGTGTTTTGCATTGCGTCGGTTTGGCGTATTTTAAAAATCATATTTATATCTATATGGATTAAAATATCAATCAGTAGTTTTATAGTAAACGTTACCTTTTCCATAGCTTTCAATTGGGTTTTAATTTTTGTATATGACCTTTTTTCATTCCAAAATGCCAATTCTTGCCGTTTCATTTAATTCAATCAAAATAAAGATCAAATTTTCATATAGCTGATCACGCAACTATTAAATGGTATAAAATGTTGAAATCAAATTTTCATAGTTGGCAGCATAAATCACGCATATAAAATAACGTTCAAACTAAAGAAACTGGAAAGTAATCAACGCATGCATTTAATCAAAATTTTCGTATAACTGATCAAGCAAATTATGTAAACATTTATTTCATTTGCCTTTCCAGTACAGAGCCAATTTATATTCGCTGACCGTTTTGCCTAAAATCACGCAAGCTTATCCATGAAAAAAAAAAAGAAACAACGTTCAAGCATAACAAACTGGAAAGTAAATCGCGCATTTTTTTTCTACAGATCTCTTGCCAATTTCCACCTATTTTTCCTTGCATGCCGGTCCTATTTCCCAATTTGGACCGAGTGCTTTGATTTTTTTTACGTGTATATTTTATTTCTTGCGTACAAAGTAACTCCTGTTTATAAATAGACTAGCCTCGTTCATATTTTCATTTCCTCATCTCGCATCTCTGAAGATTCTCCGTGCGTTCAATAGATCTCAACTTGTTTCTTATATATATCATTAAACCCCACCACAAAGCTTCATCTCTCCAAAGTTTTCCCCACTTGCATTGCTCTGACTGTTGCGTACAAGCTTCAGGTAATGGGTCATTCTATTTATATTTCCTTTCCATATTTTCTTTTTTTCCTTGCTTTATTTCTCCTTACTGTCGCATACAATAGCCGTGCATGCATATATGTTGGAGAGGGGGACGTGTTTTCTGTTTGGAGAGGGGGACGTGTTATCTGAAACTGAAGGGGGAAAGGAGAAATGTTTACCTAGGATGCGTGAGAACTGAGATGCACACTTTGGTTTATCTCGCATGGAAGCAAAAAGAAATAATATATGAAGCATGCATTATGTTTTGGAAATTTTGGCCAAAGCTGAGAAACTCTGTTTCCTTTTGCATAAATATAAGAATAAGAAGAAAAAAAAAGGGAGTTTGGCCTTTAGATCCAAATGAGTGCATACGTGCATGCATTTGTGATAGGTAGAAAGGCTGAGGCGGCAACAGTAGTTAAAAGATGCATCTCCTAGAACCTTTGTAAATGGATGATGGAGTTTGGGTCTGAATGATTGGAATTTTGGTACCTATATGTGTAAGTAACGTTGTAAAGGAAAGGTGGAAAATATGCATGCGCACGGCTGAAGTATGGGCCTGGGTTATGTTAAGACGGTTAGCGGGGTGTAGTAGTCGAGCAGAGTTTGGTCCGATTTTCCTTTAGATAATCCCGTTCTAATTTTCGTTCTATTTATTTATTTTTATTTATTTTCTTTGACCGTAAATTTAAGTCGCGTTTTGGTTTTATTTGGATATTCTTCTAGATTTTTGATCAAGTCGTTGCTACCGCTGTGATTTGATCGTGCTTTCTATACTCTTATTTCGGGTAGATTCGTTGTTGAATAGAAATTTTCTGCAGCATTCAGGTGAGTATTTCTCACCAGACAAACATGCCTATATATATCTGTGAATTATCGCAAGTGTATTTGTAAAGTATTTATTAAATTTTATTTTTCTGAAATATAACGTATGATGTTAAACCCCATTTTAAAATTGACACTTCATCAGTTGTTTATATATTATAATATTATTGCAGTTATATTATTTAATGCCTATTTACTAATTTAAATCATCACTGCAAGTTCCCTGTAAATTGAGATTGTTATAGGCTGAAATGATAGGCCTGAGCGACAATTATTATCCATCTATTTATTCAATTGTTTAAATTTTATTTGTTAACTTGGGATTGCGGGTTTGAAATGATAGAACCCGGGGTTTTATAAATTGCGGATTGAAATGATATAAATCCGTATCACTTGACCTAGGCTAGAAAACTATATACAGACTCGTGGTTCATATAATATTTTTCTGAAATATTTTATAATTATTTTAAATGGAAGTTTACAATATTCTGGTTTAAATGTATTTAAAGATTTTATAAAGTTTATATTAATTTTTGAATGAGTCAAAAATGTTAAATAAATAAATGTTTGAATATAATTTTGGAATATAACTTATTTTGGGAAATTCTGAATTTTGGTAAAGGTAAGATTTCAGTTAAGTAAATAATTGATAATAAGTTATAATTGGGAATTTAAAACTTAATTGTTAAGTTAATAGTCTATTACAACACTTAAATGCTGTCCTTTATGAACGAACTGTTTTAACCTATAGACTTTAGGTAGCATTTCATAAGTGCTACGGAAACTGAATTTTTGAATTGTTTAAAATAAATTTATGGAAATAATCTTTGGGGGAAAAGGCTTAAATTTTGGAATTAAATATGTAATTAATAAAAAATAAGGAATTGACTTTGAATGGTTTTAAAAGGAAAAATTTAAACTTTAAAATTTAGAAAAAGGGCAAATAAATTCCTAAATAAATTGAATAGATTTAAATGGTATTTTATAAAACAATATTTTGACATTGAGGGTATTTGAAATTTATTTTGATTTCAAAGTATAAATACCATTTTTAAAGATTGTAACAACGGGTTATAATAACGTTTGGTTGTTAAAGAGACCGGGATTGGATATCTGGCATACTCTCTGTCGATACCGAAAACCACTTTAACAACCGTGTACGCGGTGGAGATTTCAGAATGAAGTAGGATGGTGGTGACGTTTTCTTTAAGGTAAATACGTGGACCCGACTCCCGTGAGTTGGCATAAGGTGGCTAAAACAGGAGCGATTGACGGATTAATGAGGTAGCACCTCTGATCGGACGCACTTCTTCGTATGCCATTCTATTACTTTTGTGATTGTTTTGGTGCGCACCTTTGATTTGGGAATGTTGTTCGAGGTGGGCGGTAGCTGCGGCTACGCGTTTCCATCGGTCCGGAAGCGTAATTGGTATATCTACCCTGGCATTGCCTAGTTGTGCCGTGTCACCTACCATAGCGAGCCTTGTACGAGTTTGGTTTTCTCCCGTAGCCCGTGTGGTATCCTCTGGTGGCTTCCCGATCAGGAGGGACTATGATATTGGATGGACTACTGGGACTATTACGTGTTAAGGTGGAAAATGTAAAGCCTTAATGCTATTTAAAAGTATTTTATTTTAATATAGACACTATTATAATAGCGAAGTATTAGTATATAGTAAATAGTTTAACGGATCCTTAGAGGATGGGCGGTCCCAAGCATCCTTTAAGTTACTTGCTCCTTATTACAGTACACTTGAATTAGCTTACACTATATAAGTATGTATGTCCTGACTCAAGTGTTTATATTTTATTTTACGCTCGGGTCAGCCTGAGTTGCAGTTTCAGCTTTCTTCCCGGAGCTAGGACATTCTGTAGATCTTTCGAGCTGCCGGCAAAATCTTTCAGTCTATATCTTATTTATGTAATGGAGACTTTGGAATATTTGGATTTCTATTGAAGTTTTAAACTGTATTGGAGATTTAAAACTATGTACTTTTTATTTGGTTGAGATTTTACAGTGGCTTCATGAACCACTAAGTATTTTAAATTCCGCTGCGAGTTTTCTGATATCTGTGTCTATGATTCTGTGATTTGATTTCATTTGCTCCTAATTTATTTACAATCTATTGTTTTGAACTATTCAAGCTTGACATGTTTTATTTATTGTCGAATTTGAATGGTACAAAATAGTGGGTCGTTACAGTTGGTATCAGAGCTTTGGTTTATCCATAGCCTAAGGAGCAAAAACTCATTAGAGATAGGGTAGCAACACCCTAGAATGAGTGAAGTCAAATTCTAGAATCCTTTCCTTGTGAGAGAACGTATTTTTTTTTTAAAAAAAAGTATAAAATGATTTTCAAAAGGTTTTTCAAAGGAGTATTTTGATATAAAACTTCCCTGTTTTAAAATAAAAAATTTCCAACTACTTCTTTACTTTTCTCCACCTTATATAGTTTAAGCCTTTGTTAAATGCTTGTTCTGGTTAAACTTTATCTTACCTAGAATATCTTGACATCATTATTTTTTTCCTCTGTTCTTAAATTCATTCTTGATGTCTCGGGATGAATCGAGGAAATATTAGAGGTAGGGGACGAGCTGAGGGCCCAGCTCCTCCACCCGCAGCCCCTGTTAGATTTACTAAGCTTTGCAAAGATTATACTGAGCTTGGTGGCACTAAATTTACGGGTTCGGAAACTATTATAGAAGCTCAGCAATGGTTACGAGACTTGGAGAGAATCTTCTCCTGTCTCGAAATCACAAATGCCCAACAGAGGCAACTGGCGGCCTGGCAAATGAAGGGAGTCGCTTTAAATTAGTGGTTATCTATTACTGCTCACACTAATGAGGCTGACCTCACTTGGGAGCAATTTAGGTATCTCTTCGGTTGTCCAATTCGGACTCAAATTTCCCATTTTGAATCTATCTTATATCTCTTATCGTGCTTTAGGGAGGCCTTTCTGGTCAAATGGATGCCCGAAGCGGGCAAGTCTCAGCTCTACCGAGACTTTATGGATCTGAAGCAAGGCGATATGTCATTCACGGAATACGAGAGAAAGTTTAATGAGCTCTCCCAATACGGCCTGAATTTGATAGATACCCCACTTAAGAAGAACGATAAATTTATCGCTGGTGCTCGACCCGAGTTTTACGATCGACTTATTACACATGTGCATGGGACGTTCACTTCTTTGATGGATATGGCTCTCCGTTATGAGAACCCTACCTCTAGGGCCACTCCAGCTGCCTAATCTGCACCGGCTCAGTCTTCTGGGAATTCTAAGAAAAGGAAGTCCAATTTCTACCGCCATAAGAGGAATAGGACTCCAGGACTTGGATCATCGTCTTCGGCATCCCAGAGGCAGCCTGTGAATCTATCTACCATTACTTGCTACCGATGCGACCAGAAAGGACACTACGCTAATAGTTGTCCTACTTTGGGTGCTGCTATTCCACCTCCTTCTCAGTTGGCTAGACGAGACCTCTGCCACATCTGCCTTCAGCCGGGACACTTCAAGAGAGACTGCCCTACGAAGAAGAAGGGCACAACATCAGGGATCTTTGCGGTGACTTCTGCATCCTCTCTAGCTCCACAGTCTGCACCTGCATCCGCTCCAGCTCCAAACGATTCTCAAGGTACACTCCAGAGTTCTTTTACCTTGCATTATTTTCCTGTAAGAGTTCTCTTCGATACCGGAGCTTCCCATAGCTTCATCTCATCGGATCTTTGTAATAAATTTGAGAATCTCCTTTCTCCTGAATTTTCTTCTGTACCTTTATGTGTTTCAAACCCCATTGGTGGCCCTGCAAACCTTAGTAAAGTTTGTAGGGATGTGAAACTTTTCCTTGAGAATTATCGATTCACTGGCGACTTTTATGTTTTGGGGTTTGATGCTTTCGATCTTTTGCTTGGGGGTGATTGGTTAGATAGGCATGACGCCAATATCTCGTGCAGTTCTCGAACTCTTGACCTCAAAGATGATTTGGGAAGTCCATTAGAAATCCAGTGTAAATTGCCTCAAGAGTTCGCTGGTAGCTTCATTTATTCTCTCGATACCTTTTCGGAGGACATCCATTCGACCCCTGTAGTCAGACTATTTCCCGACGTATTTGGTGAAGTCATCTCTCTACCTCCGAAGCGGGAAATTGATTTCCGAATTGATCTCATTCCTGGAGCACGACCTGTAGTTCTTCCACCCAGAAGAATGGCACCAAGGGACAAGATCGAATTAAGAAAGCAGATCCAAGACTTATCCTCCAAAGGTCTGATCAGACCTAGCTTCTCAGAATGGGGAGCAGCTGTAGTTTTTGTCACAAAATCTGATAGTTCCCTCCGGATGTGTGTTGATTATAGGGAACTGAACAAGCTCACTATGAAAAACAGATATCCTATGCCCCGTATTAATGATATGTTCGATCAACTTTATGGAGCGACTGTTTTCTCTCAGCTTGATTTAGCCACAGGTTTCCATCAACTTAGAGTCGCTGAGGAGAGCATTCCCAAAACTGCTTTCCGTACCGAGAATGGTTTCTTTGAATGGCTAGTTATGCCTTTTGGCTTGACTAACGCTCCTGCCTTCTTCGTCGACTTGATGAACCGTGTCTTCCGCGATGTGCTCAATAAATTTGTTCTTGTCTTTATTGATGACATCCTTGTCTTCTCCAAAACAAGGGATGAGCATGAGTCGCACTTGAAGTATGTTTTAGGGACTCTCTGAAATCACCAATTAAAGGCTAAGTTCTCTAAATGTCATTTCTGGAAAGAAGAAGTCCGATTCCTCGGACATATTGTCTCTAGTGAAGGAATTTCTGTTGATCCAGTCAAGATCGCTGCGATCAAGGAATGGGAAGAACCTAAGACTCCTACTGATATTCGCAGTTTTCTGGGCCTTGCCGGTTACTACCGAAGGTTCATTGAGAACTTTGCTCGGATTTCGGCACCTTTGACTGCTCTGACTCGAAAGAATGCTAAGTTTATATGGAGCAATAAGTGTAAAGCTGCATTTCAAGAGTTAAAGGATAAGCTCACCCCCGCACCAGTACTTACTGTACCGAATGGAAATGAGAGATTAACGGTATTTACCGATGCTTGTCGAGAGGGTTTGGGAGCAGTATTAATGCAAGATGGGAAGGTAATTGCATATGCTAGTCGTCAATTAAAGAACCATGAAGCTAATTATGCTGCTCACGATTTAGAATTACTGGCAGTGGTCTTTGCTCTGAAGCTTTGGAGACATCACCTCTTGGGTGCTAAGTTTGACCTCTTCACCGACCATCAGCCTTTGAAATATATCTTTACTCAGAAAGATTTGAATCAGAGACAAGTACGGTGGCTCGAGTTTTTAGCTTCTTACGATCTCGACATCAACTATACCCCTGGGAAGGCAAATGTAGTGGAGGATGCGTTGAGTAGAAAGAAGTGTTTGTTGTGCCAACTTTTTGTTTCTTCTCCTCTGGTCGACCGTATCGTAGCTAAGCAAGATGAGGACAGGATCATCAGATTGATTAAGGAGAATGTCCGGAGCAGAGGTAGTAATAGTTCTGATGGTAGTGGAGCTCAGGTTGATGATAAAGGGATTTTAAGGATCAATAATAGGATTTGTGTCCCAAACGTTGATGGTTTGAGACAGGAGTTACTTCGGGAACATCATCGGTCCCGACTTTCCAATCAACCTGGTGTAGCGAAGATGTATCAGGATTTGAAGAAACTCTATTGGTGGAGAGGGATGAAGCGTGATGTCTCTATCTTTGTGAGTAGGTGTGCGACTTGTCAGCAAGTCAAGGCAGATCATCAGAAGACACCAGGATTGTTGTAGCCTCTGGAGATTCCCGATTGGAAGTGGGAGCAAGTTTCTATGGATTTTATCGATGGTTTGCCGAGATCTAGGAAGGGAAATGAAAGCATCTGGGTTATTGTGGATAGACTGACTAAGTCCGCTCATTTTATTCCCGTCAGGTCTACCCGTACGGCTTCGAGCTTATCCGAAATTTATATGAGGGAGATTGTTCGCCTCCATGGCGTTCCCCTTAGCATTGTTTGCGATCGAGACCCTATTTTCACTAGTCAGTTTTGGAAAGCGTTCCAAGAATCCTTGGGTACTCGTTTGAACCTGAGCACCGCTTACCACCCACAAACTGACGGTCAAACGGAGAGGGTAAATCACATTCTTGAGGATCTTCTTCGTGCTTGCATCTTGGATTATGGAGGATCTTGGGAAGATCGTCTCCATCTTGTGGAATTCACCTATAACAATAGTTATCAGGCTAGTCTTAAGATGTCCCCATTTGCTGCTCTATACGGGAGACCGTGTAGATCTCCTTCTTGTTGGATTGAATCCGGTAACCGCTTAGTTCTTGGTCCCGAAATGATTTTGGAAGCTTCGGAGAAAGTGGAGGAGATTAAGAGAAGGTTAAAGGTTGCTCAAGATAGACAAAAGAAGTACGCTGATCGGCGTAGAAGGAACTTGGAGTTTGATGTTGGCGAATTGGTTTTTCTAAAGGTTTCCCCTTTGAGAAATGTGGTTCGGTTTGGGCGTAGAGGAAAGCTGGCCCCTAGGTTCATCGGTCCATTCCGTATCTTGGAGAGGATTGGATCCCTTGCTTATCGACTGGATCTACCCGAGAAATTTGCTGGAATACACAATGTGTTTCATGTATCCCACCTTCGTCGCTGTCTTCACGATCCATCTCTTATCATCCAGCCTACTGCTCTTGATGGTCTGGACATCGAGCCCGATCTAACCATTGAAAGGAAGCCGCTTCGTATCGTCGATCGAGGTACGAAACAGCTAAGAAGAAAGTCTGTCTGATTGGTCAAAGTGCAATGGAGCTCGGATGAGCGAGATTGCACATGGGAGACGGAGGAGAGCATTCGTGCTTCGAATCCGGAATTATTCGTTTAAGGTACTTGCTTTACCATCTTATCTTCCTTTGTTTCTTTCTTTCGTTCCTTTTCGAGGACGAAAAGTTCTGAGTGGGGGAGAGTGTAACAGCCTAGTTTTCCTAGCAATTTATTTCTTTTAATTATTAAATTTTGAAATTTATTTTTAATATATATATATATTTGATGTAAATCTTTTTCCAAAGGTCTATAAATAATATTTTGAAGTTTTGAAGTTTTTAACTTTGTTAAAAGGCGACTCAATTCGCAATGTTAACAAAATGAATTTTGTATATGTATAATATATGTAAACCAATAAAATTTTGGTAAGTAATAACTTTGTAAAAAAATTTAGTGTATTAATGAACTGTTGGATTTCGCGTTTAAAGGGCGCGTAAAATTTATGGTATAAGTAACGTAATAAACGTATAAACTAAAAACGTTATTTTTATATAAATTTTTAGGTGTTTTGCATTGCGTCGGTTTGGCGTATTTTAAAAATCATATTTATATCTATATGGATTAAAATATCAGTCGGTAGTTTTATAGTAAACGTTACCTTTTCCATAGCTTTCAATTGGGTTTTAATTTTTGTATATGACCTTTTTTCATTCCAAAATCTTTGCCAATTCTTGTCGTTTCATTTAATTCAATCAAAATAAAGATCAAATTTTCATATAGCTGATCACGCAACTATTAAATGGTATAAAATGTTGAAATCAAGTTTTCATAATTGGCAGCATAAATCACGCATATAAAATAACGTTCAAACTAAAGAAACTGGAAAGTAATCAACGCATGCATTTAATCAAAATTTTCGTATAACTGATCAAGCAAATTATGTAAACATTTATTTCATTTGCCTTTCCAGTACAGAGCCAATTTATATTCGCTGACCGTTTTGCCTAAAATCACGCAAGCTTATCCATGAAAAAAAAAAGAAACAACGTTCAAGCATAACAAACTGGAAAGTAAATCGCGCATTTTTTTCTAGAGATCTCTTGCCAATTTCCACCTATTTTTCCTTGCATGCCGGTCCTATTTCCCAATTTGGACCGAGTGCTTTGATTTTTTTACGTGTATATTTTATTTCTTGCGTACAAAGTAACTCCTGTTTATAAATAGACTAGCCTCGTTCATATTTTCATTTCCTCATCTCGCATCTCTGAAGATTCTCCGTGCGTTCAATAGATCTCAACTTGTTTCTTATATATATCATTAAACCCCACCACAAAGCTTCATCTCTCCAAAGTTTTCCCCACTTGCATTGCTCTGACTGTTGCGTACAAGCTTCAGGTAATGGGTCATTCTATTTATATTTCCTTTCCATATTTTCTTTTTTTCCTTGCTTTATTTCTCCTTACTGTCGCATACAATAGACGTGCATGCATATATGTTGGAGAGGGGGGCGTGTTTTCTATTTGGAGAGGGGGACATGTTATCTGAAACTGAAGGGGGAAAGGAGAAATGTTTACCTAGGATGCGTGAGAACTGAGATGCACACTTTGGTTTATCTCACATGGAAGCAAAAAGAAATAATATGTGAAGCATGCATTATGTTTTGGAAATTTTGGCCAAAGCTGAGAAACTCTGTTTCCTTTTGCATAAATATAAGAATAAGAAAAAAAGGGGGGAGTTTGGCCTTTAGATCCAACTGAGTGCATACGTGCATGCATTTGTGATAGGTAGAAAGGCTGAGGCGGCAACAGTAGTTAAAAGATGCATCTCCTAGAACCTTTGTAAATGGATGATGGATTTTGGGTCTGAATGATTGGAATTTTGGTACCTATATGTGTAAGTAACGTTGTAAAGGAAAGGTGGAAAATATGCATGCGCACGGCTGAAGTATGGGCCTGGGTTATGTTAAGACGGTTAGCGGGGTGTAGTAGTCGAGCAGAGTTTGGTCCGATTTTCCTTTAGATAATCCCGTTCTAATTTTCGTTCTATTTATTTTTTTTTATTTTTTTTCTTTGACCGTAAATTTAAGTCGCGTTTTGGTTTTATTTGGATCTTCTTCTAGATTTTTGATCAAGTCGTTGCTACCGCTGTGGTCTGATCGTGCTTTCTATACTCTTATTTCGGGTAGATTCGTTGTTGAATAGAAATTTGCTGCAGCATTCAGGTGAGTATTTCTCACCAGACAAACATGCCTATATATATCTGTGAATTATCGCAAGTGTATTTGTAAAGTATTTATTAAATTTTATCTGTCTGAAATATAACGTATGATGTTAAACCCCATTTTAAAATTGACACTTCATCAGTTGTTTATCTATTATAATATTATTGCAGTTATATTATTTAATGCCTATTTACTGATTTAAATCATCACTGCAAGTTCCCTGTAAATTGAGATTGTTATATGCTGAAATGATAGGCCTGAACGACAATTATTATCCATCTATTTATTCAATTGTTTAAATTTTATTTGTTAACTTGGGATTGCGGGTTTGAAATGATAGAACCCGGGGTTTTATAAATTGCGGATTGAAATGATATAAATCCGTATCACTTGACCTAGGCTAGAAAACTATATACAGACCCGTGGTTCATATAATATTTTTCTGAAATATTTTATAATTATTTTAAATGGAAGTTTATAATATTCTGGTTTAAATGTATTTAAAGATTTTATAAAGTTTATATTAATTTTTGAATGAGTCAAAAATGTTAAATAAATAAATGTTTGAATAAAATTTTGGAATATAACTTATTTTGGGAAATTCTGAATTTTGGTAAAGGTAAGATTTCAGTTAAGTAAATAATTGATAATAAGTTATAATTGGGAATTTAAAACTTAATTGTTAAGTTAATAGTCTATTACAACACTTAAATGTTGTCCTTTATGAACGAACTGTTTTAACCTATAGACTTTAGGTAGCATTTCATAAGTGCTACGGAAACTGAATTTTTGAATTGTTTAAAATAAATTTATGGAAATAATCTTTGGGGGAAAAGGCTTAAATTGTGGAATTAAATATGTAATTAATAAAAAATAAGGAATTGACTTTGAATGGTTTTAAAAGGAAGAATTTAAACTTTAAAATTTAGAAAAAGGGCAAATAAATTCCTAAATAAATTGAATAGATTTAAATGGTATTTTATAAAACAATATTTTGATATTGAGGGTATTTGAAATTTATTTTGATTTCAAAGTATAAATACCATTTTTAAAGATTGTAACCACGGGTTATAATAACGTTTGGTTGTTAAAGAGACCGGGATTGGATATCTGGCATACTCTTTGTCGATACCGAAAACCACTTTGACAACCGTGTACGCGGTGGAGATTTCAGAATGAAGTAGGATGGTGGTGACGTTTTCTTTAAGGTAAATACGTGGACCCGACTCCCGTGAGTTGGCATAAGGTGGCTAAAACAGGAGCGATTGACGGATTAATGAGGTAGCACCTCTGATCGGATGCACTTCTTCGTATGCCATTCTATTACTTTTGTGATTATTTTGGTGCGCACCTTTGATTTGGGAGTGTTGTTCGAGGTGGGCGGTAGCTGCGGCTACGCGTTTCTATCGGTCCGGAAGCGTAATTGGTATATCTATCCTGGCATTGCCTAGTTGTGCCGTGTCACCTACCATAGCGAGCCTTGTACGAGTTTGGTTTTCTCCCGTAGCCCGTGTAGTATCCTCTGGTGGCTTCCCGATCAGGAGGGACTATGATATTGGATGGACTACTGGAACTATTACGTGTTAAGGTGGAAAATGTAAAGCCTTAATGTTATTTAAAAGTATGTTTATTTTAATATAGACACTATTATAATAGCGAAGTATTACTATATAGTAAATAGTTTAACGGATCCTTAGAGGATGGGCGGTCCCAAGCATCCTTTAAGTTACTTGCTCCTTATTACAGTACACTTGAATTAGCTTACACTATATAAGTATGTATGTCCTGACTCGAGTGTTTTTATTTTATTTTACGCTCGGGTCAGCCTGAGTTGCAGTTTCAGCTTTCTTCCCAGAGCTAGGACATTCTGTAGATCTTTCGAGCTGCCGGTAAAATCTTTCAGTCTATATTTTATTTATGTAACGGAGACTTTGGAATATTTGGATTTCTATTGAAGTTTTAAACTGTATTGGAGATTTAAAACTATGTACTTTTTATTTGGTTGAGATTTTATAGTGGCTTCATGAACCACTAAGTATTTTAAATTCCGCTGCGAGTTTTCTGGTATCTGTGTCTGTGATTCTGTGATTTGATTTCATTTGCTCCTAATTTATTTACAATCTATTGTTTTGAACTATTCAAGCTTGACATGTTTTATTTATTGTCGAATTTGAATGGTACAAAATAGTGGGTCGTTACAAAGCTTCTACCATTACTATTGCTCATTAATTTATTCAAAGTCTCAAAATAAACTTTTCTGTTCTTATTACTTAATTATGACCAATGTTATAATTCTACCTGTAATTGTCATTTTCTCTTCTTTTATAGTCTGTACATAATTCCAGCGTTTCTTTTCTGTTCTAATCTACCTTCTTTTATTATGATATAGAATATTCTTTTAATCTCTTATATTATATAAGTCACTTATCATAATAACCATCTTCTTAAATAGTCTGCGTAATGAATGCAAACCTAGGTTCATCATCGTTTACAGCTTCAAGTTCTTATCTAATAATTTACTTGACTCATGCCATACATTGCTTTATTATCTTCTATTCTAGGAAGTTATT